>JAZEWU010000003.1:11079016-11089548 GCA_036362915.1 Geotria australis | reverse complement strand
TAACTTCACGTCCATTTTTTGCCCAGGGGGGTAAACCATACAATTCCCCCAGACAACGCGCATGCATCAACCATCTACTTTACCCGCCCAATGCCGGGTCGACCGGGCAATGGCGGGACGCTTTGGCGCGAGCCGAGACGCCTGCAAGACACGATGGATAGCCACAATTACAATACCCAGTTCGGATAAGGCCCACAGCTATTACAATCCCCAGTTCAGATAAGCGGCCCACTACTACAATACCCAGTTACAAGCGCCGCCTGCATTACAATACTCAGTTTGGATAAGCGGCGCCTCTATTACTATCCCCAGTTACGATCAAATTTACCCGGGCAACGTTGGGTCGCCCCACCTAGTTATCTATATATTATAATAATAATAGCATTTATATAGTGTATTTCACCCGAGGGTCACTTAAATCGAGAGTGTTTTTTTTAGTTGTGGCAGGAAACCAGAGAACACACAAACTCCAGACAAAAAGGTGCCCGAGGTGGAAATCGAACGGCCTTGGGGCGCGGATGTTACCACTGCGACACCCTGCCGCCTATAGTTTTTATCACCGTGCCAACACCCGCTCAACTCATCCATCGACCCACATGTTATTATAATTAATAATTCAATATGGGCGGCACGGTGGCGCAGTGGGTATTGCTACCGCCTCACAGCAAGGTCTCGAGTTCGAATCTCGGCTCGGGTGCCTTTCTGTGTGGAGTTTGCACATTCTCCCCGTGTCCGTGTGGGTTTTCTCCAGGCACTCCGGTTTCCTCCCACCTTCCAAAGACATGCTGCCAGGATAATTGGCCTACTGAGTAAATTGCCCCAGGTGCTCTGCGATGGACTGGCGTCCCATCCACGGTATATCCCTGCCTTGTGCCCTGTGTCAGCCGGGATAGCCTCTGGCTCACCGCGACCCAGTACAAGATTAAGCGGTTTCTGAAAATGGATAGATGGATGGATAATTCAATATATTTTTTATTTGTAATGAGCACATATTCATCCAATGTCGAAGGCATTAATTCGACGGAGAACAACTCAGAGGCGTAGCGAGGAAACGCAGAGACGGAGGAGGCAGCCAGGCGGTTTGCCGGTGCCAACATATTGCCACTAGACACAGCTTCCTATATAGAATTATGTTATTGGGGAACAAATTAAAGAGTGTTTTTTTTAAGTTGTGGGAGGAAACCAGAGAGCCCGGAGAAAACCCATGCAGAACAGCGGGAGGACACACAGAAAGGCACCCGAGGCAGGAAATGAACCGCCTTGGGCAAGACCATTCTCTGTGTGAGGCGCAAATGTTACCACTGCGCCACCCTGCCGCCCATCATTATTATCACCGTGCCACCCGCTCAACCCATCCACCGACATCTGGCCTCAGAGAAAAAATGGTCTTGCCCAAGGCGGTTCGATTCCCGCCTTGGACGGCTCTCTGGGTGGAGTTTGTGTCTTCTCCCCCTGTTCTGTGTTTGTTTCCTCCAGGTTCTCCGGTTTTCTCCCACAACTTAAAAAATAAACTCATTAATTAGTTCGCCGATAACATCATGAAATATAGGAAGAAGTGTCCAGTGGCAATATGTTGGCGCCGGCAAACCGCCTGGCTGCCTCCTCCTCCTCTGAGTCGTTCTCGCGTCGAGTGAATACCTTCGACATTGAATGAATATGTGCGCGTTATAAATTAAAAATTATTATAAAACTAGAATTATATTCACCACTCAACCACCCAAGGGCTCACCGGGCACGGGCTGGCAGTCGAGCATGGTTGGCTGGTGCTCGCTGGAGGGCAGCTGCTCAAAGAACCTGCTGAGGCCCTCCAGCCCTGCGATGGACGTGCCGTTCCAGACGAGGGTGGCCGTATCCAGGTAGAGCTTCATGAGCACCTGCGGCACACGCAGCACCTACCGTTGTCACCTGGGCCCCCTGTTTTGCCGGGGATTGTTCTTTGATGAGGCGACTATCTCGGGAAAATCTGGAATATGCCTAGTTGTAATTGCAGTTCGTGATTTGTGTTTGGGGCTGTTGCAGGTGTGGCACTTGTTACAATCTCTTAAAGTTTAATGAGCTACCCTATAATCTGTTATAGTTCTCCCCCATCGCATTGTATGGCTGTGTTTTTAATTTGTTTATATGATCGGTTATGTGCAATGCTGCTGTGTGTAAATACTTGTTTTTGTTTAGTTAATTTGTTATTTTGATTTTTTTAATTTATTATTGTCAATGTGCATGTTTGTGTCACAGGAATCCTGTAAAGAGCTTGCAAGCTCACTGGGTTTTTCTGTTGTAATAATAAACATCTATCTACCTATCTTCCGTGACATTAAACGTCCTGTTTTCTCAGATCACCATTTACAGTGGTGCCTCGCTTTTACGATGGCCTCAAAATATGATGAAATCACTTTATGATATACGCTCTATAAGAACATTAGTATTACATTCTGATGCAATCTCACTTCATGATACGAGTTTGTGTGTTCTCGCCCTTTTCTGCCTGGGTTTCCTCCGGGTTCTCTGGCCGAAAACATCATAATATATAGGAACCAGTGTGTGGCAAAATGGCGCCAGCAAACAGCCTAGCTGCCTCCTCCGCCTCTCTGCGCTTTCCTCGCGCATCTGAGTCGTTCTCTCGTCGATGCATACCTTCGACATTGAATGAATATGTGCGCGTTATAAATGTAAAATTATTGGCTGCTGCGTGGGTGGCGCAGCAGCCAATAAGCGATGAAAACGCATGCCGCTTGGGTAGCTTCTCAGCCAATAGCAGCGCTTTTTAGTGTTTCCATCTCAACTTCCAAGGTCTATAAACAAATTACCGTAAAACACTGTAAAGTATAATTGGTCTCAATTTACGATGGTTTGACATTTCGATACGTGTTCTGGAACGGATTAATATCATAATGCAAGGGACCACTGTACTAAGTTCAGCATCCCTCTCCATGCCACATCTATATACATTGTTCTCCCCTCTTCCTGAACTGGGAACTATTCAGCAATGTGTGAGATTTTCCGTGCCTATAGGGTAGCAGAATCACACCTTAATTACCAGTCAGTTCTAGCAATGCATTCGCTGTACTTTTAATTGCATTCATTCATTGCAAGAAACCGCTTAATCCAGTACAGGGTCGAGGTGAGCCGGAGTCTATCCTTGCACAGGGTGCAAGGTAGGGCTATAACCAGGATGGGACGCAGGGAGAGAGGGTGAGCAACAGGGGGAGGACATGCTATATGTACAGGACATATAGAGGATCGAAATTCCGTTTCTCTCAGTCCCTGGTGTTGGCACAAACATGGAATGGAACACAACAACAAAGGTTTAAAAATACTAGGATAAAAAATTTCTAATTTTTTTTTTAACATTTACACGTTAAGATAAGCTGCGGGTCGGGGGGCGGGATAATAACAAGGCACAGATCTGGATCAAAAACTAATTATAAAAAATATTGTGCTGATAGAACTAATATAGTGCAAATTAAATGGAAGATGTGCAAGGAATATGCCATCTACAGGACAAGTAGTTAGCAGCAGTTTTTTGTCGTATTCTTGACAAAGTGGTTAGTGCAGTGTCCTGTGTGCTTATATGCTCGTGCATAAAAACGTTCTTATGGCTGTTGCAGTTAGAAGTGCAGTGGGTGGGATGGGTAAGTTACAGTCCAGACTGTTTGGAGGCAGAGGAGGTAGAGTTCAGCATCCTGACAGCCTGATGTATAAAGCTGTTACATAGTCTGGTGGAGTGGGCTCAGAGGCTCTGGTATCGTCTCCCAGATGGCAGGAGACTGAATAGGCTGTGTGAGGGATGGGTGGGGTCGTACGCAATGCTGGTTGCTTTGCGGGCTAGACGGATGTTGCAAATGTCCAGGAGGGAGGGAAGTGAAGGACCAATGGTCCTCCCACCCCGTTCATTATGCGCTGCAGGGTCTTGCGGTTGGAGTCAGTACAGCTCCCAAACCACGCAGTGATGCAGTTGGTCAGAACGCTCTCAATGGTGCCCCGGTAGAAGGTGCACATGATGGGTTGTGGGGCTCTTGCTCTGTTTAGCTTTCGGAGAAAGCAAAGCCGCTGCTGGGCTTTCTTGGCCAGTGATGGGGTGTTATTTGTCCAGCAGAGGTCCTCGGTGATGTGCACACCCAGAAATGTGGTGCTGCTCACCCGTTCCACAGCAGTACCATTGATGGTCAGTGGTGGGTGTTGGGTGTGGGATCTCCGGAAGTCAATAACAATCGCCTTTTTTTTCCCTACATTACGGGAAAGAATGTTGTCTTTGCACCACGTGGCCAGTTGGTTCACCGCATTCCTATAGTTCAATTCGTCATTGTTGCTGATACGACTCACCACATTTGTGTCATTAGCAAATTTGACAAAGTAGTTGGAACTGTAAGTTGGTGCACAGTCATGGGTCAACAGGGTGAAGAGCAGGGTCTGAGCACACATCCTTGGGGGGTCCCCGTGCTCAGTGTGGTGGTGCTCGATGTTTTATTGCTGATCCTTACTGACTGTGGTCTCTCAGTGAGAAAGTCCAGTATCCAGTTACAGTGAGGTATTCAGGCCCAGTAGGTCCAGTTTTCTTATCAGCTGCTGAGGGATGATGGTATTGAATGCTGGACTGAAATCTATGAACAGCATTCTTGCATAAGAGCCTTTCGTGTCCAGGTGGGTAAGGGCTAAGTGGACGGCAGAGGAGATTGCGTCATCAGTGGACCTGTTGGGATGATATGCAAACTGAAAGGGGTCCAGGGTGGAAGGATGGATTTTATGTGGTGCATGACTAGCGTCTCAAAGCACTTCATAATGGTGGAAATTAGTGCGATAGGGCGGTAGTCGTTGATGGTGGTGACTTCTTTGGCACAGGTATGATGGTGGTAGACTTGAAGCATGTGGGGAGAACAACCTGGCTCAAGGAGGTGTTGAAGATGTCCGTGAGAACATCCTTGAGCAATTCTGCACAATCTTTCAACACACGACTAGGTATATTGTCTGGACCAGCAGTCTTGCGGGCGTTAATCATAGAGTGATTTATTTACCCTGGCTGGGGAGAGGCGCAAAATCTGGTTGTTGAGACGGCGTGTTGTTTAGTGCTTCAAAACGTGCAAAGAATTGTTGAGTTGGTTCAGCAGAGAGATGTTGCTGTCACAGGCCTGTGGTGATGGTCTGGATCCCCTACCACAGGTTCCATGTGTCTCTGCTGTCTTTGAAATGGCAGGTTATCTTTTTGGTGTACAGACGCTTGGCTTTCCTGATGCCACGGGACAGGTTGGCTCTGGCTGTTCTCAGTTCAGCTGCGTCACCAGCTCTGAAGGAAGCGTTTCGGGTCCTCAGCAATTTATGAACCTCCCCCTTCAGCCATAGCTTCTGATTAGCCCGAGTGATGATGGTCTTAATGACAGTCACGTCATCAATGCATTTGGTGATGTAGGCTGTCAGAGTCTCACTGTACTCTTGTATGTCGGTGTGATGGTTGAATGTGGCAGCTTGCTTGAACATTGACCAGTGGTGTCAAAACAGTCGTGGAGTGCAGAGATGGCTACATCAAGCCACACCGGTATCCGTTTCTGAAACGGTTTGGTTACTTTAACCCTTGGTCTGTATGCTGGCTTTAGCATAACAGTGATGTGGTCCGACAGTCCAATGTGGGGGAGGGGAGCAGCCTTGTACGCTCCTTTGAGGTTTGTGTAAACAAGGTCCAATGTTTTATTTCCCCTTGTTGGAAAATCAACGTGCTGGTGTAGTTTTGGTAATACTGACTTTAGTTCAGGATAGTTGAAATCCCATGCAAGAACGAGAAATCCATCTGGGTGAGCAATCTGTTGCTCACTGATGGCGTAGTACAGTTCATTTAGTGCCTCATTTATCTTGCTAAATTATCTCGGAGGTATGTATACAGCGACCAATAGAATAGCTGTAAATTCCCTCGGCAGGTAGAAAGGCCGGCACTTGACGATCATAAACTCCACCAGCGGTGAACATTGTTTAGAGACCACCACAGCATCCTCACACCAAGCATTGCTGTTGCCTTACCTCCCATAGTCAAGGCTCTGTCTGCTCGGTGGAACGTTAGCTGGTCTAGCTGGATGGCAGAGTCCGGGATGTTGTCGTTAAGCCATGTTTCATTGAAGATGAAAACACAGCAATATCTCACGTCGCGTTGGGTAGATCTCAGAAGACGAATGTGGTCCATTTTGTTGTCTACGGAGCGTACATTGGCGAGTATCAGGGTTGGAATAGCCAGTCTGTTTGGGGTAGCCACTAGCCTCGTCCGGATTCCTCCACGTTTCCCGCACTTCTGCTTTCTTTCACGCCCCCTGTGGCGACATCTCCCCCATTGTGAGGTGGTAGGCAAGATCGCGTGTGTTGTAGGCCGCAGGAGTAGGCCCAGGTCCCGAAGCTTTTATGTCTGAGATTTTATTGGTTTAAGGTTGTTTACTCTCGTTCTGCAAATGTCTAGCATAAACTAATGGCTGTACTTGTATCTTGGTGAAGATTATACAAAAACGAACATGAAAACACCGTAGTGTTTGGTGCAAGAGTAGCCGCTGCGTCGGAATGCGCCGCCGTTGGAGGAAACCGAAGTGTCCGGCGAAAACCCACATGGACACGGGGAGAACATGCAAACACGACACATAAAGGCACCTGAGGCAGGATTCGAACCCGGGAATTTCTTCCTGCGAGACGGCAGCGCAACTCACCATGCCGCACGTTTTAATGCGGTTTATATTAAATATTTAGTTCTTCTTCTTCTCTGCGATTCTTTGAAGCACGATGGTTAAATTACAGTTTCCCATTTCTTTACACAGTTCTTTGTATTTTTATTGAACTCTGCAAGGTATTTTGAGTAGAGCGCAGACAAGGCAGTGTTCCATAATATGGTCTGCTTCTCCACATTAACAGGTGGTTGGGCCGGTCTTGTAGCCCCATCTGACCAAAGCATCTTTTGATCGTCCCGTTCTTGTTCTCAGGCGGTTGAGTGTCTTCCACCGAATCCATGGTGCTTCTAAGCCATGAGGGAAGTCTTCAACAGGGGGGACTCCCATGCAAGTTGGAGGAGGGTCACTCTCAAGCTTTTCCGTCCAGAGCTGGAGTCTGGTTTCTTCTCGAGATGTTGTTAGGGGCTGCACATGGCTGAGGAAGCTTCTTGTTGACTTCAGTCGTTGGGCCAGGGGTTGACGTCCATGAAGGAGGTGGCGTTCATCGCTAGTAGCCTTTCTCATCTCAACTCGACTGGCCACTTCCCGTCTGATATCAGCAGGGGCGATGCCAGCGAAGAGGTACAGGTTGTTTGTGTGTGTGGGTTTCAAGCAGAGAGTGATCAGGCGGCAGGTGTTGTTCAATGCCGGGTCAAGTTTCTTTGGTTTGGGTTGATCTCTCCCAGACAGGACATGCATACTCCACAGAGGAATGGCACAAGGCCAGAGCAGTAGATCTTAATGTGTGTGCTGTGGCTCCCCATTTGGAGTTGTTCAGTTCTCATAGGATGTTGTTTCTGGAACCGACTTTCAATTTGGTGTTTTTGACGTGCTCCTTAAAGGAGAGAGTATGGTCTAGGGATACTCCAAGGTAGACAGGGTGGGTGCGGTGCTCAAGTGGTGTTCCAGACCATTTGATGTTAAGAGGTCGGTTGGCTTCACGATTCCTGAGATGGAAAGAGCAGACTTGAGTCTTCGCTGGGTTGGCATGTAGGTGGTTGCGCTCATAGTAGAGGAGTAAGCTCATCTAGGGCTGAGGTGAGATTTGCTTCTACTGCCTCAAACGTACTCTCTTGGGATGTTACACAGAGGTCGTCGGCATAGATGATCCGTTCAGTATTCTGGTCCATTGGCTGGTCGTTCGTGTAAATGTTATATAGTAGGGGAGCCAACAAACTACCTTGGGGTAGGCCATTTCGTTGTCGTCTCCAGCAACTTTCCTTGTTGTTCAAGACAACAAAGTAGCACCTATCTTTTAGGAGGGCTCCAATGAGGTCTGTAAGCGCCAGGTCTTTTGTAAATTCCAAGATCTTTTCCAGGAGGAGGCGGCAGTTCACACTGTCATATAATAATAAGAATAGCATTTTATAGAGTGCCTTTCACCCGAGGGCCACAAAGTGCTGCACAAGAGCATTGGAGAGAACAGCATGTCAACAACGACAGGAACAAAAAAACAGCTAATAAAAACCAAAGCAACGAAAATTAAATGATTAAGGCTGCTTTGCATACACTGAAAGGTCGTGAAACTGGCAATATTAAGAGCAGCAAAAATCTGCAAGCATCCCCTAAGATGGCCGTCACTTCCTTAAGGACAAACACGGAGGGAGACAGGGAGGGAGGGTGAGCAACAGGGGGAGGACATAGGGAGACAGAGACAGCAAGACAGATAGACAGACGTGAGGCAGAAACAACACACCAGACAGATCCACAAAGACGGCTCCTGTTATCAGTCCTTTCTGAAACCCATCCTCAATGTGCTGAGTGAGATTTATAAGTTCACTTGTTGTAGATTTGCCAGGTCGGAATCCGGCTTGTTGAGGGATGATGGCTGGTTCAGCAACAGGGGCAAGCCTGTTTAGGATCAGGTGCTCAAACAGCTTATATGGGTGACATAGCAGGGAGATTGGGCGAAAGTTCTTTGCATACGCTGGATCTTTGCCCGGTTTGAGAAGAGCAATAATCTTGGTTTTCCTCCAGATATTTGGGATGTTTTTGGTCAGCATGCACTTGTTCATCAACTCAAGGATCCATTTCCGCATCAGAGGTCCAAATATTGAGTTCTGACTATAGGTTTAATAAACTATACATATCTACAACAGTATAAATAATGTCCAGATCCTGAAAGCATCCGGTGCATTATTGCGTCATATACAGTGCAGTATAAAAATGAAATATATAGTGTCCGACTCGTGAACAAATCGACTTGCAAACAGAATTCAGGAATAGAATCCGTTCGTAACGCGGGGACGGCCTGTATTAGAGTACGTTTGAAATAACAAATACTTATATGGGATTTCCCAGAGTTATAACTCATTTTATCCATGCCGGAGAATGATTATGGTGATAACACAAAGGCTTTTGTGACCAATGTTATCCATCACACAGCTCTATTTATTTGTTAGGTCACGTAAAAATAAGTGTCGTAAACCCACCGCCACCTGATGGCCAATTAGTAAAGGGTTGTCACGTGAACAAAACGTGCCAATTCGTTACTACTTCAGCATCACACCTGTATGTTGGAGAGCGAACCCACATCATTTACAATGAAGCTATGACGTTTCGATGATAATCTCGCCAGATGCTTTGTTCCTGATGAAAGTGATTGCAACTATCAGCAAATGTTGCACTTGTTCGTCTCTCTAAATGTGCAATAAGCTACTTATATTTTTTCCCCATCGCAATGTTTTAACCGAGCTGAAAGACAACGATATCCGGGGGCTGACCATCGTGCTTCGAAGAATCGCAAAGAATACCTTGTATTTTTTTTATTTTACATTTTTTGGTCAATTCTGTTGGTAAATGATTTGTTAATTTGTCATTTAATTTATTGATTGTTGCTCTTCAGAGCTATTTCCCAAAAGACAGCTCTGAAGAGCAACCATCATGAATGGAGCCGTGACAAACCCACATCAATATTTTTATCATTCGTCAATTCCCGTGGTTGTCGTGTCGCAGGAATCGTGTAAAGAGCTTGCAAGTTCACTGGGTATTTTCTCCTGTAATAATAAACATATATCTATGGCAATGAATGAATGGTTCGAACCAATACTCGATTCTCTTTCCGCCATCACAACAGATCGAAACACAGCTACGTTTTGCCTCCCACATTGGAGGCATCGTCAGGTGTTCTGAGACTGAGTGAATATGAGTGTGCTGTGCTATGTGTTGCCTGATGGGAAAGGCATTTCACTGCCTTACTCGCATTTATTTGATCCTATCATAGAACGTTCCCGTGAGTACTTTGCTAGTGTCTCCTGGGGTTCAACGTCTTTCTCTCCCCCTGTGATGTCTGGGCCGCCTGCTCCATTCTGAGGAAAGCCACTGTCCTGTGATGTCTGAAATGTCTGCCGAGTTGGTCGCAAGGCTGGATTTTTAGTTGAGATTGTTAGAGGTTCTGTTAAAAAAGGACCTTAAAATGAACCAAGGCCCTTCTTGATGTGAGGTGTGAGTGTTACCACTGTGCCACCGTGCCGCCCCATCCAATTATGATGTGATGATGGTGATGTTGCGGAGGAACTGGGTTCAACCCCGAATGGGATTTAAACCGACAGTGTTTTGACTGTGAGGTGAGGGCTCCAGGCCCCGTGAACGTACGTGTCTCCGCTTGTCGATCGTCTCGTAATAGATGCTCACAAACTCCTCGGCGGCACGGCAAGCCTGGTCCACAACCATCTTAAAATCCTGCAGGAGAGGATGGTGATGACGTTTTCAAACTCATTAGCGTCTTCATCATCAACTTTCTATATATATACCAGAACAAGTGTTTTTATAATAATAATAATAGCATTTATATAGCGCCTTTCACCCGAGGGTCACAAAGCACTGCACAAAGCTGCAGAGAGAACGACATGTCAACAACGACAG
>JAZEWU010000003.1:11066696-11077477 GCA_036362915.1 Geotria australis | reverse complement strand
GACGTCACCGCCACTTAGTGGCGAAAGACGGTTGTTTGTTGTTTGTTGTGTGTCTGTGTGCATGCGCACGTGTGTTCGCGTGTGTGTCTGTGTGGGTGCGCGCGTGTGAGAGCGAGTGGATCGGCGGTCGATTGCTTTTCCGCAGTTCAATCCCCAAACGACTCCTTGGTCACTTCTCCTGGATTGTCCACGTTATACCGGCGTACCGTCTCGTTCTAGGTTAGTAGAGGATAAACTGCAGTGCAGACCCCAACACTCTAAAACACACTCTCGAGGTCACGCCTACACAGCTCGCCTGTCTGTAAAATCACTCCCCTCCTCCCGTTACTTCCCAGGTCTATATCCCTATATTCTCACTGACGTCACCCGCCTTTCCATCTCCTTCTCACAAAATGTGTTACCTTTTACACAATGAGGTGACGAACAAGACAATGAGGGTGGGGCTATAAAGTCCCCATTCCCCCCTCGGCCCCCACTTTTATTGGCTAGCCGGTGGACTTGTCCAGGCCTGGCTGGTTTCCTTATTACATCATTCTCCGTAGGGTAGGGGGTTGACGCGGTAACTTCGTCCACCAACTTCTGATCACATGTGGGTCATTACATAGTTTCCCTCAGCGATAAGTCTCGGCCCGAGACTCCATCGTGATCAAACCCGTCTGATAGTTTTTCCCACTCATAAGGCACCTGCATATCGCACCCTTATCAGCTCGGGCTAACTGCGCCGCGCCGTCAATCAACCTTAAATTCACCCCGCCCCGCTCACAGCGCATGCTCTGCCCACCGCATTTCAAAATAAGAAACAGACAAAGCTCCCCCTATAGCCTCAACAGACTGCAGGGTCAAGTGCTGCCAGCGTTCATTCATGAAGGCCAGCACGGCACACGAGAGGGTGGATGACCCCCCTACACACAGCCCCCTTTGTCTCCCCGACATTGACGTCCACAATCGTGGCGCTCATTACACAAATCTTTCTTTTGGCGGCGCATATTTAACACAATATTGATTGCGGCGGTTATCAAAACATCCGCACCTCAATGCAATCCTGCCGTGTTTCAAAATAAAAAAATACACAAGCACTCATTAATCTGTGAATAGCAATGGCGAGTCCGTGGTATTAGCCGGTTTTGAGTGCACCTCATTGCTCTCTCATCACCTCGGCAAGGCCCGCGCGCATTGCCCGTATCATTCGTTGAGCGCTTTCTGAGACAGTCCGTCCGTCCCACGTGTAAGTAACAGTCTTAGGTTTACTTGCAGACTCCCTATCTGGGGTAGCGTGCGCTTGCTCATTCCCACCGGACTTCCCGTCTAGAGGATGCGGGTCCTCCGGGCTGTCCGTATGGCCGTCAGTGTCGTGAAGGGTTGTTACAAAGTGGTTGAGCTGGGGTGGCCGTATCCTCACTCGGCCAGCACGTGATACATCCCTCGTGGGTTGGAATTCCTCCATGGGGACGGGTGGTAGATGGCAGGTCAGACGGGGCCGACCGGGCGGCCGGTCGGAGGGCGGTGCGCCACAAGGCTCATTCCCTTCCCTCGGTTGTTGCTGAGGTGCGGGGAGCTCCATCGCCGCCCGACCCGGCAGCCGCCCGTCACTCGGAGCCGGACGCACTAGCGCGAGGTGAAGCACGTTAATTACGCGCGCCTTCCGCCAGCCCCGGCCCTGCACCTTCACTGTCCGTGGGGACAATTGGTGGATCACAGTGTGCGGGCCGGACCATGGCGCCGTGAGTTTCCCCACTTGACCGGGCCGGACCCATGGTGAATGGACCCATACTTGGGCGCCACTGGGGTAAATCGTCGGGGCAGTGCGCGGCCGTGCCGCTGCTTCGTGACTTTGATGTGCGGCCTCTCTGGTGAGGCATGCCTCCGCCCGTGCCTGTCGCAGTGCGTCGAGCCACTGCTCATGTGGGTGCCTCCCTGAATCGGGTTGTGGGGCGGGCGCACCCAGGAGCAGGTCAGTGGGTAGTCTCGCCTCGTGTCCGTGCCGTAGGAAAAACGAGGTTTGCCTTGTAGACGAATGCACGGTGGTGTTGTAGGCCAGTTCCTTGTATGGGAGGTGATCGTCCCAATCCCGCTGATGTGGGTCCGTAACACACTGTAGCTTGCTGGCCAAGGTGCGGTTGAACCGCTCCACCATGCCGTTCGCCTGTGGGTGATATGTCGTCGTGCGATCTTTCTGGATACCAAGCAATTGACAGAGGAGACTGAACACGTCTGCCTCAAACTCTTGTCCTTGATCGCTAAGTACCCGTTCAGGCACCCCGTGCTGCAGCACAAAGTGCTCTAAGAAAGCACGTGCTACAGTCTCTGCTTATCCGGTATGGCTACTTTGACATGATGCCGAGTTAGATACTCCACCACCACTAGGATAAATGTGTTTCCTCGATAGCTGGTGGTGAGAGGCCCCGTCAAGTCGATACCGACCAGCTGGTTGACTCGGCTGATGCAAAGTGGTCGCAGTGGAGCGACGCAGCGATGTGGTTTCCGGGCGGTCCGCTGGCAGTCCTGGCACCCCTGCACCCATTTGTGGACCTGTTGTTTCAACCCAGGCCACACGTACAGGCGGCGCAAGGTATCACGCGTGCGTCGCACCCCGTCGTGTCCTCCACACGGCTGGTTGTGCACGTGTGGAGAAACAAGGGCGTACTGCGATGGGCACGGCGATAGGTCCCGGTTTCCCGTCTGTCGTTCGCTTCCTTACCACCCCATCTATCAGCTCCAGACACGAGTATAATACGTGCCAGGCTCCCCCGACGCTTGTGTGACCCTGTGCCAGGGCGTCCCTGATGATGGTAAGCTCCGAGTCGCGGTTCTGGGTGTCTTGGAGTTGCTCCAGTGTAAGTCCCGGGAAGGCGCAGCCAACCTCCTCCTGTATCGCGTCCCTCTCGGGAGGATTACCGGCAGCACCTCCTCCATCCCCGGGACTGGAGCCACCGTGGCTGGCTCGGCGGGTCCGGGGCTGAGTCGGACCTCAACGTGGTCGCGGTCGGGGTGACGGCAGCGACCTCCCGTGAAGCAGAGACAGGCCTGTCCGCTGCCGAGCGCGGCTTCAATGGTCGGCCGGCGCGACAGAGCATCAGCGTTTAGATGTTTGCGCCCTTCTCGATCCTCGATCCACAGTGTGTACTCCTGTAGCTGCGCTAACCAGCGGGTCATTTGCTCTCAGGGCTCCTTGAATTTTAGCAGGAACTGGAGTGCGTAGTGGTCGGTGCGCACCGTACATCCCCTGGAGTGCAGGTACGGCCGAAATTGTTGACAAGCGAACACCACTGCGTAAAGCTCCTGTCGGGTTACGCAGTAGTTTCGCTCTTCGTCGGTCAGGGTCCGGCTGGTGTAGGTGATTACCCGTTCCTCCGTCCCTTTCCCTTGCGACAGTACAGCTCCCAGACCTGACCCGCTGGCGTCCTTATCTAGGATAAATTCCTGGGTAAAGTCCGGGAATGCTAGGATCGGAGTCATTGTGAGCCGGTCTTTTAGCTCCTGGAACGCCTCAGTGCACTGGTCTGTCCACTGGAAGGGGCGCTTAGTGGAGGTCAACTGGATAGGGGCCGTGCTACTGCGCTGAAATTCTCCACGAACCGATGGTAATAGGTGGCGAGCCCAAGGAATGAGCGCATTTGCACCGCGTTAATCGGCTGCGGACAGTTCCGTACAGCGTCTATCTTGCTTGGGTTCGTGCGTACCCCTTCACTGCTGACGTGCCGCGTAGGCGTGTGAGCACCTCTCGCAACCTTGTCAAATGCTCTTCCATATCCCGACCAAAGACAATAATATCATCCAGATAGACGAGGCATTGTTCCCATTGCAGTCCCCTCATCACTAGTTCCATTAACCGCTGATAAGTAGCGAGCCCGAACGGCATGACTCGACACTCAAAGAGTCCGATAGGTGTGTTAAATGCCGTCTTAGCCCGATCCGCCTCCGCCATCCCATTCTGCCAATACCCGGACGCTAGATCCAGAGTCGTAAAATACCGAGCGCCCCCCATCAATTCTAAAGTCTCACCCACTAGAGGCAACAGCGCCGCGTCCCCCACCGTGACAGCGTAGAGGCAACGGTAATCTACACAAAAGCGAGTGGACCCATCCTTTTTAGTAACTAGGACCACCGGGGCGGACCAGTGGCTCATGGAGGGTTGTACAATGCCGTCCCGTAACATGTCGTTCACCGCCTGGGTAACCTGCCGGCGGTCCCATACGGTAAGCCGGCATTTTAATTGGTTTAGCCACGCCCGTGTCAATATGATTCTGCGCGAAGTCCGTCCGACCCACGTCGCTATCGTGCTTGCTGAACACATCAGCAAATTCAGTGAGTAGCGCGGCGATTTTTTTGCAGTCGGCTGGCTCATGTTCTGCCCGAGACACGTTCACTGTCTGTAACAGCGGGGCCCCGAGCTCTGGCGAGCCCTTTGGTACTTTCCAGGCCAGATCGTCATCAGTGGTCTGTGACGCTGCTACATCTTCCGTCCATAGGGTGTCAATCATCCCTGACGGCATTGAACATGAGCCGTAGCGATGGGCGTCTTGTTTCTTAATCGCACATCCGTGGGGTTCAGATTCAATAGCCGCATCATCGGCGTTCCTTGACGTGCGTCTACCAAGGCTGGGGCTCCTACTAGCCCGTGCTTTTGGCAAATTCGGGGTGCGGTTGTAATAACAGCTCCCCCTCGGTCGTTTCCCCATCACCCTTGTGTTTAATGTGCAGCGGCAATGTTACCTTGCTCAGGGCTGGGAGGACCTTCCGACCTAGCAGCGTGGCGACCATGAAAGCCATCGATGGTCGTTGGTCGGGTTGCCGCACGAAGGGAATCCTTGCTGCCGGCGTCTGCCAGGCGCATTGCTCCGCCACGTCCACATTCAGTTTCAACGAACCGAGCACGTCCGTTCCCAACACACAGTCGTGGCATTATTCCGGTGCAACATACAAGGGGTGTGTGCACTCTCTCGTTCCCACTTGTACGTTCGCCGTAACTTGCCCTTGAATCGGTAGTCCCGCTCCATTAGCGAGTCGCAGCTGTCGATCGGTCGCTGCAGGGGATGATCCAGGATCCCCAATCTCTGGCGATGCTCGTCGTTAATCAACGAGGCCGTGGCTCCAGTGTCCAGAAGCATCCAAGTCGGTTGCCCTTCAATCCGTCCCGCCACGGTGGCCGAAACTCCTGCGGGCCGCCCACGCAGCACGCCCAAGTGCACCGTCGTCTGCGTGGTAGCTTCCGGTCCGACCGCGCGCGGCTCCGAGGTACCGCGCATCGCTCCCCTGATGGCCCTCTTCACCAGGGAGCATTGGAGTTTAAAGTATTCGGCACGTTTTGCTCTTGTGGGCAGTCCCGCCCAAAGTGCCCTGGCTGTTGACAGCCGAAGCATACAGGAGGGTACTGCGTATATCTCTCGGGGCCCTGCCGGGCCACCGCAGGGCTTCTGCGGCGTTGCGGCCTCCCGCCTGTCGGCGGTTGGAGGTCGTTCGGACGCTTCTGCGTTCGTTGCTCATTAACGCTGAGTTGCAAGTCTTTCACAGTGACACACAGGCCCTGCAGTACTCCCCGTAGCTCCGTCAATTGAGCAACTACTGATTCAGGTAGTTCTGCGGCCTTGCTGGG
This sequence comes from Geotria australis, assembly GCA_036362915.1. Lineage (NCBI taxonomy): Eukaryota > Metazoa > Chordata > Hyperoartia > Petromyzontiformes > Geotriidae > Geotria > Geotria australis. Next base: position 11,071,884 of record JAZEWU010000003.1, on the reverse strand, counting down.
GGGTTGTACGGCTGCTACGCGCTCAGCTCGTCTTCGATCCTCCGGCTCCTCGTTATCGCTGTGCGCGTTGTATGCTGCCACGCGTCCCCGCGGCGCTCGCGGTCTCCATGCATATTCGCACCGCGCCGCGCGTTCAGCGAGTTCCTCGGGTGACAGTTCTGGCGACATGACATCCAGGCTCAACCAAATTGTAGACTCTAAATATTCCATTACAATCTCCCTTGTATTATCGATACGAGCATTCAGTCCATATGTAGGGTAAGCCGCTTCTACCAGCGGTGCGACATCAATGTATTCTTCGACCATCTCACCAGGTTTGCATTGACGTCTCAACAGCGCCTCTCCTGCTTGCTCCTTTCACAGCGTGCCGATTCGGCGGCGCAGGTTTTCTCCTAACAGCGGCCAATCCCTCTGCACCTGCGACGAGTGCTGCCCCGCAAACTTCCCCACCTTTCCTCTCAGTTGAGCAAACGCTGCATCAGCGATTTCCCGATCACTCCATTCTCCCACTCGTTGTTCGTGAACAACTAGCTGCTGGAAATCGGCCCAGTCTTCATTGTTGTATCCACCGAAACAAATCCTCAGTCGTGGACTCTCCGCGTCTCCCGTGGAGTTGTGGGTTAGTCCGGCTTGTGACACCAAACTGTGAGGAACCCTTTCAGGTCCCTCTTCCCCAACAGCGTGGGCCGTCCGCGCTGCCCCGTCGTCTCCGCGAAGGGACGGCGCAGCCCCCGCACATTGTGCGGGCTCGTGATGACCCGTAGCTCCATCGTCGATGTGAGCGCCATGAATTGGGGAGCTCTTGCGACTTTCCCCTTCACTTCTCGTACTCTGTGTCAGAGGCATTCTGACAAAGACGGCTTCCACGCTGGTTTCTCGTCGACGCTGAATCGTTTTATTCCACAGTGCACAAATCAACACGGTAGATGTACGGCGATATCCAGTGAGTAAATCCACAGTTCAATCCCCGAACGACTCCTTGGTCACTTCTCCCGGATTGACCACGTTATACCGGCATACCGGCTCGTTCTAGGTTAGCAGCGGATAAACTGCCTCGCAGACCCCAACACTCTTTAACGCACTCTCGAGGTCACGCCTACACAGCTCGTCTGTCTGTAAAATCACTCCCCTCCTGTTAATTCCCGGGTCTATATTCGTAGATTCTCACTGACTTCACCCGCCTTTCCATCTCCGTCTCACAAAATGTGTTACCTTTTACACAATGAGGTGACGAGCAAGACAATGAGGTGGGGGCCAGAAAGCCCCCATTTCCCCCTCGGCCCCCTCTTTTCTTGGCTAGCCGGTGGACTTGTCCAAGCTTGAACTGGTTTCCTCATTACATAATTCTCCGCAGGGCAAGGGGTTGACGCGGTCACTTCGTCCACCAACTTCTGATCACATGTGAGTCTTACCTGTAGAGTTTGACTAGATGGGAGTGTGTGTTGATGCGAGTTTCAGACCCGCGTGTACGCCAGCAGCGTGCGCACGTGGGGAGCGGTAGCTGAGTGGTTAGCGCGCTGGGCTATAAGCACAGCACCGGTGACGATTTTATCAACCGATTTTGAGCCACCTAGGTCGACTCAGCCTTGAAATGAGTGCCCGGTTCGATGTGTAGACATCGCTGCCAGTGAGACAAAGGCGGCCGAGCATGGGGTTGGCCACCCACACTCTTGTGTGCCGTTCTGGCCTTCATAGGTTATCGCTAACCGCACTTGACCCTACAAACTGTTAAGGCTGTACTGGGGATCTTTGTCTTTGTTTTGGAACGCGTTTGTTAAGAAACAGGCGCTGTGGCCAATGTGAAACTTCCCTGTAAACTCAAGGAGATAGAGGATAAAATTGTTGTTGATGATGATGAGAGGTTGTTTTAAACGTAAAGAAGATACAGTTAAGGATAGGACACTGATTCCCCTTGCGGAGTTCAATGAAAATGCAAGGGGCTGTGTAAGAAAATGGGAAACTGTAATTTAACATCGCGCTTCGAAGAATCGCAAAGAAGAAGACTGATTCCCCTTTAGGGAGAGCGGTGCAGAACGATTCGCATAATATTGCGAAAATGCCGGGATGAGGTAGTTAATGTGCATAAAAAAGGCGAAGTGGTTGATACCAGCGAAATAATGATAATAATAATAGGATTTTATATATCGCCTTTCGCCCGAGGGTCACAAAGCGCTGCACAAGGGCCGCAAAGAGAATGGCATGTCAACAATGAATGAAAAAACAACCAATAAAATCCAATGGAACAAAAAATAAATGATTAAGGCTGCTTCGAATATACCGAAAGGTCGTGAAATGGACACGCCGTTAAAGGATTACAGTGAGGGATGGGGCTGAACAGAAATGATGGCAAAATCTTGCACTCGTTAGCGAGGCAGGTATGCTAATGCTGCGATAATAATGGTGATGTTGAAGACCTAACACTGTGGTTGATAGCAACGAGATCTTGCACTCTTTAGCGAGGCAGGTATGCTAATGCTGTGATAATAATGATGATGTTGATGTGCACCAAGAAGAGATGTAGTTGTTGGCGACGCGAATATTGTAATAGTTAGTGATGCTAATATGGAAATGCTGCGATTATATTGATGTTGATGGTGAGGGCAGGTCGTTGTAATGCGATGAAAATACGGTCGACGTTGGGTCACTACTTGCGCTATAGGGAGCACATTGAATAACGTTTCAAACCAATGAGTGTATTGCGAAACGTAGTAATATTGATGGTGTGGTTTACGAAAGGGTAATGTTGGTAATGACGGCGAACATCGTGCTATCGTTAGCGATCGGACTGATGCCGCCGAAATACTAAGAGCGACGGTTTCGTGATGAAAAGTATGTGGTTTAACGTAACCCGTGCGTGGTTAGCATCAAATAACTGGTTGCGTTGGAGGGGGGGGGTGGGTGCGGAACGCCCGCAACAAGGATATCATGGGGCCATGCTGTTAAATGATTAGAGTGAGGGATTGGGCTGAACAGAAATGATGGCAAAATAGGACTGAGGATAGACCAATTGCCAAAGAGGGCGCTGTAATGCGGTATTGAAGTGCCCCGGTAAATGTCCCCGTGCGACGCCCTGATAAATGTACAATGCTCTATCAGGTTTTGTGCAGAGCCAGGGAAGGGGAGGGGCGCGTAGCCGTATCATGACCCACAGAACGGGGGGTGAGATAATTGTCCCCCCGCCCCTCATTGTGTAGAAAGCTTAGGGTGACCGAGTCGAGACGGCAGTGACGTCGTCGAGCGAATACACACCGTGAAGGAACATAAAAGCAGAGGCGTGTGGGCGAGAGAAGAGGTGTGTTTTGGGAGTTGGGGTGCGTGGCTGCTTGGGAATCTGCATGGAGGAGGAGAGAGCGCGGCGCGACTGCTGGAGTGCGTGCGATCTGTGGATTAAAAGACCCAGCGATGACGAGTAACCGTTGTGGAACCTACATTTGTGGGGATGCCTCTGACACGGAGTGCGAGGAGAGAGGGATACAGTGCGGAGAGTTCTCTGATCCGCGCCGTACCCAGGAGTGTGGATGGTATGGATAACCCTGGCTACACGCTGCGCGCGGAGGCCACACCATCGACCCCAGAGTGCGACGCAGCAGCGCGGTCGTCTCACGGCGACGACGAGGGCCCGCGCGCGGTCCCTCACAGTATGATGGGAAGGGACGCGCCCGGTCACTACTAGACTAGGTACACGTGGTCGATTAATTACCCCGTAAATAATTAAGCCACGCATGACCTAACCACGCGTGGAATCGAACCCCGGCATTTGAGACACCACTGTTAAGCCACCTAAAGTGCAAATTGCACAAAGCTGGGAAACAGTTAAGGCACGTTTTAATAAAATATCTCAGCAGGACAGCGGAGGTGACAGGGAGATTAAGCCGGTACACAATGGAGCTGCGAAATTCCTACAGCCGGGAACGCCAATGAGTCTACCCGGTAGAATGTAAAGACAAACACGGGCTGGGATGATTAACCTGCTCGATCACGTGGCAGGCGCGTCTAGGTGGAACGAGTACCCACCTTGCCAAAAGGGGGCGGCATACCTGACCCCAGGTGCAGCTCGATATAAACAAAAACCGCGGAGTGGGCGTGGTCTTTGGCTGCGATAATTTGAGCACAACGCACGCCAGGCAGAGGGAGCAGAGCATGCTATCCACTGCTGGAGGTGGCGAAATTGCTGGAGTAAACGTGTCGTTTCCTGTAAAACAGTGTGGAGAGCGCAGCGCAGCGTTCCACTGCTAGACGACGGAGAAGCGGCTCGTGTGAAATTAATACAAAGTGCTTGGAAATACTACGCCTCGAACTGCATCTGTGTGAGAATGCGCCACCGGTGCCGTGATATGAGGTGGCTCCTGCTGCCGCCAGAGATGAGCGATGACGAGATAGATGAGTCATTCCGAGACTACCTGATAGGGATAGTTGCAGACCTATCGCTGTATCTGGACGTGAGGCCTCTCGATGCGATGTGTGAGCATCACCCGGGGACAATGAGTAAAGGGGACCACGCATCACAACAGTTTCACATTACTTAAATCACAATACTGTTTGAGTGTCTTTTTTACGAAATAGCTCTGGTGTCCCGTTTTTTTTTTCAAGTCAGTGGTTGCAATCCCACCCTTGGGTCTCATGTCAGTTTACAATAATAAAATTGTATCCCGGCTCGGGTGGTTTTCGGTGTGGAGTTTGCATGTTCTCCCCATGTCCGCGTGGGTTTTCGGCGGACACTCCGGTTTTCTCCCACAGTCAAAAGATATGCTGCTGCATAGGTTAATTGGCCTGCGGACGAAATGACCCCAGGTGCCCTGTAATGGACTGGCGTCCCATCCTGGGTATAGCCCTGCCTTGAACCCTGTGTCTGCCGAGATAGGCTACGGCTCAACGAAAACCTGTACAGGATTTCGCGATTACTGACAATGAAGATGAATAATGTATTGATCCACGTAGAAATGCGTCTTTGTCATTATTTTGGCTATGACGTGTGTCTGTCTGTGTGCTGCTAAGGAGATGGAGTCTGCCTCAGCAGCCTACGATCACAGATCATTCTTCAATACCATCAGGGGAGTGACTTGCAGCTCCTCACCCAGTACCTTCCTTAAAGCAAGGAATGGCGATCCGATCTCCGTCCCCCAGGAACAAGTGCACAGGTTTGCAGAGCATTTCTGTGAGGTCCTCGGGGAGGGAAACCCCGTCAGCC
>JAZEWU010000003.1:11054321-11066196 GCA_036362915.1 Geotria australis | reverse complement strand
TGACCCTCGGGTGAAAGGCGCTATATAAATGCTATTATTATTATTATTGGGTGTGCCATTGAGGACTCTGGCAGCCGCATTCTGCACACGTTGGAGACGATTGATCAGGTAGGCAGGGTTGCCAGGAAGCAGTGCATTGCAGTAAAATATTCGTGAGGAAAAGAAGATGTGTATTAACTTCTCAGCATCAGCAGGTGACAGGATGTTGTGCAGTCTGGCTATGTTTCTTAGGTGAAAATTTGCTACATTCGTCACGTTGTTCATGTGTGTCTCGAAAGTGAGTGAGAAATCAAGAGTCACACCTAGACTCCGGACTACCTTAGCAACTTCAGTTGTCTGGTCGCCAAACATCAATTGGATAGTGTCAGCCTTGGACAACTGCTGCATGGTTCTGACAAGTAAGACCTCTGTTTTATCGCCATTTTGTTTTTGAAATATTGAATTGAGCCAGGCCTTCACAGTAGACGGTGAAGAAGACATGCAAAGACGAGACGCATTGATGGATGACTTTGCATGGATATAGATTTGGATGTCATCGGCATAGCCATGGTCGCTAAGATTGAGGCTGCACAGAATATGGCCAATAGGTTGTAGGCAGATGCTGAAGAGGAGTGGGCCGAGAACTGAACCCTAAGGAACTCCTCCAAGGCTGACAAACTGCTTGGACAGATAGGATCTCAGCCAATGCAAGGCAAATCCAGAGATCCCCATACTCTCAAGTCGCACAAAGTAGGATTCGATGATTAATGGTATCACAGGCAGCACTCAGGTCCAGAAGGACAAGAATACGTGGCAAGCATTTATCAGCACCGACGAGTAGATCATCAACTACTTTTACCAAGGCAGTTTCAGAATTATGGAGTTTTGAGGTTAAGGAAGGTGGAGGAACGATTATGGGGCTATTGGTTGGTGATTGAGGCTGGGAAGATATACGAATGGCTTCGGTTTTTTCTGTGAAATTTTGATTCAACTGATCCGCCTGATCTGTATTAGTGACGGGAGGTGAGGTTTGGTGACTGTTAGGACGAAGGAGCTGATTAATGGTCGAAAAAAGAAATTTGGACATGTCACAGTTATCGGCCAGAATATTGGAAAGATGGCTGGTACGGTCACAGACAATTTCCTTCTGGTAACGGAGGAGTTGTTCCTTAAAGATTTGACTGTAAACGGTGAGGCCAGATTTTTTCCAACTCTGTTTAGCCCTGCGTGCCTTGAGATCCCAGAGTTCAGCAGTATACCAGGGAGATGATTTTGTGTCGGAGATATATCGTGATTTTAATGGGGCCAAATCATCACGCATGCTTAATAGCACGTTGTTGTAGGAATCAGGTGTCGCATCAGGATCGGTGATGGACATGTTGGTTGATGAGATGCCCCAGGAGCAAACTAAGTCAAGAGAATGGCCGCATCTGTGAGTGGGAGATGTCACGTGGGTAGAACGGTAGATCGGAACCCATCATGCACAGCAATGGCTTTCTTGACGTGCTCACTTATTCGATTTATTCGATTTAAGACAGGGAGGACCATGCCAAGAGTTGGGTATGTAGAGGACGACATCAGAACTGTCGCGTCCTTGAACGGTGCCAGGTACTTGCAGAGGACGTCCAATGCAGACCACGTTTCAGCAGGGATTTCGCGGCATAGACGGTGTCCTGGAGCGATCGTCAAGATGGTGTATCCTTCATGGCGATCTCGAATTCAACGCAGTAGCTCCTCCAGCGGTTTCCAGAACTCAATGATGCAGGAGATCATCGCTCAAGCGTTGTTCCATTTGTAATGCACTCGTGGGTGCCTTAGACATGCCGCCGATTCTGCGGGCGCCGCGCGCGGAGTCGCCCAGCGCAAACGCGGCTGATTGAATATACCGGTTTCACCTGCCGTGGCCACATCAAAGGAGGGACCGGGGGGCTGTTTAAATAAAAAGTAATGATCCCAGTGACCAGGACATTCCTATAGTTGAGGGACAAAGTGCCCGGAGATTCCATCGAGATGAGAGCAGCATTCCAAGCCCACAGAAACAAAGACCCGGAGACCCTATTGAGATGGGGACAGAATTTGAAAGGGTGACGTCCTAGAGATGGAAAAACCACCCCCCCCCAATTCCCCACCGCAAGGGAGTGGCGGGGGGGCGAGGGTCGGGAGATGGGTGATGCGTGGGGCGGTGCAGATCAGAGGTCAGTGAGCAGGAAGTTGTGTGGAGCAGGGAGAGTGCGGCTCGACTGCTGGATAGCGGTGAAACTGCTGGGGAGAGACGTGCCGAGTCTGTGAAGCAGTGTGCAGAGTGCGGTGCAGCGTTCCACTGCTAGGTGACGGAGAAGCGGCACGTGTGAAATAAAGACAACGTGCTTAGAAGGACAACGTCTCGAGCTTCATCTGCTTAGAGGTGACCCGAAAACGGCACTGTGTTCAGCAGCGTCAACAGGAGCAGGAGGAGGGCGGCGTGAGCGATGTCTCACAAGCTGGGGAGGCTGAGGAGATTGCGGCCGACCTGAACGTGGTGCAACACCCAACGGCACATCCTGACACGGTGCCGAGTAGGGTATTACTAGTTGTGGCAGAAACGCCATTTGAACCCACGACTACAAGGGAGATTGAGACAAGAATCGGGGAGACCGAGTGCTGCGTGGCGAGTGGGGTGGAAGGCGCCAACAAGCAGAGCTTTGTGACCCTCGGGTGAAAGGCGCCATATAAAATGCTATTATTATATTATTAACAAGAGATGTACCGCCTGCACAACTGTAGCGTACTGTGGACAGCCCTGCCAGAAACAGCACTGGGGTACCCACAAGCAGTCCTGTCGTCGGCTGGCGGAGAAACAGCCGCTGATCAGTGTCACAGCAGGGCGGACCAATGTCGAGGACACTGATGAGGTCTGGGAAAGGCTTGAGGCACTTGAGGAAGAAAAGCAAAAACAGCGGGCCGCCAGCAAGGAATGGGGCGAGATAATAAGGGAGGTGCACGAGATGATGCAGCAAAGTTTGCAGCAGATGGGGAACGACATGACAAAAGAGCATGAGGAACTTATGAAAACGCAAGGAGAATTGCGGACGCTGCAACAACGCTACCAGCGGATGAATAACGTCATCATAAAAGACCAGGATGAGCTCGTGGAAACACAAGGAGAGTTGCGAATGCTGCAGCAAAAGCTTCCAGCAGATAGAGAACGTCACGAGGAAAGGACATGAGGAACTCGTGAAAACGCAAGGAGAGCTGCGGACACTGCAGCAAAGTTACCAAGAATTTCACCGCCCTCCACAGGCATTGACGGCGCAGCTACCGCAACAAGAACCCGCAACAACTACGGTGGGGGGGAGACGGGGGAATCAACCACACGTGACGTGTTGGGTGTGCGGCGGAAAGGGACACATATGGCGTTACTGCTTGTGACGGGAGCAACCGCAGCAGTCACTGGTGAACAAACCCAGGCCCGAGCCGAACCAACAGCGGCCTCGGCAGCCGGCAGCCAGCCCAGGACACGTTGGGGTGATGAAGATGGAGGGGGAGGAGTTGAAGCAAAGGTGGAGGGATTTGGCGGCGGGCGATTAACCGTCATGTTGGTCGACACTGGGACGACAATCTCGATGATCAATGAGGCTCAATGCCGCCGCGCAGGCGTCCCTACCCATCCCCTCCAACCCCCAGACCGAGAACTGCGTCAAGGAAACGGCACAGTGCTAGACGTGCGAGGAAGCGTGAAGCCGCAGATACTTTTGGCATAACCATGCAAAATTAATCAGTCGCAATGCATTGTTGTTCAAGCTTATTAATTTTGCATGGTTACGCCACAAGTATGTGTGGCTACCTGAACGTTGGAGCCTTTGTTTAAAGGTGTTCACTTGGTGTTTAAACATCTTAACACTGTGTTCATATTGCCGTTAAGGGTACAAACTTTGCATTTTATGCTTTATTTGTAGCAACGGCAAAAAGCGTCAAATTGCGTTGACGTCCTTCCCCGGACTACTAATGAGTCGATCTGTGCTTGTTGTGAGCGTGTCCGCCTTGTGGCGGAAACTGGCTTTACACACTCTAGGCTAAAAAGAAAGCCGTTGTGTGTTGGCCAATAAGCTTGAACAACAATGCATTGCGACTCATTAATTTTGCATGGTTATGCTACAAGTATGTGTGGCTACCTGCACGTTGGAGCCTTTGTAAAAAAGGTATTCACTTGGTGTTTAAACATCTTAACACTGTGTTCTTATTGCCGGTAGGGGTAAACATTTTGTATTATATACTTTACTGCTCATACAGTTTGGCACTTTCAGCATTAAGGCCCGAGATGCATTGGGTGCGGCAGCCTCTTGGGATGTTCTTGCGGGCTGCTTGGTGCACAAGCTTGGTGAACTAGTCATAATTCTTGGGGTCCGCTGGGAGATGGACGATCTTCCTTTCTAGATCTTCTTGGAAGCCAGGCCAGTTCGCTTTCCCAAAGTTGAATGTTCTTCGGAATGGAACTCTGGCTGGAGTGATTGCAGCATTGACTGTAATGCTGAGGGAACGGTGTTGGGTTCTTAGCAGTGGCTCCAGGACCAGCTTCTTACATAATCCGGTGATCTTATGGCTTACAAACGCGAAATCAGGGTTGTAGCCTGCTTTCCATTGCCCGCTGTTGAAGGACTTTGGTTGTTTGGCATCGTGGATCAGATTAGGCTGGCTGTTTTCAGCCCATGCTTCTACTGCATCTCAATCTGCGTTGTTGTTCGCGTATCCCCATTGCGTGTTGTGGCTGTTGAAATCTCCAATTACAATCTTCGGTTTTCCAGATGATGGTATTTCAGGCAACTCTAGGGGTGTGGTAGGCGGTTTTAAAACGGATGTAACGGTAACTCCTCGGAGCTCAGCGGTTAGGACTTCGATGTCGTTTTTATCGCTCTTTGATGTTGATTCTGCAATTGTCCCATTTTTTGCTAGTATGATGCTTCCGTCTTTCTCATGTGGTCTTTCTATGAGGGTGGTGATACCTTCCACACAAGGGCAAGGGTTTTTAGGTCCACGGTGTTTTTCCTGGAGGCAGAGAAGATCACAATGATAATCTTTGCATAGTTTTGCAACAAGCTCTTCTTTAGTTGCAGACAGCCCTTCAATATTTAGAGATATAACAGTCAGTGCTGGCCTTAAAGGCTGGCATTGGCCTCTCTTCTTGCTCCAGCTTGAGGGGCTTCAGGCATCTGTTGAGCTTCTAGACATCGTTGTCTTTCAACTCCTTGGCTTCGAAGTGTTTGGTAGAATTCGTAGGTAATACCAAGTATTACTTGACAGGGATCGCGACGTGAACGCCTCTACCTGGATCGTGACCGGCCCTAACAAAATGCGCACAAAGCCGAAATCTGCGCTGCTCGCCGCGGCGCCGACGGAGGGGCCGCGGCAAACAGAAAATTACGTGCAGCAGAGGGAGAACCGACCGGCAACCAGACCGCAGGAGCCTGCAGCGACGAGAGAGCGTGCGCACACCCCTTCTACATTGCACCGGAACCTTGCCATGATTGTGTGTTGGGAACGGACGTACTCGGCACACTGAGACTGAACGTTGACGCGGCAGAGCAATGCGCTTGGCAGTCGCAGGCGACCAAGATTCCCTTTGCACGGCAACCTGAGCGACGACCGCCGACGGCTATGATGGTCGCGACGGCGACGGGCCTGGAGGTCATACCAGCTCTGAGCAAGGTAATGTTGCTGCTGCACCTTAAACACGGGGTGATGGGGGAACAGCCGAGGGAGAGCTGTTACTGCAGCCGCACCCCGACCTTGCGCAGAGGTACGGGCTAGTGGGAGTCCCAGCCTTGGTAGACACGCGTCAGAGAGCACTGATGATGCAGGTCCTGAACCCACACCCCACGGATGTACAATTAAAAACGGAACGCCCGTCGCCACGGCCCATGTTCAACGACAGTCGGGGATGATTGACACTCTGTGGACGGAGGATGCAGCGGCGTCACGGGCCGCCGATGACGATCTGGCCTGGAAAATACCGGAGGGCTCCCAAGAGCCCCGGGCCCCGCTGCTGCAGACGGTGAACGTGTCCTGGGCGGAACATGAGCCAGCCGACTGCGAGAAAATCGCCGCCCTGCTCATTAAATTCACTGATGTGTTCAGTGAGCACGACAGCGACGTGGGATGGATGGACTTGGCGCAGCATCATATCAATAAGGGTGTGGCTAAACCGATTAAGATGCCGGCTTACCGTATGGGACCGCCAGAGCGGGTGCAGGTTACCCAGGCGGTGAACGACATGTTACGGGACGGCATTGTGCAGCCCTCGACGAGCCCCTGGTCCGCGCAGGTAGTCCTAGTCACCAAGCAAGACGGGTCCACCCGCTTTTGTGTGGACTTCCGCCGCCTCAATGCTGTGACGGTGGGGGACGCGGCCCCGCTCCCTCGAGTGGGGGAGACGCTGGAATCGATGGGGGGCGCTAGGTATTTCACCATCCTAGATCTAGCGTCTGGTTACTGGGAGATCGGGATGGCAGAGGCGGATCGGGCTAAGACGGCATTCAACACCCCATCAGACTCTTTGAGTTCCGAGTCATGCCATTCGGGTTATCCAACGCACCAGCTACTTTTCAGCGCTTAATGGAGCTGGTGATGCGGGGACTGCAATGGGAACAATGCCTCGTGTATCTGGACGATATTATTGTGTTCGGTCGGGATATGGGGGAGCACTTGACAAGGCTGAGAGAGGTGCTCACACGCCTACGGGGCGCTCACTTGAAGTTAAAACCCCGCAAGTGCCACATCGCCCAGACGACCGTAGAATACTTGGGTCACATCGTCAGCGGGGAAGGGGTACGCACGGACCCACGCAAGGTAGACGCCGTGCGGAAATCGCCGCAGCAGGTTAACGTGGCGCAAGTGTGCTTGTTCCTCGGCCTCGCACCTATTATCGCCTGTTCGTAGAGAACTTCAGCGCCATAGCACGACCCCTGTCCCGGTTGAACTCCACTAAACGACCCATTCAGTGGACTGACCAGTGCACTGAGGCGTTCCGGGAGCGAAAAGAACGGCTCACAAAGACCCCGATTCTGGCGTTCCCGGACTTCACCCAGGAGTTTGTCTTGGATACGAACGCCAGCGGGTCCAGCTTGGGCGCCGTACTGTCGCAAGGAAAAGGAGCGGAGGAACGGGTGATCGCCTACGCCATCCGTTCCCTGACCGACGCAGGGCGAAACTACTGCGGTGGTGTTCGCCTGTGGTGTTCGCCTGTCAACAGTTCCGACCACTATGCGCTCCAGTTCCTGCTTAATTTCAAGGAGCCCCGAGGACAAATGGATCGAGTATCGTGAAGGGCGCAAGCATCTAAACGCCGATGCTCTGTCGCACCGGCCGGCCATCGACGCCGCGCTCGGCGCCGGATAGGCCTGCGCCTGCTTCACTGGAGGACGCTACCGTCACCCCGACCGCGACCACGTTAAGGTCCAGCCCAGCCCCGGACCCGCCGAGGCAGCCACAGTGGCTCCAGTCCAGAGGACGGAGGAGGCGCCGCCGGTGAACCCAGACCCTCCCGAGAGAGACGCGGTACAGGAGGAGGGTGGCTGGGCCCTCTCCGGGACTCACCATGGAGCAACTCCGCGACAACCAGCGCCGCGACCCGGAGCTCACCGCCGTCGGGCTGCCCTAGCACAGGGTCGCACGAGCATCGAGGGAGCCTGGCGCGTATTGTACTCGCTACTGGAGCTGAGGGACGGAGTGGTAAGGGAGCGGACGGCGGACGGGAAACTGGGACCGATCGGCATGCCCATCGCAGTGCGGCCCCTGTTGCTCCACACCGTGCACAACCAGCCCTGCGAAGGACACGACGGGGAGCGACGCACGCGCGATACCTTGCGCCGCCAATACGTGTGGCCCGGGTTGAAGCAACAGGTCCACGAATGGGTGCAGGGATGCCAGGATTGCCAATGGACCGCCCGTAAACCAGCTCGCTTTATCGCCCCACTGCGACCGCTTCGCGTCAGCTGAGTCAACCAGCTCTAGGCATCGACTTAACGGGGCCTCTCACCACAAGCTACCGAGGGAAGATGTACATCCTCGTGGCAGTGGAGTACCTGACCCAGCACCATGTCGCAGTTGCCATACCCGACAAGCCCGCAGAGACCGTAGCGCGTTCCTTCAGCACGGGGAGCCCGAACGGGTACTTAGCGATCAGGGACAAGAGTTTGAGGCAGACGTGTTCCGTCTCCTCTGTCAGTCACTTGGTATCCAGAAAGACTGAACGACGGCGTATCATCCACAGGCGAACGGCATAGTGGAGTGGTTCAACCTCACCTTGGTAAGCAAGCTGTGGTGTGAAACGGACCAGAATCAGCGGGACTGGGACGATCACCTCCCATATAAAGTACTGGCCTATAATACCACCGTCCATTCGTCCACAGGGCAAACACCGTTTTTCCTGCGGCACGGACACGAGGCGAGACTACCCACTCACCTGCTCCTGGGAGCGCCCGCCCCACAACCCGACCCAGGAAAGCACCCACACGAACAGTGGCTCGACGCACTGCGGCAGGCGTGCGTGGAGGCGTGCCACGCCGGGGAGGCCGCTCACCAACGACACAGGGCAGCGGCACGGCTGCGCACTGACCCGACGATGTACCCCTGCAGCACCCAAGTGTGGGTCCACTCACCATGGTTCCGGCCCGGCCAGGTGGACAGTGCGGGTGCAGGGTCGGGGCTGGCTGAAGGCGCGCGTAATTAACATACGCCGCCTCGCGCTAGTGCGACCAGCTCGGAGCGACGGACGGCTGCCGGTTCTGTCGGCGACAGAGCGCCCCACGCCGCGGCAGCAACCGAGAGAGAGAGGTGAGCCCCACGGCGCACCGCTCCCCGACCGGCCGCCCGGCCAACCCCGCCCAACCTGCCAACAGCGGCCCGCCCCCATGCAGGGATTTCGGCCCACGTTGGACGTGTAACGTGCCGGACGGGTGAGGCGACGGCCACGCCACCTCGACCACTTCGTGACAACCCTTCACGACACTGACGCTGTACGGACAGCCCGGAAAACCCGTGTCTCCCAGACGGGGAGTCCGTCGAGAATGAGTGAGCACACATCACACCAGACAAGGAGCCCGCAAACGGACCTGAGACTGTGACGCCTTGGCGGAATGCTGCACCCGAAGTCCCTGACACAAGGGACAAACGGATCATTTTGGAGATCGCTCGGCGAATCATATGGGCGATGTGAGCAAGCCTGGCAGAGGTAATAAGAGAGCAACGAGGTGCACTCACAACCGGCTAACGCCGCGGACTCACCATTAATATTGAGGGATTAATGAGTGCTTGTGTACTGGATAGCCTTGACAGCGTGTGTGCCTTTTGATGGTGTAGTGTGTCTTTGCCCCTTGTTTTAAATGAATATGTTTGCGAATGTGGAATCACATTCGGTAATGTTTAAGCGAATATTAGTGATGAATATGCTTTTCGAATGTACAATCACAATTGCTAATGTCAAGGCGAATAATAGTGATGAATATGCTTTGCGAGTGTTGAATTACATTCGGTAATGTTATAAGCGAATATTTATCTGCGAATGGGTATTTTACATTTGGTATTGTTAATGACAAAAGTTGATCAGCGAATGGGTATTCTACATTCGGTATTGTTAATGACAAAAGTTGATCTGCGATGGGTAATTTTGACATTCGGTATTGTTGACACTAAATATCGGGAATGATATTGTTGATTGACGGTACAGCGCGGTTAACCCAGACTGAAAATGATGCGATATGCATGCACCTTTCGAGTGGGCATAAGTATCAAGAAGGGGCTTGATCGCGTTCAGGGTCTCGAGACGAGACAAATCGCTGAAGGGACGAATGTAATGCCCTAGAAAAAGTCCCCATGCCAGGTGTTGCAGGATGCCGGGAAGAGGAGGGGCGCGTGACCGCGTCACACCCCACAGAACGGGGGTGAGGTAATTGGTCCCCCACCCCTCATTGTTTAATGGGATTAAGGTTACTATATTTATCCCAAAGCTATATTTAGTAACGGCACGGAGGCCGGATGGTGGTGTCGTCAGCTGACGAATCCACATCGCGCCACGGGTATATGCGTCGAGCGAGCGAGACGAGAGGGCGTTTTGGGGTCTCACAGGACTTGCCGGCTGCGGTGGAGTTGTGCGAGCAGAAGGGCGGTTCCACTGTTAGTGTGTGCCGAAACGGCTGAATGGAGGGTGCCTGTGCAGCAGTGTGAAGAGTGCGGTGTGACGTTCCACTATTGGTGGCGGCGCCGCGATCTTCACTGCAGATTACAGCGTTGGAGAACCCATTTGGATTTACCCGTGTGGATTTACCCGTGTGGATTAAAAGACCCAGCGACGACGAGAGACCGTTGTGGAACCTACCTTTGTGAGAATGCCTCTGACATGGAGTGCGAGGAGAGAGGGAGACAGTAGGGAGAGTTGCCCGACCCGCGCCGCGCACAGGAGCGAGGGAGCTACGGATAATCCTGGCTCCACGCCGCGTGCGGAGGCCGCGCCATCGACTCCGGAGTGCGATGGAGTGGCGCGGTCGTCTCACGGTGGCGACGAGGGCCCAAGAGGGGTCCCTCAAATGACAATGCCGGGGAGCTCAATATGTTTGACAAACGTTGGGGTGCCGGTCAGACACTCTATACCGAAGAAAATAAATGGAACCATTGTTTTTAGTTTTTAATCGTCCGTGTGAGCGGTTTGACGCGTGGGTGTCGCGAGCAAAGACGACTCTTTGGGGCTGGCCGAGGTGACGGCTGCTCCAGCAGCGCTCGCCTCGGCCACACTCCAGGGAAGGGGGGCACACTAGCAGAGATCTCCCAGTCCGTGCATAATGGTACCATGTATATAGTGTTTGGTGGGTATCATGTATATAGTGTGTGGTGTGGATATTGTGGTGCTTTTTTGTACTTTGTGAGAACTGTAAATGACGGGGAAGTTGCTGCTGCTGCAGCAGCAATAAAATTCATCTAAAAGTCTGTCTGTTGCTCTGTGGGTGTGTGAATAAACATGGTTCATCAAACACATGGTCACTTGTCTCAATCAATATGGACATCACCAAAGACAAAAATTCACCGTGTGGCCTTAACAGACTGTAGGGTCAAGTGCTGTTGGCGAGTAGCACCAATGAGTGTCGATACGGTACACTAGGGGGTGGGTGACCAGAACCACGCCTGGCCACCTTTGTCTCCCTAGTGGCAATGTTTACACTGCAGTAAGTTCTCTTTTGAGGCTGCGTCGACCTCAAACTCATACACACTCACTGACGTACATATACAGTCATTCCGTTTTTTCATCAATCTTACGGCACTTGGAGAGCGATTGTAGTTTAATTGTAGATTTTATTCACAGCTGTGAGTGGACGACACTGGGCCGTGGCAGGCTAGGTGCACCATGGGAGACTCACATCGGAGTGTATGGAATGATTTAACATTGGAGTCTATTGGACGATATAAAATTGGCGTCTATGGGAAACTTTAACATTGGACTCTATGGGAGACCTTAAAATTGGAGTCGATGGGAGCGATGCAACATTGGAGTCTATGGGAGCGATTCAACATTGGAGTATATGGGATGATCCAAAATTGGAGTCTATGGGACGATTTAACATTGGCGTCTATGGGAGGATTGAACATGGCAGTCTATGGGAGCGATGTAACATTGGAGTCTATGAAGTCCGATGTTCCTCTATCCATCTGTGCCGCAGCAAGGCTTGCTTTTGATGACACAAGGGACTGCAATGGGGAGAGTGGGTGGGTGAGTTAGTGGGTGAATGTGTGGGTGTGTATCTCCCATAGACTCCAATGTTAAATCCTCCCATATACTCTGATATTAAAGTCTCACATAGACCCCAATGTTAAATCATCCCATAAAGTGGGTGAGTGTGTGTGGGTGGGTGAGCATGTGGCAAGACAACCCCCA
>JAZEWU010000003.1:11030547-11043921 GCA_036362915.1 Geotria australis | reverse complement strand
TAGGCTACCTTTGTCACCTTATTGATGTGTGTCTCAAAAGTGAGTGAGGACTCAAGAGTCACACCTAAGCTTCGGACTGCATTAGCAACTTCAGTTGTCTGGCCGCCCCATTGAAATCACGCTATATCTCAGACAGAAAGCTAATCTCCGGCATCTCAAGGCGAATGTAAGCAGGGCTGAACGGACTTGGAGAAAATCTAGCCTCACCATCCATAGTGAAATCTTTAAGGAACAACTCCTTCATTACCGGAAGGCACTTATCTGTGCCCGCACCATCCATCTTTCCAGCACTCTGGCCGATAACTGTGATAAGCCCTTGAAGGACAAAACCCGGAGATTCATTCGTTTTGTCTGGAGTTCCTCAGGGTTCAGTCCTCGGCCCACTCCTCGTCAGCATCTATTTACAACCTCTTGGCCATATCCTGTGCAGCCTCAATCTTAGCTACCATTGCTATGCCGATGACATCCAAATCTATATCGATGCAAAGCCATCCATCAATGCGTCTGGTCTTTGCATGTCTTCTTCACTGTCTACTGTGAAGACCTGGCTCAATTCAAAATTTCGAAAACTAAATGGCGAAAAAACAGAGGTCTTGCTTGTCGGAACCCAGCAGCAAGTGTCCAAGGCTGAACCTATCCAATTGATGCTTGGCGACCAGACAACTGAAGTTGCTAAGGCAGTCCGCAGTCTAGGTGTGACTCTTGATTCCTCACACACTATCGAGACACACATCAACAAGGTGACGAAGGTTGCCTATTTTCATCTCAGAAATCTAACCAGACTGCGCAACATCCTATCACCTGCTGATGCTGAGAAGCTAATACACATCTTCATCTCCACACACATAGATTATTGCAATGCACTGCTTCCTGGCATCCCTGCCTACATGATCAATCGTCTCCAACGTGTGCAGAATGCGGCTGCCAGAGTCCTCACTGGCACACCCTTGCGTGATCACATAACCCCAGTACTGGTGTCTCTCCACTGGTTACCTGTTAAATACAGGATTGCATTCAAGATCCTCCTGCTCACTTACAAGGCTCTCACTGACGCAGCTCCGACATACACCCGTGACTTTCTTCAGGCCCCCTCCTCAACACGACAACTACGACTCAACCAATACTCGCTTGCTGCATGTTCCCAGGTCGCACATCCATTCGATGGGAGACAGAGCCTTCTCGCGCGTTGCTCCAAGACTCTGGAATTCTCTTCCATTGGAAATTCGTTCAGCGGAGTCCTTGAACATCTTCAAATCTCGTCTCAAGACTTACTTGTTCCATAAAGCCTTCAAGCCGTCGTGCTAGGACCACTTATGTGGCTCAACGCTGTCTGATTACCGTTCTCTGTCGTTGTTGGTTTGTCGTTCTCTCCGCGGCCCTGTGCAGCGCTTTGTGACCCTCGTGTAGAAGGCGCTCAGTAGTTGCTATTAGTATTATTATTTTTCTGCTGTCGTTATGATCTATGTCCTCCAATCTATCGCTGTTGCTTGACTCTCAGTTTATCTGTCTTGATGTTTTTGACATGCTGTTCTCGCAACAGCCCTGTGCAGCGCTTTGTGACCCTCGGGTGAAAGGCGCTCTTTTTAATGCTATTATTATTATTATTAACTCACCCATGCCCCGGTCCTCGCATTTCCCGATTTCAACCGGGAGTTCCCCATCGCCACGGACGCCAGTGGCACGGGAATGCGAGCGGTGCTGACCCAACACCATGAGGGAGAAGAACGAGTGGTGGCCTATGTAAGCAGGACCTTAAACGGAGTGGAGAAAAACTACTATGTGACGCTGCAGGAGCTGGGGGCGGTGGTGTTTGCCTTCCAGCAGTTCTACCCGTACATGTGGAAGGGACCCCGCACGGTCCCTCATCGCCATCGTGAGAACGCCGCCCTGCTCCGGCGCGCTCCGGGGTCGGTGGCCAGGTTTCCGCGCACGGCGCAGAGCCAGGGTCATCCATGGCGGGACGGGGAACCCTCTGCGCTGTCTCCCTCCCTCCTTCCGTACCGTGTCTGAGGCATTTCAATAAATGTATTCTCCACAATGGTTACTCGCGATCGTGTCGTTAATTCCACACGTCTCCACGTACTCCACAATCGCGCACACCACACTGCTCAGCCTGCTCACAACTCTCCTCCCCAACCGCCGCGGCGCCCCACATATATATCCCTCCTACTCGATCCTCTCCCCCCCCCCCCGCACAATCTGCGACGGGAGTGGGGGGGGGTGGGTTTTTCCATCTGGGACGTCATCCATTTCAAATTCGGTCCCCATCTCAATTGGATCTCAAGGCCATGAATGCGCATGGCCCTGCACATGCATGGCCCTGCACATGCATGCACATGAACATGCACGCGCATGCATGCATGTGGCTAAAAATAGCCACATGATGTGGTCAGGGTCGGCGAGAACTGGTTCTTCCCCCGACTGCCGCGACTCCAGCTAACCCTCTCTATCGTCTCACGTCTCTGCATGCGCGCGAGCCCTGTGTATGCGGCTGGCGCCACATTCCAGGGACATTTACCAGGGCATTGCAGTCCTCCCTCCAGCGATTGGACTTGTCCCAAGACCCTGAGTGCGACCAATGCCCCTTATGACTTATGCCCACTCGCTAGGTGCATGCATTTTACATCATTAACAATCTTGGTTAACCACGCTGTGCCGGCAATGATCGTGCCCGGCGCGTGTCGTCAAAATGCCGAACGTATCACTGACATTTGCGGGGCGATATTTCCTTTAACATTGCCAAATGTATATCTACCCTCGCGCGCAATATTCGTCATCCACAATACCCGAATGTAAGTCAACATACGCAAAGCAATATTCATTCGGAACCATACAACTCAACTGGTATTCCCATCGCACTGCAGGACCGGGGTCCGCGGCGCTCGCCGGTTGTGTGTGTGCTTTGTCGTCCCCCAATACCTCTGCCCGGCCCGCGCGCGCCGCCCGTACGATTCGTCGAGCGATCTACCAGCCGTTCTTTCTCGGGACGATCCGTTCGTCCTTTGTGTCATGGGCATCGGGTGCGGCGTTCCGCCAAGGCGTCACAGTCTCACGTCCATTTGCGGGCGCCTTGCCTGGTGTGGTTTGTGCTCGATCGTTCTTGATGGACTCCCCGTCCGGATGACGCGGGTCCTCCGGGCTGTCCGTACGTCCGTCAGTGTCGTGAAGGGTTGTCACAAAGTGGTCGAGATGGGGCGGCCGTTGCCTAACCCGTCCGTCGCGTGACACGTCCAATGTGGGCCGACGTCCCTCCTTGGGAGCAGGCCGTGGGTGGCAGGTCAGGCGGGGTTGGCCGGGCTGCCGGTCGGGGAGCGGCACGCCGCGGGGCTCGACTCTATCTCTTGGTTGCTGCCACGGCGTGGGGCGCTCTGTCAGCGGCTGAGCCGGCGGCTGTTCATCACTCGGTGCCGGTGGCACTAGCGCGAGGCGGCGTACGTTGATTATGCGCGCCTTCCGCCAGCCCCGACCCTGTACCCGCACTGTCCACGGGGACAATTGGCGGAGCACGGTGTGCGGTCTGGACCACGGCGCAGTAAGTTTCCCCACCTGGCCGGGCCGGACCCATGGCGAGTGGAACCACACTTGGGCGCCGCAGGGGTACACCGTCGGGTCAGTGCGTGGCCGTGCCGCTGCCCTGTGTCGTTGGTGAGCAGCCTCCCCGGCGTGGCACGAATCCGTTCGGGCACTCCGTGCTGCAGGACGTAGTGCTGTTAGAAGGCACGCACTATGGTCTCTGCGCGCTTGTCGGGTATGGCCACTGCAACATGGTGTCGGGTAAGCTACTCCACTGCCACAAGTATGTACTTGTTCCCTCGGTAGCTTGTGGTGAGAGGACCTGTTAAGTTGATGCCTACCAGTTGGTTGACTTGGCTGACGTGAAGCGGTCGCAGTGGGGTGACGTAGCAAGGCGGTTTACGGGCGGTCCGTTGGCAATCCTGGCATCCCTGCACCCATTCGTTGACCTGTTGCTTCAACCTTGGCCACACGTATTGTCGGCCCAAGGTATCGCGCGTGCGTCGCTCCCCGTCGTGTCCTCTGCATGGCTGAGTGTGCACGGTGTGGAGCAACAGGGGCCGCACTGCGATTGGCACGCCGGTGGGCCCCGGTTTCCCGTCTGCCGTCCGCTCCCTCAATGCTCGGGCGAGGCTGTGCTAGGGCGTCCCCGACGGCGGTGAGCTCTGGGTCGCGGCGCTGGGTGTCGTGGAGTTGCTCCAGGGTGAGTCCCGGGAAGGTGCAGCCGACCTCCTATTCCGCGTCCCTCTCTGGAGGGTCCAGGTTCATCGGCTGCGCCTCCTCCATCCTCTGGACTGGAGCCACCGTGGCTGCCTCGGTGGGTCCGGGACTGGGCCGGACCCCAACGTGGTCGCGGTCGGAGTGACGGCAGCGACCTCCAGTGAAGCAGGAGCAGGCCTGTCTGGCGCGAAGCGCGGCGTTGATGGCCGGCCGGCGCGACAGGGCATTGGCGTTTAGATGCGTGCTCCCTTCTTGGAACTCAATCCACAGCGTGTACTCTAGTAGCTGCGCCAGCCAGCGGGCCATTTGTCCTCGGGGCTCCTTGAAAGTTAGCAGGAACTGGAGCGCGTAATGATCGGTACGCACCGTACATCCACTGGCGTGCAGGTACGGCCGGTACTGTTGACAGGCTAACACCACCGCGTAGAGCTCCTGTCGTGTCACACAGTAGTTTCACTCTGCGTCGGTCAGGGTTTGGGTGGCATAGGCGATCACCCGTTCCTCTGCTCGTTTTCCTTGTGACAGTACGGCGCCAAGGCCGGACCCGATAGCGTCCGAATCCAAGACAAACTCCTGAGTGATGTCCGGGAATGCAAGGATCGGGGTCTTCGTGAACCGTTCTTTCAGTTCCCGGAACGCCTCAGTGCATTGGTCAATCCACTGGAAGGGTCGTTTATTGGAGGTCAACTGGGACAGGGGTCGTGCTACGGTGCTGAAGTTCTCTAAAATCCGGCGATAGTAGGTGGCGTGGCCAAGGAACGAGCACACTTGCGCCAAGTTGATCAGCTGCGGCCATTTCCGCATGGCGTCTACCTTGCGTGGGTCCGTGCGCACCGCTTCCCCACTGACGATGTGACCCGAGTATTCGACCCTCGTCTGGGCGATGTGGCACTTGCGGGGTTTCAACTTCAAGTGCGCGCCCCGTAGGCGAGTGAACACCTCCAAAAGCCTTGTCAAGTGCTCCCTCATATCCCGGCCGCACACAATAACATCGTCCAGATACACGAGGCATTGTTCCCATTGCAGACCCCGCATCACTAGTTCCATTAGGCGCTGAAAAGTAGAGGGTTCGTTGAATTTTTCTGCTGTCTTTATGATCTATGTCCTATGGTTTATCGTGGTTGCTTGACTCTCAGTTTATCTGTCCTGATGTTACTGACATGCCATTCTCTCTGCAGCCTTGTGCAGCGCTTTGTGACCCTTGGGTGAAAGGCGCTCTATAAATGCTATTATTATTATCATAACCCGAACGGCATAATGCGGAACTCAAAGAGTCCGATGGGGGTATTGAATGCCGTCTTGGCCCAATCCGCCTCTGCCATCCCGATCTGCCAATAACCGGACGCTAGATCTATGGTGGAAAAGTGTGTCCTGTATCATGCCGTGAGTACTATAGCGTGCAGTGAGTACCGTATCGTGCAGTGGGTACTATATCGCGCTGTGAGTACTATAGTGAGTACCAACATTGAAGCACAAGAACCCACACAGACACGCAACAATCATAAACAGCTGGGGGCTCGTGGGCTGCCGCTCCCTGTGTTTACGTATTTATTTAGCTTTTATTTGTTGTACATTTGTCACTTTTCATCTGTTCCTTTTCTCTTTGGTTGGTGGTTTGTTTCTGTGTAACTTTGGTGTTTGTTTTTGTTGTCTGCCATTCTCTTATTGCTTGTTTTTTGTTGTCTGTTGTGCGCGGCCTACTCCTGGCCCAGTCCTGCCTTGCCTAAACTCGCCTCGTGGTGTCGCGTGTGGAAGTTGTGTTTTTGTTGTTGTGGGTGCCTGCGTTTTTTTTTGCTGTTGCGTGTGTCTGTGTGTGTTTTTGTGCTTCAATGTTGATTGTTTAATTTGGATTGGCATTGTTTCCCCCTCGTGTCTGTCTCTCTGTCTTGTGTCCCTATGTCTCTCCCTGTCGCTCACCCTCCCTCCCTGTCTCCCTTCGTGTTTGTCTTCAAGGAAGTGACGGCCGTGTTAGGGGACGCTGGCAGAATGTTGCCGCTCTTAAGATTGCCTTTCAGTATATTCGAAGTAGCCTTAATAATTTATTTTCTGTTGCTTTGGTTTTTATTGTTTTTTTTCTTTCGTTGTTGACATGCCGTCCTCTTCACGGCCCTTGTGCAGCGCTTTGTGACCCTCGGGTGAAAGGCGATATATAAATTGAAATTATTATTATTATTATTATCTAGCGCCCCCCATAGATTCCAGCGTCTCCCCCACTCGAGGGAGCGGGGCCGCATCCCCCACTGTAACGGCGTTGAGGCGCCGGTAGTCAACACAGAAGCGAGTGGACCCGTCTTTCTTTGTGACTAGGACCACCGGCACGGACCAGGGGCTCGTCGAGGGCTGCACAATACCATCTTGTAGCATGGCGTTCACCGCTTGGGTAACTTGCGCCAGCTCCGGCGGTCCCATACGGTAAGCCGGCATCTTGATCGGTTTGGCGACACCCGTATCTATATGATGCTGCACCAGGTCCGTCCGTCCCACGTCGCCGTCGTGTTCACTGAACACATCAGCGAATTCAATGAGCAGGGCAGCGATTTTCTCGCAGTCGGCTGGCTCATGCTCTGCCCAGGACACGTTTACCGCATGCAACAGCGGGACTCGGGGCTCTGGCGAGCTCTCCAGTATTCTCCAGGCCAGATCGTCATCGGTGGCTCGTGAGGCCGCTCCATCCTCTGTCCATAGGGTGTCGATCATCCCTGACGGTCGATGAACGTGGACCGTGGCGACGGGCGTTCTGCTCTTTAAGCATATATCCATGGGGTGCGAGTTCAGGACCCGCATCATCAGCGTTCCCCGACGCGCTTCCACCAAGGCTGGGGCTCCCACTAGCCCGTGCCTCTGCGCAAGGTCGGGGTGTGGCTGCAGCAACAGCTCTCCCTCGGCTGTCCCTCCATCACCCCCCTGTTCAAGGCATAGCAGCAGCATTGCCTCTCTCAGAGCTGGTATGGCCTCCCGGCCTGTCGCCGTTGCGACCATCATAGCCGTCGGCGGTCGTCGCTCGGGTTGCCGTGCGAACAGAATCTTTGTCGCTGGCGCCTGCCAAGCGCATTGCTCTGCCGTATCCACGTTCAGCCCCAGCATGCCGGGCACGTCCGTTCCCAACACACACTCATGGCATAACTCTGGAGAAATGTAGAAGTGGTGTGCGCACGCCCACGCCCCTACTCATACATTTACCGTTACTTGCCCCTGAATAATAATAATAATAGCATTTATATAGCACCTTTCACCCGAGGGTCACAAAGCGCTGCACAAAGCTGCAGAGAGAACGACATGTCAACAACGACAGAGCACGGAAAATCAGCAATAATTTTTTTTGGGTAGACTCGCCCCATTGGAGAGCCGCAACTGCCGGTCGGGTTTTTGTACGTGGTGGTCCGGGATCCCCAACTTCGGCGATGCTAGTCATTGATCAACGAGGCCGTGGCTCCGGTATCAAGAAGCATACATGTAGGTTGATCCTCAATCCACCCTGCAACGGTAGCTGATGCCCCCACTGGTCGTCCACGCAGCGCGCCCAAATGAGCCATCGCCGCTGCCTTCGTGGCGGGTTCCGCTCCGGCCGTGCGCGGCTCTGGGGTACTGCTCATTGCACCCCTGGTGTTCCACTTCACCAGGGAGCGTTGGGATTTAATCCCCTCGACGCATTTCCCCATTGCGGGCAATCTCGCTGAAAGTTGCTCGGCCGTTGACAGCCGAAACAAACGGGGGGGTGAACGTCTATGCCTCCCGGGTCCAAGGCGGGCCGCTCCAGGGTCTCTCCCACATCGCGGCTGCTCGCTCCCCGGCGGTTGGCGGTCGCTCGGACGCTCCAGCGTTTTCCGCCCGCTGACGTGGTCTTGCATGGCTTGCATACTAGCGGTCAGGGCCTCCATCATCCTCATCATCACCGCCAGTTGATTGGGTTTTGGGTCGGGTGGATCTGTGGGGTTGTTGACGAGTCTCGCGGCTGCTACGGATTCGCGTCGTCATCGCTCTCCCGCCTCATCATCGTCGCTGTGCGCGTCGTATGCCACCAAGCGTCCTCACGGCGCTCACAGTCTGCGTCTATGTTCACACTGCGCGGCGCGCTCGGCGATCTCCGCGAGCGATAATTCCGGCGACATGACATTGAGGGTCCACCATCAGTTGACTCTAGATAGTCCATCACGATTTCTCGTGTTTTATTCGTACGAGCGTTCGGCTCGTATGTGGGGTAGGCCGCCTCCACCAGTGATGGGATAGCACTGACGTACTCCTCGACCGTTTCCTCCGGTCTGCATCTGCGTCTCGTCAGCGCTTCTCCTGCCTGCTCCCTTCGTAGCATGCCGAATCGGCGGCACAGACTCTCCTTCAACAATGACCAGTTCCTTTGCACCTCTGGCACTAGTTGGCCAGCGTGTTTCCCGACCTTTCCCCTCAACTGTCCAAACGCCGCATCGTCGATTTCACAGTCGCTCCATCCTCCCACTCGCTGTTCGTGATCAACGAGTTGTTGAAAGTCAGACCAGTCCTTGTCGCTATATCCGCCGAAACAAACCCTCAGTCGCGGTCTCCCCGCGACTCCTCTGGGTTTGTGGGTTCGTCGCACTTCTGGCACCAAACCGTGTGGTCCCTCGTCGCCGTCGTGACACGGCCACTCCGCTCCGGCGCGCTCCGGGGTCGGTGGCGCGGTTTCCGCGTGCGGAGCCGAGCCAGGGTCATCCATGGCATCCACGCTCCTGGGTGCAGTGCGGGACGGGGAACCCTCCGCGCTGTCTCCCTCCCTCCTTCCGTACCGTGTCTGAGGCATTTCAATAAATGTATGCTCCACAATGGTTACTTGCTATCGTGTCGTTTATTCCACACGTCTCCACGTACTCCACAATCGCACACACCACACTGCTCAGTTGTGCTCACAATTCTCCTCCCCAACCGCCACGGCGGCCCACGTATATGTCCCCCCCCCCTTCCGACAGGAGTGGGGGGGGGGTTGGTTTTTCCATCTGGGACGTCATTCCTTTCAAATTCGGTCCCCATATCAATAGGATCTCAAGGCCATGTATGCGCATGGCCCTGTGCATGCATGGCCCTGCACATGCACATGCACGCGCATGCATGCATGTGTCTAAAAATAGCCACATGGGTCTCCTTTCTGATGTGGTCAGGGTCGGCGAGAACTGGATCTTTCCCCGACTGCGGCGACTCCAGCTAACCCTCTCTATCGTCTCCGGTCTCTGCATGCGTGCAAGCCCTGTGTATTCTGCTGGCGCCAATCCGGGTCTGGCAGCATTCCAGGGACATTTACCAGGGCATTACACATGCACGCCCGAGGCTGTCAAGTAAAAACTGACCACTACGCCTTGCAGTTCCTACTGAACTTCATGGAATCCCGGGGGCAGATGGCCCAGTGGCTCGCCCATCTCCGAGAGTACCAACTGTGCATCATATACCTGCCAAGTCGACAAAATACCAACGCTGAAGCGTTGTCCCGACGACCTGCCCCCAGCACGGATGAGAAGGCGGGGCAACTCTGCCCCTGCTTCACCGGCAGCCGCTGCCGTTGTGACACCAGCCACCCGCCGTCGACAGGGGGGTCCCTGAACATCGAAGCGGCTCCTGTGTGCGCATTAGAGGAGGCAGGGCCACCTGCAGTCGAACAGCCATGGCGGGAAGCTCCCCACGAGGATGTTGGCTGCGAGTTCCCGGGACTCGCATGCGGCACCGCATGCGCCTTGACCTGGAGCTCGCCGCCGTAGCTGCTGCCCTCGACCGCCACGATGCCGCAATCCAAGGGAGTTGGGCGTGGCTCTACGGCCGCCTGGAATTACATGAAGGGGTGGTACGAGAAGCGACCGCGTCGGGCCAGCTGGGACCTCTATGCATACCCTTTGCAGAACAAACACTGCTGCTGCGGGTGGTGCCTGACCCAACCAGTGGGGGGGTACGACGGGAGCGGCGCACACAAGACACCCTCCTCCGCAACTACCTCTGGCCCCAGATGGAAAAGGAAGTAGGTGACTGGGTGCAGGGCTGCCAGGCGTGTCAGCCAGCAGCCCAAATCCCTCCTCAATATGCCGCGCCCCTGCGGCCGTTACGAGTCAGCCGGATCAACCAGCTCGTCGTAATCGACCTGCAAGGACCCCTGTCCACCTCACATCGGATTAACAAATACATCATGTTGGCCGTCGAATACCTGACCCGCTACTCTGTCGCCATGGCTATCCCCAACAAGACTGCTGAGACACTCGCCGCCGCGTTCCTCGAGCACTATGTCTTCGGATATGGGGTTCCAGAGTGCGTGATTACTGACCAAGGGAGAGAATTCGAGGCCGAGATCTTCTGCCACCTCTGCCAATAGATAGGAATCACCCGAGAGTAGTGAACCACGGCATACCACCCCCAAGCCAAAGGGATGGTGAAGCAGTTTAATCGGACCCTGGGAGATAAACTGCGACGCAGGGTGTCCACACATCAATGCATCTGAGATGTCCACCTCCTGCTCCCGTATGCGCTGATTGCCTACCGCAGCACGGTGCACTCGTCCACCAGGCAGACCCCGTTCTTTCTGTTGCACAGGTACAAGGCACATCTGCGGGCGGACCTTTTATTTGGAGCAATGAGCCCCTAACCCTCCCCGCAGACCAGCAACTCGCCCAGAGGCTGGACATACTCCGTCAGGCACTCACCACAGCATATCAAGCCGAGGAGACAGCACACAACCGCCCGACCACGCACCAACCCGACCGTGTTCCCGCCAGGACGAAAGGAAATGCTCCACTCCGCCTGGGTCCAGCCCGGGCAGGCGGGCAAGCTCACCTCCCAGTGGATCGGCCTTTACACGGTGGTGAAGCAGCTGTCCCCATGGAACGTGGTCCTGCGGGGACAGAGCCGCTGAACCAACCGGGTAGTAAACGTGCGCCGACTCAAGTAGACACCAACCCCGGGGGAGACGGCCCTGCGAACCCCAAGAGGTGAAGCAACCAGGAGGGGAGAGGGCAACTCTCGGCAGGAGCCACCGGTCAACCCGCAGGTTACCAGAGCCCTGAAAATGGCCCTGCAACCAATGGAGACGCACCCCAGGCCAGTGGTCACCCGGTCCGGCCGAGCCAGGCGACTACCACCTCGCCAGAGGGACTGTGTGGCAACGGTGCAGCCCATCGCGCTGGTTGCACTAGGTGGAGGAAAGGCCAGCCCTTGGAGCAGAGGAGCCTGAAGACGAGGCGGTGGACTACGACCGCAGCGACGAGGACGGCGTCCCTGGTGGCGGCGACGCGGTCGTCGACAACGGCAGCGGTGATGCTGCCTGGCTGGGAGCCGAGGAGCACGAGCACGAGCACGAGGTTGCGGACGCTGACAACCTTGCCATGGGAGGCGGCCCTGACGGCTGCGATGCAGCCGACAGCAGCGGCATCGATGAAGCTGCCTGTCCAACAACGGAGGAGGAGGCTGACGACAGCGACCCCAGGCCCCTCACCAGCAGAGCCGATCACGTCCCCGACCCAGGGGATGCTGACCATGCGCTAGCACCGGACACGGGTACAGGAATGGCCGCCGGTCCAGACTAGGTACCCGTGGATGAGCGCGAGTTAATAATTCGTCTCGCAAACACACGAGGCGAGATGCAGCCCGTGAGTCATCCAGTTTTTCCCTTGCCGGTTCTAATTTGCATAACCCCAAACAAAGCAGCGAAACTTATCTTCAATTAAACTCCGCGCCAGGGGAGATGGGAGGGAAAGATTTTGGGTGGCACACAAAGGAGCCGAAGAATGCCGCTGCTAACGGCGTCCCGATGTCTGGCCAATGGAATTCGATAACCGCCCAACCTCTACAAATGTGTAATCCTGGAGATCACGTGGCCCACACTCAAGGTGTTTTGAACGCCCGTCCCGCGAAGGGGGTGGGTGATGTCATGTCCCAACCCTATAGGGGGCAGGAGGTGACGTCACGTCAGTGCGAATCCGATAAAAGCGAGAGGCGGGGAGAAGGTGGGGTATTCTCTCAGGGGCTTGCGGGGGCTTGCGGCGAAATAAATCAGGTTAGCAATAGACGTTTAACTCTGTGATAAAGTATATGTACTGTTTATTATTTTCCATAGCGTCGGGAAATAAATTGCTAGACGAAGAAACATACCCTCTGGAAAATATACGAGGTTTAACCCTTTCTGGCAATGAGAAAAAGTGTTAAGATCTTAAAAACACTAGATGGAAACCTTTTTGCAAAGGTTGCAATTTGCAAGCAGCCACACATACTTGTGGCGACAAAACATGCAACACAAATGCTAATATAATGCATTGTCCTTCAAACGTATTGGCCAATCACCAGACAGCTTTTTTAGGAGTTCAGTCTGTTATAGCGAATTGCTGCGATAAGGCAGATGCTGCTCCTAAAAAAGCTGTCTGGTGATTGGCCAATAAGTTTTAGTTGCATGTTGCCACAAGTATGTGTGGCTGCTTGCAAATTGGAACCTTTGCAAAAAGGTGTCCATCTAGTGTTTTTAAGATCTTAACACGATTTCTCATTGCCGGAAAGGGTTAAACCTCGTATATTTTACAGTTTTTGTACAACGGCAAAAAAGGTCCAATGGCATACCCTCTTGGGTTGATTTATTTAATTAAGAATGTATGATGGATACACCAAATGGGAAACGACTGCCTGCGCATGAAGTGCTGCGAGGTTGCATGCGTGAGGGACGCGGGCAATCTGCCGCTCTCACAATTGCCTTAAAGTCTGCTTTAAAAATACCCTAACTATTTAATTTTTGTTGTTGGCTTTTCTGTT
The DNA here is from genome assembly GCA_036362915.1 of Geotria australis. Classification (NCBI taxonomy): domain Eukaryota; kingdom Metazoa; phylum Chordata; class Hyperoartia; order Petromyzontiformes; family Geotriidae; genus Geotria; species Geotria australis. The sequence goes on along the minus strand of JAZEWU010000003.1, from coordinate 11,030,946 downwards.
TATGTTTCTTTTCATGTATTTGTTTGAGTGTTTAATGTAATTCGGTATAGTTTAAGCCTTATAACTTACGTCTGGAGGAAGCGAGTGGAGCAGCGGCCTTTAAGCCTTTTCATCTTGGATATCGTCTCATCTCTTCGCAGCACGAGCTTCAACATTCGTCGGCGTATAAACAGTACCCGCATCGGTTCACACATCAAATTTTCCTCTCCTCCACTTTTTCTTCATGTTAGACATTGGAGTCTATGGGAGAATTTAACTTTGCAGACTAACGTTTTAGCAGTGACGATCGCAGGTTGTCTGAGCACCTCTCTCGCTTGAATAGTTATTATAACCAGTTAATTCTTATTGTTTTTCATTCATTCATTCATTCATTTTCAGAAACCGCTTAATCCTATACAG
>JAZEWU010000003.1:11008433-11020271 GCA_036362915.1 Geotria australis | reverse complement strand
CGCCTTGTGCAAGTGCGACCGGCCCCGAGCGACGGACGGCTGCCGGCTCTGTTGGCGACGGAGCGCCTCACGCCGTGGCAGCAAACGAGAGAGAGAGTTGAGCCCCGCGGCACACCTCTCCCCGACCGGCCGCCCGGCAAACCTCGCCCGACCTGCCAACCGCGGCCCGCACCCTTGGAGGGATTTCGGCCCACGTTGGACGTGTCACACGCCGGACCAGTGAGGCGACGGCCGCCCCACCTCCACCACTTTGTGACAACCCTTCACGACACTGACGGCTGTACGGACAACCCGAAGGACCCGCGTCCACCGGACGGGGAGTCCGTCGAGAACGAGCGAGCACAAATCACACCAGACAAGGAGCCCGCAAATGGACCTGAGACTGTGACGCTTTGGCGGAACGCTGTACCCAATGCCCCTGACACGAGAGACGAACGGATCATCTGGGAGATCGCTCGGTGAATCGTACGGGCGATGCACGCAGACCTGGCAGAGGTAATGGGGCAGCAACGAGGCGCACTCACAACCGGCTAATGCCGCGGACTCACCGTTAATATTCAGGGCTTAATGGGTGCTTGAGTACTGAATAGCCTTGACTGCGTGATTCCCGCGTAATGGTGTGGTGTGTCTTAGTCCACTGTTTTAAATTAATACTGCTTAGCGAATGTTGAATTACATTCGGTAATGTCAAAGCAAATGTTGATGGTACATGTTGCTTGCGACTGTTGAATTACATTTGGTAGTGTTAAAGCGATTATTGATTTGCGAATGTATGACTTACATTCGGTAATGTCAAAGCAAATGTTGATGGTACATGTTGCTTGCGAATGTTAAATTGCATTCGGTGGTGTTAAAGCGAATATTGATCTGCGAATGGGTATTTTACATTCGGTATTGTTGATGAGAAAAGTCGTTTGCAGATGTGTATTCTGACAATCGGTATTGTTGACACCAAATGGTGGGAATGATATTGTTGATTGACGGCGCGGCGCGGTTAACCTGGATTGGCAATGATGTGATATGCATGCACCTTTCGAGTGGGCATAAGTATTAAGAGGGGGTTGATCACGATCAGGGTCTCGAGATGAGACCAATCGCTGGAGAGAGGACTGAAATGCCACGTAAATGTCCCAGTGCGATGCCCTGATAAATGTGCGATGCTCTATTAGATGTGCGGAGCCAGGGAAGGGGAGGGGCACGTAGCCATGTCATGACCCACAGAGCGGGGGTTGAGATAATTGTTCCCCTGCCCCTCATTGTCCAGAGATCTTAGGTTACTAAATATAGCTCAGCAACGGCGCCAAGGTTTCAGACGGTGGTGACGACGTTGAGCGAATACACAACTTGAAGAAATATAAAGGAGGGGTGAGTGGGCAAGAGGGGAGGAGTGTTTTGGGAGTCTGGGTGAGCGGCTGCTTTGAAACTGCACGGAGGAGGAGAAAGCGCGGCTTGACTGCTGGAGTGTGAGCGATCTGTGGATTAAGTGCTATACGTGGACTCGTGTGGATTGAACGACCCAGCAACGACGAGAAACCGTTGTGGAACATACATATGTGGGGATGCCTCTGACAGAGAGTGCGAGGAGAGAGGGAGACACTGTGGAGAGTTCCCCGATCCGCGCCGCACCCAGGAGCGTGGATGCCATGGATAACGCTGGCTCCACGCCACGCGTGGAGGCCGCGCCATCGACCCCGGAGTGCGATGGAGCGGCGCGGTCTGCTCACGGCGGCGACGAGGGCCCGCGCGGGGTCCCTCACAGATGTTACAATAACTTACAATAACTCGCCTCATACGATTGTGACCTCCGACGGGCACTAGAGCGTTTTGTGGCTCAGTGTGAAGTGGCTGGGATGAGAGTCAGCACCTCCGAATGTGTGGCCATGATCCTCTCACGGAAAACAGTGGGTTGCCCTCTTCAGGTGAAGGGAGAGGAGTTGCCCTTAGTGGAGGAGTTTAAATATATTGGGGAATTGTTAATGAGTGATGGTAAGCGGGAACGTAAGGTTGGCCAGCGGATTGCAGCAGCGTCTGTAGTGATGCAGGCACTGTACTGGTCCGTGGGAGTGAAGTGGCAGCTTGGTCCTTGGACAAAGCTCTCGGTTTACAGGTCAATCTACGACCCTATCCTCACCTATTGTCATGAACTTTGGGTTATGACCGAAAGAACGAGATCGCGGATAAAAGCGGCAGAAATTAGGTTTCTCCGCAGGGATGCTGAGGCTCACACTCCGTGACAAAGTGAGGAGCACAGAATTCCGGGACAACCTCAGAGAAGAGTCGCTGCTCCTTCGGATTGAGAGGAGCCAATTGAGATGGTTTGGGCAGCTGGAGGGATCCCCCGGGAAGTCTACAAGGCACGGCCCAATGGGCGGAGACCTAGTGGCCGACCCAGAACACGATGGAGGGACTAATCCTTCGGCTGGCCTGGGAACGCCTGGGAATCCCCCAGGAAGAGCTGGAATATGTTGCTGAGGAAAGGGATGTCTGGTCCACTCTCCTTGGACTGCTGCCACAGCGACCCTCACCAGGACAAGCGGTTTAGAAAATGGATGGATGGATGGAATAACTTTCAAGAAAAAGGGATGCTATTACTATGTTTGTCGAATGGGTGGGTGGGGTCCAAGGTTGCTCTCAATAGGTTGAGGTGGGGTGAGCGGTTGACTGTGGTGCCGGCGATGACTAAGTTGGGTGGAAATGCAGTAAAGGCAAGGCGCTATGTGGTTCCAAGGTAGATTAACGATCCTTTGTCAGGCTTGTTGAGTTTCGGTGACTGTTGTTTTATTCACTCGATGGAGTGCACCTGACGGACATCTACTCTCCAACCATTCATTATGTTGTCCTTGTGTATCGTCAATTATGCCTGTGCATGTTGCCACGTTGTAAGTTAAAGAAAATTGAGGTTAGGAGACAGTGTAACAGGTGAGCCGGGTTAGTCAAGTGAAATAGTTTCACATCTCCACAAGGGTGGGTCCACACGGATCTCTACCAAAAGCGGCCAGTAACAAACAGCACTGTACATATAGCTGCGTTTATTCTTTACTGTTGCGTGTGTCTATGTTCTTGTGCTTTAATGTTAATTGTTTAATTTAGATTGGCATTGTTTCCCCCTCGGGTCTGTCTTCTCTGTCTTCCTGTCTCTGTGTCCCTATGTCTCAGCCTGTTGCTCACCCTGTCTCCCTCCGTGTTTGTCTTTAAGAAAATGACGGCCATCTTAGGGGACGCTGGCACATTTTTGCCGCTCTTAAGATTGCCAGTTTCACGACCTTTCAGTGTATTCGAAGCAGCCTTAATCATTTAATTTTTTGTTGCTTTGGTTTTTATTAGTCGGTTTTTTTTTCTGTCGTTGTTGACATGCCGTTTTCTCCGTGACCCTTTTGCAGCACTTTGTGACCCTCGGGTGAAAGGCGCTCTATAAAATGCTATTATTATAATTATAAAAGGATACATTAATACACCACATTTCATCGTTTTCTGCTGTCAAGATTGACATTTCCACCTGGATCGTACTTTGGCATGCGTTGTTGTGTGCGTGAGTGTAGCTTGCATATCTGCCTGGTCAGATGTTTTGTCTTGGCAACGTTAAACGCTTTTTCACCACATCCTCATATTCAATGTTAGAATGCACCTCTATGGTACCGTATATATGCCCCTGGTCTTCGCTAACCTGCACTGACAATCGTCGGGACGTATTATCATGTAACTCCCCAAGATCCACATGGCATGATGCGGCTCTAATGTAGCAGAAGTTTGATTATCGACTCACTTATCAAGACGTATATGTACACATACACTCGAAAAACTTTTAAAACTATGTGACGGTTTGGCTTCTCTGTGTTATGTATTACGTGGAAAGGCCAGGGTAAACATGGGTTAGTCAGTGAGCCTTTTGTCGATCTGGAAGCAACTGTTGAACTGTTGAGCTATGTACATTTTTTTAACATTTATCCAGCGGGAAGAGCTATTCCCTGTACCCCTCGAGCTCCAATAATATCACACATACTTTTGACGACGTACAATCCCAGGAAACAAACGGCAGAGCCTATCCCAGGAAACAGGGCACAAGGCAGGGCTATACCCAGGATGGGACTACAGTCCATCCACAGGACACCGGGTCAATTTATTCAGCAGGCCAATTAACCTATGCAGCACCATGCTTTTGGAACGTGGGATGAACCCGGAGTGCCTGGCGAAAACCCACGTGCACGCGGGGAGAACATGCAAACTCCACATAGAAAGGCACCCGAGCCGGGATGCGAACCGGTGACCTTCTTGCTGTGAGGCGGCAGCGAGAAGCATATATGAGGTACCATAGAAGCGCATTCTAAGAATGATTATGGGTTTTTGGAGAAAAAGAGTTTCACTTTGCCACGACAAAACATCTCATCAGGCAATTGTGCACGCTACACCCACTCACACAAAAGCGTATGCCCCAGGCACGATCCCCGTAAAAATGTCAATCTTGACAGCTGAAACCGATCTTTATTTGTCAGCATTGTTGAAAATGACCAACATTTTTCAATGTTGTCAAGGGCAGGGATAAGTTGCATGCAGGGCAGTCAAAGCAATTTCGTGCTCGCCTCGGGGTGCGACAGAGATGTAATCTGCTATTCACATTCATTGGCTCCGGCTCACCCCAACTCTGTACAGGATTTTTTTGCCGCTGCAGCCCACGCGTGGAGGCGCGTGGCCTGGAGCTCCTGTGTTAATCGTATTTATTTAGCTTTAATTTGTTATACATTTGTCAGTTTTCATTTGTTCCTTTTCACTTTGGTTGGTGGTTCGTTACTTTGTAACTTTGGTGTTTGCTTTGTTATCTGGTATGCTCTTGTTGCTTGTTTTTTTTTGTCTGTTTTGTGCGGCCGACTCCTGGCCCAGTTCGTGTAAGTCCTGCCTTGCCTAGATTGGCCTCGTGTTGTTGCCCAGGTGTCACATGTGGAAGTTGCATTTTTGTTGTTGTGGGTGGCTGCGGTTTTTTTTCTTTGCTTGTGTGTGTGTCTCTCTCTTTGGGTGAGCGGTAGCCCAGTGGTTAGCGCACTGGGCTACGAATCTGGCGACCCGAGTTTGAATCCCGCTCACGGCCAACACCAGTGACGATTTTCTGAAACCGGTCCTGGGCCTCCCCTAGGTCGACTCAGCCTCAAATGAGTCCCTAGTGCGGTGTGTAAACATCGCCACTAGGGAGACAAAGGCGTCCGGGCGTGGTGCTGGTCACCCACCCCCTCATGTGCCGTGTCGACCTTCATAGGTGCTCGCTAACAGCACTTGTCCCTACAGTCTGTTAAGGCTATATAGGGGATCTTTGTCTTTGTCTTTGTTCTTGTGCCGTCTCATCTCTATGCCAGCGAAACGTGGACACCCCTGGCAGAACATTTACGCCGGTTGGAAACTTTCCGGCTCGCCTGCCTACAGTCCATCCTGGGTTTAACCAGGCTGGATTGTGTGAGGAGCTCACAAATATTAGAAAGATCTGGACAGAGTCCCATTTGTGAGCTCCTTCGGCAGGCGAGGCTCGGGTGGCTGGGCCATGTAGCCCGCATGCCCAGCCATCGCATGCCCAAGCAACTGCTGTTTGGTCGGATAGAGGGGCCTAAATGGGCGCGGCACGGGCTAGAGAAAAGATGGACTGATGCAGCACAGGAGGATCTGGAGCTGGGTGGACTTGCTGAAACTGGTACCGGCGATGTCAAGATCGACCTCTGTGGAGGAGGTTCGTGAAGGACGCTACTGGGCAGTTGGAGGCAGTCGCCCTCCAGCAACAACGGAGGGCGGAGGAGCGACGCTCGCAACAGCGAGCCAAGCGCCGAGCGGCCAAAGCACAGCAAGTTGGCACAGTAGGGAGCTCAGGCGGTGGATCTGCCAGTCATCTCAGTCAGGCAGCCCTTGACACCTGGGTCTGTCCTGTGACCTCCTGTTGACGAGCCTTCGACACTTCACGTGGCCTCAAGGTCGCAGCGCTTTGTGACCCTCGGGTGAAAGGCGCTATATAAATGCTATTATTATTATTATCATATGGCCTGGCACAGGCGACGTGGTGACGTCACCGCCACTTAGTGGCAAAGGACGGTTGTTGTTGTTGTTGTGCGCGTGCTTCGATGTTTATTTTGGTAATTATTGTTGTTGCCCAGTGAGCTTGCAGGCTCTGGATGCAGGATTCTTGTCTCTGACACTTGCAAGCTTTGGATGCGGGATTCATGTCTCTTTGTCTTTTAAACTTGCAAGTTCTCAATGCGGGATTCCTGTCGCTAACACTTTTGCAAGCTCTGGGGGGTGCGGAATTCCTGCGAAATAACAAACGTTCCAGCTAACCAACGCAAGCAATATATAAAATCCGTTAGCGCTGTATGGGGGGCTGTCTTTGTGTTTGGAGTGATAGTGTATCGGTTAGCGACCCTTGTTCGATTCGCGCTCGTGGCCGACACCAGCTACGATTTTCTGAACCAGTCTTGGGTCTCCCCCTACGTCGACCAAGTCTTAAATGAGTACCTTGTGGAGTATCTAAACATCGCACTAGGGAGATAAAGATGGCCGGACGTGGTTCTGGCCCATCTGTGCCATACTGACCTCCATCGGTGTTCGCTAATAGCACTTGACCCTACAGTCTGTGAAGGTTACAGAAGGGCTCTTCTTATAGGGGGCATTGGGGCAGCAGTTAGTGCGCCGTGAATATGGCAGAGACCTGAGTTCGATTCTCGCTCAGGGGCCAACAATGGTGATAAATATTTGAACCAGTCTTGGGCCCTTGTCTAGGTCTTGGCATTGTTTCCCCCTCATGTATGTCTCTCTGTCTTCCTGTCTCAGTGTCCCAATGTCTCCCCCTGTTGCTCACCCTCCCTCCCTGTCTCCCTCCGTGTTTGCATTTAAGGACGTGACCGGCCATCTTAGGGGACGCTGGCATATTTTTGCCGCTCTTAAGATTGTCAGTTACACGACCTTTCAGTGTATTTGAAGCAGCCCAAATCATTAAATTTTTGTTGCTTTGGTTTTATTAGTTTTTTTTCTGTTGTTGTTGACATGCCGTTCTCTCCGCGACCCTTGTGCAGCGCTTTGTGACCCTCGGGTGAAAGGCGCTCTATAAAATGCTTTTATTATTATTATTATTATCTCAGTCAAGCAGACCATGACACCTGGGTCTGTCCTGTGACCTCCTGTCGACGGGCCTTCGACACTTCACGTGGCCTCAAGGTGCATATGGCCTGGTACAGGCGACGTGGTGACGTCACCGCCACTTAGTGGCGAAGGACGGTTGTTGTTGTTGTTCTTGTGCTTCATTGTTGATTGCTTGATTGGGATTGGCGTTGTTTCCCCCTCGTGTCTGTCTCTCTGTCTTCCTGTCTCTGTGGCCCTCACCCTCCCTCCCTGTCTCCCTCCGTGTTTGTCTTTAAGGAAGTGACGGCGATCTTTGGTGACGCTGGCAGATTTTTGCCGCTCTTAAGATTGCCAGTTTCACGACCTTTCAGTGTATTCGAAGCAGCCTTAATCATTATTTTTGTTGATCTTTGACTTTTATTTTTTTTCATTGTTAACATGCCGTTCTCTTTGCAGCCCTTGTGCAGCGCTTTGTGACCCTCGGGTAAAAGGCGCTATATTAAACGCAATTATTATTATTGCCGTCAGACGTCCTGAAGAAGAGGGGCGAATTACCCACACTTTTACTCACCACATTTGACTTGTGGTTTAACTATGTATATTTTTTGCAAAGATGCGTGTGGACCACCCTAATGGAGATGTTAAACTATTTCACTTAACTAAACCGTCTCACCTGTTACACTGTCTCCTAAACTGAATGTTCTTTACTTTCAACGTTGCAACATGCACAGGAATAATTGACTATACACAAGGACGACGTAATGAATGGTTATGGAGGAAATGTGCGTGAGGCGCACTCCATCGAGCGAATACAACAACCATCACGGAAACGCAACAACACTGACAAAGGATCGTTAATATACGGTGGAACCTCCCAGCGCGTTGCCTTAACACCACTTCCACCCAACCTAGTCATCGCCGGTACCACAGTCAACCGCTCACCCCACCTTAACCTCTTGGGCGCAACCTTGGACCCCATCCTCTCATTCGACAAATTTATTAATAGGACCCCTTTTTCCTTGAACATGATTGTAACATGCATATCCCATTTCCCCCTCCCTCTCTTCCCTGAAACGAGTTGTAACCCTCCTCTTTATTATTACAGCAGAACAATGTCTAGTGAGCTTGCAAGCTCTTGACTGGATTCCTTCAACACAACAAATACGCGAATTGACAAAAAAATATATAGAAATAGCAAATTAACCAAACAAAAAAAACATTTACACACAGCATTGAATATCATTGATCAAATAAACAAGTAAAAATATAGTTATACATTGACATGGGAAAAAACCCACTATAGGTAGCTTATTCAACATTGAGAGTAAACAAGTGCAACATTTGTAACATTTAAAACACAATTTATAATAATAATTTTAAACTTATAACGCGCACATATTAATTCAATGTCGAAGGTATTCATTCGACGAGAGAACAACTCAGAGGCACGAGGAGAGCGCAAAGAGGCAGAGGAGGCAGCCAGGCGGTTTTGCCGGCGTCATTGCCACACACTGCTTCCTATATATTATGATGTTATTGGCCACCTAATAAACGAGTCTTGTTTTAAAGTTGTGGGAGGAAACCGGAGAACCCGGAGGAAACCCACGCAGAACAGGGCGAGAACACACAAACTCCACACAGAAAGGCACCCAAGGTGAGAATCGAACCGCCTCGGGAACGACCATTCTTTCTGTGAGGCGGAGATGTTACCTCTGCTAGGTAGAAATTTGAATTCTGATTGGAATATAAGGTTGCTCTTCGAAGGTAGTGACTGTAGCTTCAAGTTCGTGGCGATTTTGTCCCAATAAACCTGGGGCAGCCGCCAAAAAGCTGTTTCCCCATATCTTGATGTGAAACTAGGAACATTGAACAGAAAGTGCTTTGTGCTTCTAAGGCTTACATAATTAATCTGTATGGTCAACAAATCCTTCAACTATTTTGCTGACTTGTTAATTAAGATCTTAAGTATGAAAATTACGCAATGAATACTTCTACGATAATTTAGAGAAGTTTATTTTGAACCAATACACAATTCACAATGGTGGGTTTAATAATTAGATATATTTATAACGGGCACATATTCTCCGGGCGCATTGCGCCCGTTGTTTCGGAGGTGCGGAGGCTGGCTCAGTCGGTTTGTTGTGAGTCGGTGAAGAGGTGACTTTTTGAACGTTTTTTTAAGGTTGTGGAGGACTGTGTTAGGCGTATTAGATGTGGCAGGCTGTTCCAGGTTGTGGGTGCCGCGACCGAGAATCGGCGTAGTGCGAAGGTTGCGCGTGAGCGCGGTGTGTGGAGTAGGTGCTGGTGTGGTGTGGCGTCCTATGCCTCCGTGGGCTCCGGAGAACGCTCACACGTAGCGTTGGCTTGTCCCGAGGCGTCTCCGGCCGCCTGCAGGAGCTGCTGTTTGCCGTGTCATTTGCGTGTTATTCTCACACACATGCAGGTCGAGGCGTGCTTTCTCTCTACCAAATACTTATTTAACAAACAGCCACTTCGCCCTCATCTAGCAGTAGAGCGCAGCGCCGCGCTCTGCACACTGCTCACGGCCTCCCACACAGACCAACCTCACAGACCAACTATCCAAAGCGAACAGCCACGAACCACACCGTGCTCTTTCTTAAGTCTCTCTCCTCACATGAAGGGCTCTGCTTTTTTAGAGGCCAATATACAAAACACAGTTAATCTTTTCTGACTAGGTACTGGACTTACATGTCCTTCAGGATCTCCCATTTCGTCAGTAAAAACTGCAAATTCGTCAAGTTATTTCAACTTCGGTAAACCAATTGAAATTATTAAATCCCAGAGAAAAAAGGGATGTCCTGGTGGTCAAGGGGTTAATTTACTTAATTTAACCCGCATTCCTTCTGAGGTACAAAAAATAGCAAGTCCGGTAAATATCAGGTTCGGACTGCTCAACGTCAGGTCGTTAAATAACAAATCCTTTATTATAAATGACTTCTGTACTTCTCAACATCTTGATTTTTTTATGCTTACAGAGACGTGGTTAAAACTTGATGAGCACTGCCAACTGATTGAAGCATCCCCTCCTGATTTTTTATTTATCAACAAGCCTAGAGTCAGTGGCCGTGGATGAGGTGTGGCTGTTTTGCATAAGAGCAACCTTAGGTGTAGTGCTGCCGCTTTTGATGATTTTACATCCTTTGAGGTGCTGACATTCAAGTTGTGTGGTCCTCCTCCCTTGTTCTGTGCCGTAGTCTACAGACCGCCAAAACCGAATGCTGCTTTCTTTACTGAATTTTCTGAGTTCTTATCTCTTGTAATTCTGAATTATGGTAACTTATTGATTCTCGGTGATTTTAATATTCATATTGATAACTCCTCTGATACATTTGCTGCAGAGTTCTTAAATGTCATAGAAACATTCAATCTTGTGCAACAGGTCTCTGGTCCTACTCATTATCTGGGCCATACTCTGGACCTTGTCTTTGTCTCTCGGCCTCATTCTCAAGAATGTGGCAATAACTGACGTCTGTATCTCTGATCACATGAGCATCACTTTTGATGTTCTATTTCCTGCCCCAGTTGAAAGAAAAGTCTGCTCTGTTAGTTCTCATATCATTAACACCACGGCTGTGGAGAAATTCTCTCTGGCATTTTCAGCCGCACGTCCATTGCCCTGTATTTCACAGCAAACTGAGAAGCTTGCTAACAGTTTTAACAGTTTATGCCGTTCAACCCTGGACACAGTTGCTCCATTTAAATCTAGAAAAAAATCTCCTAGAAATAATACCCCCTGGATTGACAGTCATATACGCGCCTTGAAAAGAGAGTGTAGGAAGGCTGAACGCAGATGGAAGACCTCAAAATTACAGGTTCATTATAGCATCTTAAAGGACCTTTTGTTTAAATTTGATCAGGAAGTTAAGGATGCGAGAGCTAAGTACTTTGCTGGTGTGGTTGTTGAAAACAGCCAGAACTCCAGAGTTCTCTTCAATACTATTAATTCGATTGTTAACCCCTCTAAATGTAACTGGACTCTTCCCCAGAACTTTGTGATGAGTTTTTGCTTTTCTTTATCAACAAGATTGTTAACATCAGAACAATGGTTGCTCCACCTGCTTATGATGTTATTATTGCCCCCCAGATCTCGGTTACCCTAAGCTCTTTTGTCTTATGGAACTAGTGGCTCGACTGGTCCAATGGATGTTGTTCCCACTAGATTACTAAAGAAGGTTATTGGAACAGTCTGTTCAGATATCCTCACTGTTATTAATAGCTCTCTGGCTACTGGAACGGTCCCCTCTTGCTTTAAACAAGCAATAGTTCAACCTCTGCAGAAAAAAAACAATCTGGATTCTTCTGTTTTAAATAACTACAGACCAATTTCTAAACCGCCTTTTCTCTCAAAATTTTGAGAAAAGGCAGTCTCTACAGTTATTAGCTTTTATGGAGGGAAATAACCTTTTTGAAAAATTCCAATCTGGCTTCCGCACAAAGCATAGCACTGAAACGGCTTTGCTTAAAGTGACCAATGACCTCCTCAGAAATGCTGATACTGGTAATTCCTCTATTTTAGTTCTATTAGACCTTAGTGCCGCTTTTGGTACAGTTGATCATGCCATTCTACTGGACCGCCTAAGAAACTGGGTTGTTATCACTGGCATTGCTATAGACTGGTTTCTATCTTATCTCACAGACAGACAGTTTTGCGTCTCATTCGGGGATCATGCATCGTCCTCAGCCCAAATAACTTGTGGAGTGCCTCAAGGGTCAATTCTAGGGCCAATTTTA
>JAZEWU010000003.1:10859622-10869814 GCA_036362915.1 Geotria australis | reverse complement strand
TGGGAATAAATTCTAATAAATTATCGAGACGGGAAAAAAAAAGAGAGAAAAAAAAGCAAGATAGAATGGGAGAGAGCGGGGAGCAGAGAGGGAGAGAGCCAGGAGCGAGAGAGCGGCGGATCGGAGGAGCGTGCGGGGTGTGCTCGTTATCTGGGAGAGAGCGGGAGAGAGACAACTAGAGGGAGAGAGCGTGAGTGCTAGTGAGCTGGGAGAGAGGAGCGAAAAAAAGAGGAGCGGAGAGCGAGGTGGAGAGCAGGCAGGCAGGGTTGAGAGAGGAGAGAGAGGAGCCATGGACCTCCCGATTCGCCTGGAGACGACGCGACACGGCGAGGTGAGCGTGTGTGGGTGAGCGTGTGCGGTGAGCGTGTGCGGTTGAGTGTAAACGGGTGAATGTAGGTGGTGAGCGTGTGGCTGGTGACCGTGTGTGGTGAGTGTAGATGGCTGAGTGTGCGAGGGACTGAATGACAGTATTGTGTGTGTGTGCGTGCGTGGGCAGTGTCTGTGTGTTGTCATGGTGAAGTAGTGTGTGTGTGTGGTGTGTAAGCGGATGCGCCACTTGGGAGACAAAGGCGGCCGGGCGTGGTGCTGTTCACCCACCCCCTCGCGTGCCGTGCCGACCTTCAGAGGCGCTACTCGCTAACAGCACTTCACCCTACAGTCTGTTAGTGGGCTATACGGTGTCGCGTTGAGCCGGAGCCTATCCCTGCAGACACAGGGCGCAAGGCAGGGGCTATACCCGTGATGGGACGCCAGTCCATCACAGGGACACCGGGGGAAATGTAGTCCGCAGGCCAATTAACCCATGCAGCAGCAGCATGGTTTTTGGACTGCAGGAGGAAACCGGAGTGCCCGGCGAAATCCCACGCGGACACGGGGAAAGAGAGAAAGAACGTGCAAAGTCCACACAGAAAGGCGGCACACGAACGCGGATCCTTCTTGCTGCGAGCCGGCGCTCTATTAATAATAATAATGTAACATTTATAACGCGGACATATTCATTCAATGTCGAAGATATTCATTCGACGGGAGAACGACTCGGGAGGCGTAGCGAGGAAAATGCAGAGAGGCGGAGGAGGAGGCAGCCAGGCGGTTTTGCCGGCGCCATATTGCCACTGGACACCGCTTCCTATATATTATGATGTTATCGGCCAACTAATTAACGAGTGGGTTTTTTTTTTAAGTTGCGGGAGGAAACCGGAGAACCCGGAGGAAACCCACGCAGAGCAGGGGGAGAGAATAACACACAAACTCCACACAGAAAGGCGCCCGAGGCGGGAATCGAACCGCCTCGGGCAAGACCATTCTTTCAGTGAGGAGGCGCGGTTGTTACCACTGCTCAGACACCCTGCGACAAGACGCCCCGACAGCCATTAACTCCCCCTCCCTCACGTCTCACAATCGATAATAATAATAATAGCATTTTATAGAGCGCCTTTCACCCGACGGTCACAAAGCGCTGCACAAGGCTGCGGAGAGAACGGCATTGTCAACAACAACAACAACGGAGAACGGAGAATCAGCAGCAATTTTTTTTTTTACAACAGCCGTCAGCGCGTCTCGCCCGTGCAGGAGAACGACTGTCGCCGTGAGGTGTGAACACACAGGCGGGCGGGTTGGTTGTGTGTGGGTGACGGCTCTGTGCGGTGGCTGCGCGTTAGGGATAGCTGTGTCGACGAGGGATGCCAAGCTTGCGAGCTACTCAGCCCAGCCGGCCAGCCACTCCAACCACTCACCCACCCAAAAACAAAGATCTCCCCCGTGTAGCCTTAACAGACTGCTGGGGCAAGTGCCGTTAGCGAGCAGCACCTATGAAGGTCGACACGGCACACGATGGGGGGGTGGGTGACCAACACCACGCCCGGCCGCCTTTGTCTCCCTAGTGGCGATGTTTACACACCGAACTAGGTACTCATTCGAGGCTGAGTCGACCTAGGACCGGTTCAGAAAATCGTCACTGGTGTTGGCTGTGAGCAGGATTCTAACTCGCCGAATTCGTAGCCCAGTGCGCTAACCACTGGACTACCGGCTCAGCCACCCAGCCACCCGATCACGTACTGGTTCACCCAACCACTAACCCACCCACTCAACTCACACACCCACCCACTCACCCAATCACGTACTCATTCACCTAACCACTCACCCACCCAAGCACCCACTTACCGACCCGCTCACCCACCCACTCATCAACTGAGTCACCCACCCACTCGTTCACCTAACCACTCACCCACCCAAGCACTCACTTACCGACCCACTCACCCAACCACTAACCCACCCACTCATTAACTCACCCAATCACGTACTCGTTCACCCAACCACTCACCCACCTACCTACCCAGTCACCCAACCACGAACCCAGTTTTCAGCAAGTCCACCCAGCTCCAGATCCCTCCTGTGCCGCGTCAGTCCATCTCTTCTCTAGGCCGTGCCGCACCCGTTTAGCCCCCTCCTCTATCCGGCCAAACAGCAGCTGCTTGGGCATGCGATGGCTGGGCATGTGGGCTACACGACCCAGCCATCCTCAGTCCATCACAGGAGCCATCCACCCCACCCAACTAATAATAATATCATTTTATATAGCGCCTTTCACCCGAGGGTCACAAAGCGCTGCACAAGGGCCGTGGAGAGGACGGCATGTCAACAACGACAGAAAAAAACAACCAAAACAACAAAAAATAAACGATTAAGGCTTCTTCTTCTTTGCGATTCTTCAAAGCAGCACGATGGTCAGTCAGCCTCTGGACATCGTTGTCTTTCAGCTCCCGGGCCTCGAAGTGTTTGGTAGAATTCGCAGGCAACACCAAGTATTCCCTGACAGGGATCGCGACGTGAACGCTTCTACCTTGACCCCCGATGCTTTCAGGCTGCTTCGAATGTACTGAAAGGTCGTGAAACGAACGCGCCGTTTCCCTCCGTCTCTCTCTCTCTCTGTGTGTGTGTGTGTGCCCCACCGACCCGCAGCGCCGGCTGTGTCCGTGAGCGGCCCCCGAAGCGAGGCGGGTGCCGATGGCCTCTCCCGCCGGCACCGCGGCCGCGGTGGCCCTGCTACTGCTGGCCATGCCCGCGGGCCCGAGTGCCGGCCCGGGTCGGGGTATGGGTGCCCGGCCGGGTGGCGAGCTAGATGGAGAGCTGGGCGGTGTGGAGCTGGGCGGTGGGGAGCTGAGTGCGGAGACGGGGGCCGCCTGGCCGTGTCCGCTCGTGTGCCGCTGCGAGGCGACGGAGGCTATCCTGCAGGTGAGGGGTGGTGGACGCCACAAGCACGCTGCTCACCACCGTCTCTAATACCGGTGATAGAGTGTGTAACGCTGGCTCCTGTCTGTAATACTGGCGACGGTCTCTTACAACAACAGGGTCCTGAGTAGTCTCTAATGCTGGCGACGGTCTCTAACGCCGGTGCGAGTGTGCAACGCTGGTCACCGTCTCTAACGCTGGGGACTGTCTCTAACGCTGGCTCGTGTCTAACGCTAGCTGCTGTCTCTAACGCTGGCTCCTGTCTCTAACGCTGGTGACGGTCCGGAACGCTGACGACTGTCTGTCTGTCTCTAACGCCGGTGACAGTGTGCAACACTGGCTCTTGTCTCAAACGCCCGCCCGGTGACCCGAGTTCGAATCCCGTCCACGGCCGCCAACACCGGTGACGATTTTCCCGCGTGTAAAGATCGCGGCTAGCGAGACGAAGGCGGCCGGGCGTGGTGCAGGCCACCCACCCCGTCGTGTGCCGTGCCGGCCTTCACGGGCACTAACTCGCTAACGGCACTATGACCCTACAGCCCGCGCGAGGCTACACGGGGGATCTTTGCCTGAGTGTGTGTGTGTGGACGTCACCGCCGCGCTGACCCGCAAACGAATCTGACAGAATGTCTGTGTGCGCGGCTAATGACGCTAACGAGGCCGCGGCGCGCGCTCATTATTACCGCGCAGCCGCCGCGGGTGTTGCGACACCCGCACTTTCACAGAAACACGATTCCTTCCCCCTCGCGTTTTCCTGCGACACCCGCGGCTGCGACGCGCCTGCGGCCGCGCGCGTCCCCCGCGTGTCCGAAGTCCGAGTTCGAATCCTGGCGACAGCCCTTGAAGGAGGGTGGACCAGACATCCCTTTCCTCCATCCGTACATTCCGTCCATCCACCGCTGTCTATGGTCCATAGTCTGTACGTGCAGCCGATAGTCTATACACACAGCCTATAGTCTACACACGAATTCTATAGACTACACACAGCCTACAAACAGTCTATAGACTACACACACAGCCTACAGTCTACACACACAGCCTAGTCTACACACGATCTATAGACTACACACAGCCTATAGCCGTGTCGCCGATCGCTCCCCATCTCCCCCCAAAGACAAAGCTCCCCCGTATAGCCTTAACAGACTGTAGGGGGGGGGGAGGCAAGTGCCGTTAGCGAGCAGCACCTATGGTGGTCGACCCCGACCGCCATCGTCACCAACACACTCACACCGCACCGGCTTCCTTTCCCCTGCGCCTCAGGTCTACTGCGACAACCGCGGCCTGCAGAACCTGTCGCAGCTAGCGCCGCAGCCCCCACAACCGCCGCAACCGCCGGCGCGACAACCGCCGTTCAGGCTCCACCTCCACGGCAACTCGCTGTCGGCGCTGGCCGCGGGCGCCTTCTCGCGGCTGCCGCCGGGCGCCGTGTCGCTGGACCTGGCCAACAACGGCCTGGCGCGCCTGTCGCCCGGCGCCTTCCGCGGCCTGGCGTCGCTGCGCCGCCTGCTGCTCTCCGGCAACAAGCTGGAGGGCCTCCCCGACGGCGCCTTCGACGGCGCCGCGGCCCTGGAGTACCTGCAGGCCGACTACAACCTGCTGCGCTGGGTGTCGTCGGCGGCGTTCGCGGGGCTGCCGCGCCTGCGCGTGCTGCTGCTCAACGACAACCTGCTGCGGCGCTTCCCGGCCGGCGCCTTCCGCGGGCTGCCGGCGCTGCGGCACCTGGACCTCCGCGGCAACAGGCTGGCGGCGCTCGGGGGAGCCGCGGCGGGGGGGGCGGGCGGCGCGCTGGAGGAGCTGCGGCGCCTGGCGGAGATCCAGCTCGACGACAACCCGTGGAACTGCTCGTGCGAGGCGGTGGGCGCCCTGCAGGCGTGGCTGGCGCGCCGGCCCGGACCCGCGCTGCTCGGCGACGCCGACTGCGACGCGCCCTTCCGGCTGCACGGAAAGGGCATCGCGGAGCTGGCGCCCGACGAGGCGTGCGGCGGAGACGACGGCGACTACGACGGAGGAGGCGACGGAGACGATGACGACGCGGCGGCCGCGACGTCGGCGCCGCGGCCGTCCGGCACGACCGTTGCCCCCGCGACGCCCCGCGCCGGCAAGCCGCCGCCGCGACCGCCCGCGCCCACGGCGCCGTACAAACGCAAAGGCGGCGTCGGCGCGTCGCCCGCGCCCGGCGCCGCCGCCGACCCGGGCCCGATGCTGGTGCACCACCCCAAGCCGCCGGCGCCGCCCGCCTGCCCGGCCGCCTGCGCCTGCGCCGCCCCGCCCGGCGGCGAAGCGGGCGACGCCGACGGCGGCGGCGCCACCGTGGACTGCCGGTCGCGCGGCGTCGAGCGCGTGTCGGACCTGCGCCCGCCCGCGGCCGCGGCCAGGCTGCTGCTGGGCGGCAACGCCATCCGCGCGCTGGCGCCGCTCGCCTTCCGCGACTACCCGGCGCTGCGGCTGCTGCACCTCGGCGGCAACCGCATCGCGGCGGCGGCGCCGGGCGCCTTCCTGGGGCTGGCGCGGCTGCGGCGCCTGCACCTCGAGGGCAACCGGCTGCGGCGCCTGCGCGCCGGCACCTTCGCCGGCCTGGCGAGCGTCGGCGCGATCTACCTGGAGCGCAACGCCATCGCGGAGGTGGAGGCCGGGGCGTTCGCGGGCGCCGCCGCCGCCAGCCTGCGCCTGGTGTTCCTCGGGCGCAACCGGCTGCGCCGCCTGCCCCCGGGGCTGTTCGCGGGCGCGGCCCGCCTGGCGCGCCTCGACCTGCGCGGCAACCGCCTGGCCGCGCTGCCGGCCGCGGGGGTGCTGGCGCCGCTGGCGCGCTCGCTGGTGCGCGCCGACCTGCGCGCCAACGCCTGGCGCTGCGACCGCGACGCCGAGCCGCTGCGCCGCTGGCTCGCCGGCCTGGGCGCCGGCGTGCTGCTGGGCGGCGTGGTGTGCGCCGAGCCGCCGGCGCTGGCCGGGCGCGACCTGCGGGCGCTGGCGGCCGAGGACCTGCGCGGCGCCGACGCGGCGGCGACGCCGTCGGGCGGCGCCGTCGTCGCCACGACCGCGGCGGCGGCGACGCCGGCGCCGCGCCGGCCAGCCGTGCCGCTCTCGGTGCTCGTCCTGGGCTTGCTGGCGGCGCTGGTGTCGGCCGCCTGCGCCGCCGCCGCGACCCTCGCCGGAGTCCTGCGCCGGCGCCGGCGGCCAAAGTTCCCCGACGCCGCCTGTTACGAAGGCCGGCCGGCCGCGGCGCCCGGCCGGCGCTGCGTCTACGCCGTGCCGCTGCGCGGCACCGCCGCCGCCGGCGAGCGAGACCGGCGCTACCGGCAAGCGTCGGCCGGCTACTCCGGGCCGCCGCCGGCGCCGCCGCCGCCGCGCGCCAGCTTCCAGTTCGGCAGTCTCAGCCGGCTGGCGCGGCTGCAGCAGCAGCAGCGGTTGCGCAACCAACAGAGGAACCGGCTCGGGAACCGGCTTCAGAACCAGCCCGGGAACCAGCCCGGGAACCAGCAACGGAACCAGGTGGAAAGTCGGCAAGGCGACCAGCTTCGGAACCAGCGGGGGAGCCGGCGATGGAACCGGCGGCAAGGAGACGGAGCGGGGCTCCGGGAGGACGCGCCGCCGGCGGGAGAGAGCGTGGAGCTTGACGCCAGACGGCGCTCGGACAACATCGAAGACGACGCCGATTACTTGCAGGTGCTGCATCGGAACTCGGTGTGCCGGCAGCTCTGAACACGCGGCTCGGTACGCGGGCCCCGCGTCGGTATACAAGACCCCCCCACAAGACTCCCACTCTGCACACAATACCCCCACTATGTACACAAGACCCCCACTCTGTATACAAGACCCTCAGTCCACACACAGGACCCCCAGTCCACACACAAGACCCCCAGTCCACACACAAGACCCCCACTGTGTACACAAGACCCCCACTCTGTACACAAGACCCCCAGTCCACACACAGGACCCCCAAGTCCGTTCAGTTCGATTCCCGTTCGCGACAACGCGACCGGTGCGACTAAACTCGTCCTGAGAATGTCCTGGATAAACCACCCCTCGGCTACGGGGAGAGACAAAGACGGCCGGGAGGGGGGGTCGGGGTTGCCCTGCCCGTTGTGGGGGGCCCGTAACCCCTCCCCACGTCGCTGTGTCGACTCGAAGTTGCGCCGGAGGTGGTTGCTCATTTGGGATAGCCGTTCCTCAGCGTTAGCGACAGGATCCGGCGTATGAGACAGGAGCCAGCCATTGAGACTGGATCCAGCGTTAGAGGCAGGAGCCAGTCTCGGTAAATGCCTGACGGTGCCTCCAACGCGGGAGGCGAAACGTCGCGAAGCAGAGAGGGAGTGAGGGCACGGCTATCCCAAAGGAGCGTCGCTAAACCATACACCGCCATACCTAGCAGACTTCTACGCGTAGCAAATTTTTACGCTAACGTGTTATAATACCGTTTAGACATTTTCAAACGCGCGTCGGGTTAATAAACGTATTTTTAAAAAATTGTGTTTGCTGTATGCTTGGTAAAGGGTGGTTGGTGGCTCCTGTCTCTAACACCGGCTCCTGTCTCTAACGCCGGTTCCTGTCTCTAACGCCGGCTCCAAACAAAAATAATAACCATTTACACGCAGCATTGCACTTAAGCGACCAAATAAAAATAAAATGAAACAAACAGTTAAACATTGCGATGGGAAACACATTCTAGATAGTGCTGGGTGGAGGGGCCGGTGGCTGTGCAGTGGTGAGTAGCGTTGCCGCCTCACAGCAAGAAGGGCCCGGATTCGAATCCCGGCTCGGGGGACTTTCTGTGTGTCGTTTGCACGTTCTCTCTCCCCGTGTCTGCGTGGATTTTCGCCGGGCACTCCGGTTTCCTCCCACAGTCCAAACACACGCTGCTAGATAGGTTAATTGGCCCGGAGATTAAATTGCCCCCCGGTGTCCTGTGATGGACTGGCGTCGTATCCTCGGTATAGCCCTGCCTTGCGCCCTGTGTCTGCTGGGATAGGATCCGGCTCACCGCGAGCCTGTACAGGATTAAGCGGTTTCTGACAATGATCTTGACAACAACGATGATGATGATGTTTTGAGGTAAGTTTAAAAAGCTGTTAAGCTCACTTGTAGGATACGCCTTAAGACACCAGGCCTCAAGCCAAGCGCTCAAAACTTTACAAACTCCGAACAGCGAACGCGGCCGTAATTTCACGTCATTCACGCCGACTGTGAACCTCTAACATTTTGTCGACGTTTAAAATTAAGATGTGGTTATTTGTTTTAACCTTACACATCAAACCGAACCTTACCTCAGAGAAGCTCTTCCCGCCTTTTTTTTCAAGCGATGGCGGACGTCCCTCGTACGGTGGCTCCGTTGTGGGTTTGTCGTGCCCCAGAATCGCGATTCGTAAAGAGGCTTTGACGCGGCTAATTATTTAAGATAATAATTGAGTTTTATATAGCGCCTTTCACCCAAGGGTCACAAAGCGCTGCACAAGGGCCGCGAAGAGAACGGCATGTCAACAATGAAAACAAATAAAAGCCAAAGGAACAAAAAATGATTAAGGTTGCTTGGAATATACTGAAAGGTCGTGAAACTGGCAATCTTAAGAGCGGCAAAAATCTGCTAGCGTCCCCTAAGATGGCCGTCACTTCCTTAAAGACAAACACGGAGGGAGACAGGGAGGAAGGCAGGGCTATACCCAGGATGGGACGCCAGTCCATCACAGGGCACTGAGGGGAAATTTAGTCCGCAGGCCAATTAACCTATGCAGCAGCATGTATTTGGACTGTGGGAGGAAACCGGAGTGCCCGGCGAAAACCCAGGCGGACACGGAGCGAGAGAACACGCAAACTCCGCACACGCACAATATGTTGTGGATTATAAATGCCTTATCGGGGATTTTGAGGGATTACAGACTCGGTGACATTGCGAGTTTATCAACAAGCGGAAAAAATACTTGTTTAAATCCCTATTTTTCTCGAAACCAACAAGAATAATAATAATAAGTCATCCAGACGGAGATTAATTCTTGTTTTAAATACAAACAATCAGGGGTGGCGTAGCGGTCAGTCGCACTGCTGCCTCACAGCGAGACGGTCCCGGGTTCGAATCCCGGCTCGGGTGCCACCGCCTGTCACACATACAGAGATCTCCCGTCTAGCCTTCACAGACTGTAGAGGCAAGTGCCGTTAGCGAGTAGCACCTATGAAGGTCGACACGGCACACGATGGAGGGGGGTGACCAGCACGACGCCCGGCCGCCTTTATCTCCCTAGTAGCAATGTTTACACACCGCACTAGGTACTCATTTGTGGCCGAGTCGACCTAGGGGAGGCCCAGGACCGGTTCAGAAAATCATCACTGGGTGTTGGTGGCCGTGAGCGGGATTCGAACTCGGGTCATAGCCGGGTTTGTAGCCCAGCGTAGCGCTAACCATTGAGCCACCGCTCCTCACACATACACATACAAAGACAAAGATCCCCCGTATAGCCATAACGGTCTGTAGGGTGAAGTGCCGTTGGCGAGCACCTATGAAGGTCGACACGGCACACGAACACTCACGCTCAGCCACTGGGGAGACAAAGGCGGCCGGGCGTGGTGCTGTGCGGCCCGCCCTGCTGTGTGGGTGCGTGAGCCTATAGCGCCACCTCGTGGTTTGACGCCGATTCAAACCGCGCGGGTTGTCTCCGGATAGCCCTGTTTAAATCACACGGTCCAAAGACATGCTGCCAGGTTAATTTGCCTGCTGAGTAAATTGCCCCAGGTGCCCTGCGATGGACTGGCATCCCATCCCCGGCACAGCCCTGCCTTGTGCCCTGTGTCTGCCCGGACAGACCCAGGTGCCATTGGCTGACTGCTGTGCCAGGCTAGGTACAGGAGGAAGAGGTCACGGGACAGACACAGGTGCCATGGGCTGCCCTGACCGAGACGACTGACAGATTCCACCACCCGTGCTCCCGACTGCGCCAACCCGCCGCGTTTTATCCGTCCGTTGTTGTGAGCGTGACAC
>JAZEWU010000003.1:10753358-10764250 GCA_036362915.1 Geotria australis | reverse complement strand
GTAGTCGGTGTTTGGGGCGTGGTCACTGTTGGGGGCGTGGTTAGGGGAGGGGTCGGGGGCGGGGTCACGGTCGGGTGATGGAGGGTTGACGGACGCAGAGGAGGAAAGATGGATGGAGGTGGAGGAGATGGTGGGACGAGGGTGAAACGCGGAAGAAGGGGAACCGGAGCCAGGGGGAGTCAGAGGGAGCTAGAGGGAGTCACCTGTATCCAGGGGTCAACGAATGAAGCGGGTGTCCACGCGTTGACCTTCCCCGCGAGGTCAAGTCGGGCCAACCACGGGGCCCAGCCGTCCTCCTCTACAACCACGACAAGCACAGCAGCCACCGCCTCAACCACAACCACCGCCAACCGGCCCTTCTCTCCACAGCCTTGAGCAAAGCTTTGTGACCCTCGGGTGAAAGGCGCTCTATAAAATTATATTATTATTATTATTAACCACTCACCCCTACCTCCACAACCTCCACCACCACCTCCTCCATCACCAAAGACAAAGAACCCCCCGGTATAGCCTTAACAGACTGTAGGGTCAAGTGCCGTTAGCGAGTAGCACCTATGAAGGTCGACACGGCACACACGAGGGGGTGTGTGACCAGCACCACGCCCGGCCGCCTTTGTCTCCCTAGTGGCGATGTTTACACACCGCACTAGGTAGTCATTTGAGGCTGAGTCGAACTAGGGGAGGCCCAGGTCCGGGGTCAGAAAATCGTCACTGGGTGTTGGTGGCCGTGAGCGGGATTCAAACTCGGGTAATAGCCAGGTTCGTAGCCCGGCATAGCGCTAACCACTGAGCTACACTCCTCCCGATCCACCACCACCTCAACCACCACCACCACCATCATGGCTGACTCACCGTCGAAGGAGGAGGCGGTGATCTGTCGATCTGTGATCATTCCCGAACTCATTCCCAGCGGCTTGAGGCATTCTGTCACATGGAGGGGGGGGGACGGCCGTGAATGAAACAGCGCAGCAGAATCGGAGCGACACTGGATCGATACCGGGTCAATACTGGATCGCTACTGGATCAATAATGGGTCGATACTGGATTGATACTGGGTCGATACTGGATCGATACTGAATCAATACCGGATCGATACCGGATCTGTATAGGTGCTGCTCGCGAGCAGCACTTGACGCAACAGCCTGTG
This sequence comes from Geotria australis, assembly GCA_036362915.1. Taxonomy (NCBI): domain Eukaryota; kingdom Metazoa; phylum Chordata; class Hyperoartia; order Petromyzontiformes; family Geotriidae; genus Geotria; species Geotria australis. Next base: position 10,763,103 of record JAZEWU010000003.1, on the reverse strand, counting down.
TGAGGCTACGCGGGGGATCTTTGTCTTTGTCTTGTGCGAATGGGTAAGTGAGTGACTGGTGGGTGGGTGGATGAGCGGGTGACTGAGTGAGTGGGTGGGTGAGTGAGTGTGCCGTGCCGGCCTTCATAGGCGCTAGTTAATGGCACTTGACCGTACAGCCTGTTAAGGCTTTGTGGGGGAATCTTTGTCTTTGTGTGAGTGAGTGGATGAGAGTGCGGGTGTATTGCTGACGGCACTTGACCCTACAGCCCGTGTGAAGGCTACACGGGGGACCTTTGCCTGCGTGCGTACTTTACCGGCACTGTCCAACACGGTGTAAGTAATGGACATGGGCTGCGACGGGGTGGAGGAGGTGGACGAGGAGGTGGACGAGAGCTCGCAGTCCACCAGCCACTCGCCCACCCGCGCCGGCAGCATGTACAGCGTCCTTCCGAAACCTACATTCGACACAGGCAGGTGTTGTGTTTGTCATCACGGCAGAACGTGCACACGGAGCTTGCCCGTGGGTGGGTGACTAGGTGAGTGAGTGAGTGAGTGACTGGGTGACCGAGTGAGTGAGTGACTCGGCGAGTGAGCGAGCGACCGAGCGGGTGAGTGACCGGACTCGGTGAACGACTGAGCGGGCGAGTGAGTGGATTGACTGAGCGATTCTCTGTCTCTTTGCCTCACTCACCCCGCTCACCCACTCACTCACCCACTCACCCAACCACCCACGATGCTATTTAATATTCATGAGCGACGCCTAATTAATCTTCAACGGAAAGTGTGATGTAATGCTAGGTTCTATAGATACAATAATAATAATAGCGTTTTATATAGCGCCTTTCACCCGAGGGTCACAAAGCGCTGCACAAGGGCGGCGGAGAGAACGGCATGTCAACAACGAAAAGTAAATAAATAAAAAACCAAAGGAACAAAAACAAAGAGACACACAGACTCGTAGAGATACATAGAGACTGACAGAGGTACGTAGAGACTCAGCGAGTGAGTGACTGAGTGAGTGAGAGAGTGACCGCGTGAGTGACCGAGTGAGTGACCGAGTGAGCGAGCGACCACTCACCAGTATGCAGCGTCACACTATCGGTGCGGTGCCCGTGGGTGAGCGAGCGGGTCCGCACCGTGTGCCCGTGGAAGTGTAGCCCGTGCATCGCGCCCGGCACCGCGCCCATGCCCAGCATGTGCCACGCCACCGCCTCGCCCGAGAACATCACGAGCAGCGGCGAGCGAGGCGCCACCAGACCGTTGACCGCTGCCGATTCACGAGCGCATTACTTCGGGATTACGACAGAATCACATTCGGGGTGGGGGGGTCAAGGTGGGAGCGTTCACGTCGCGCGATCCCTGTCAGGTTAAACACTTGGCGTCGCCTGCGAATTCTACCGAACACTTCGAAGCCGAGGAGCTGAAAGACAACGATGACCAGGAGCTGACCGTCGTGCTTCGAAGAATCGCAAAGAAGAAGACATTTGGGGTATTACTGTAATAGTCAGTGGCTGGCCTTAAAGGCGGCCGGCATTGGCCTCTCTTCTTGCTCCAGACTTGAGGGGGCTTCTGGCATCTAGTTGAGCTTCTGGACATCGTTGTCTTTCATCTCCTCGGCTTCGAAGTGTTGGGTAGAATTTGCAGGTAAATACCGAGTGTTACTTGACAGGGAGCACCGACGTGAACGCTTCTACCTCGACCCCCAGCGAGCTGGTGAGCGAGCGGGCTACTCACCGTTGACCGTGTGCGCGCTGCCTCCGGCCTCCGCGCGGTTCTCGGTGGCGTACCAACTGCGGTCTTCGCGGAACGCGGTGAGAGCCACCACCAGCTCCCTCTGCACAGCCACACGGCCTCCTTTTCCTCCTCCTCCTCCTGCTCCACCTGCTCCACCTGCTCCAGGTGCACCTCCTCCAGCAACCCCAGGTCCACCACCTCCTCCTCCGCCGCCAGAAAGCGCTCCCTCGCGGCAAGTCAGCACGACGCCCAGCAGACCCGAGTGGAGGTCCCGCTCCTGTGTCAGGGGACGGCAGTCGGGACGGGTGATCGGTTAGTGAGTTCCAGTTTCGATTCGATTCTTCGAAGCGTGATGGTTATATGACAGTTTCCCCCCATCGCAACAAGTTCTTCTTTAGTCGCAGACAGCCCTTCAACATTTAGAGATATAATAGTCAGTGGCTGGCCTTAAAGGCGGGCGGGCGTTGGCCTCTCTTCTTGCTCCAGACTGAGGAGGCTTCTGGCATCTGTTGAGCGTCTGGACATCGTTGTCTTTCAGCTCCTCGGCTTCGAAGTGTTTGGTAGAATTTGCAGGTAATTACCGAGTATTACTTGACAGGGATCGCGATGTGAACGCTTCGACCTTGACTTAGTGACTGACCGATTTCCCCCTCCCTCTGCCCCCACCACCACGACACCTCCAACCGTAGCCTCACCTGGTCCACGGTGGAGAAGTAGGGCCATGTGTAGCAGTCTTCCAGGACGATGTCTCCCTGCTGCAGGGTGACCGCCCCGGGCTCCACCAGGTAGGAGAGCTCTCGGCGCTCTCCCGGCTCCACGGGGCTCCGGTCGCCCTTCTGCAGCGTCAGCCCCAGCGCGTGGAAGCTGTACGGCCGCGAAGCCAGGTTCTTGAACGTCACCTGGTTCGACGTCATTCGCCCGTTCGTTCGTTCGTTACAATGTATCAGTAAAATATACAAGAACTGTAAAATACACGAGGTTTAACCCTCTCCGGCAATGAGAAAAAGTGTTAATAATAATAATGTACATTTAAATAGCGCCTTTCACCCAAGGGTCACAAAGCGCTGCACAAGGGCCGCGAAGAGGACGTCATGTCAACAATGAAAGAAACCAATAATAATAATAGCGTTTTATAATAAAAACCTGGGGGTCAAGGTAGAAGCGTTCACGTCGCGATCCCTGTCAGGTAATACTTGGTATTGCCTGGGAATTCTAGCAAACACTTCGAGGCCGAGCTGAAAGACAACGATGTCCAGAAGCTGAACCATCGTGCTTCGAAGAATCGCAAAGAAGAAGATAATAAAAACCAAATCAACAGATAATAAATGATAAAGGCTGCTTCGAATATGCTGAAAGGTCGAGAAACTGGCAATCTTAAGAGCGGCAAAAATCTGCCAGCGTCCCCTAAGATGGACACCTTTTTGCAAAGGTTCCAACTTGCATTGTCCTGAGAACGTCTGTCTTATGGCAGCAATTGGCTATCACAGACAGACTGGGCTCCTGAAAAAAGCTGTCTGGTGATTGGCCAATAAGTTTGAAGGACAATGCATTATCTTATCAATTTAGTTGCATGTTTTTGCCACAAGTATGTAGTGTGGCTGCTTGCAAATTGGAACCTTTGCAAAAAGGTGTCCATCTAGTGTTTTTAAGATCTTAACACTAAGCCCAGGAGCTGAAAGACAACGATGTCCAGAAGCTGACCATCGTGCTTCGAAGAATCGCAAAGAAGAAGATTGCCGGAAAGGGTTAAACCTCGTATATTTTACAGTTTTTGTAAAACGGCACCAATTGGACACCTTTTTGCAAAGGTTCCGGTTTGCAAGAAGCCACACAAACGGCTTGTGGCAAAAAAAACATGCAAACAACATGCTACGATCATATATGCATTGTCCATCAAACATTTCAATAGAAAAAAAATAAAGTAGTAATAATAAATACAAAATACCGCGTCCCCTCCCTCACACAGAAAATCTCCCAATGTTCGAACATTCTACGCGGTTTTTCAACACGACGGGGCAAATAAACGTTGCCACGTAACATTTTTGCCGTGATATTTTGTTTTGCTAACGCAGGAGTCATTTCTTATTCAATACCGGACTGGTGGAAGGTATTCAGGGAGTGCTAACGGTCCACGGGTTAGGGGGGTGGGCGCATTACTTGCCTTGCTCCGGGCGCTGGAAACCCACGCTACGCCGATGCCCACACCCACGCCACTCACACAAAGACCCGAAGACGCCCAGACACCCGCACACACGGAGACCCGGGGCACTTACATAGACCAGGTCCCTGAGCTCGGCCTTAATCAGAGGCCCCAGGATGCCCAGGTGCAACTCTGCGTCTGTGCGTGGCACCTGACAGACACACAGACATAGACCTCCATCCATCCATCCATTTTCAGAAACCGCTTAATCCTATACAGGGTCGCGGTGAGCCGGAGCCTATCCCGGCAGACACAGGGCGCAAGGCTGGGGAACACCAAGGATGGGACGCCAGTCCATCGCAGGGCGCCTGGGGAAATTTAGTCAGTACGCCAATTAACCTGGCAGCATGTCTTTGGACGGTGGGAGGAAACCGGAGTGCCCGGCGAAAACCCACGCGGACACGGGGAGAACATGCAAACTCCACACAGAAAGGCACCCCGAGCCGAGATTCGAACCCGGGACCTTCTTGCTGTGAGGCGGAAGCGCTACCCACTACGCCACCGTGCCGCCCTAGACATAGACCTGTGCTATTATTATTATTACTACAGCATAAAAAATACCCAGTGAGCTTTGCGAGCTCTTCTACGGGATTCCTGCGTCGACACGACAACAACGAACCTGGCTGCTGAAGCTGCCGTCCGTGTACAACCTGTACACCGCCTTCTTGTAGGTCTTAGCGGCGGAATCGCCGCCGCCGCCGCCGCCGGCGGAGGAAGCGGGGTCGCGGTAGTTCCAGTCCACCTCCACGGCGGCGATGTGGTACGATCGGATGGCGTGGTTGAGCAGGCCGCGAGGGTCCAAACGGGGGCCTCCCGTCGTGTCCGCTCCGAATCCTGGCACGGGAGCCGGTCGCGGGACGGCGCAAGGGCCGCCGCGCGCGCGGGAGCGTTAGCCGCGGGGGGTCAAGTGCCGTTAGCCGGCACAAGAGCAAACAGAAAGTGGAACTGAAACTAGATATATAAATGCGGAACTGAAACTGCGTGATTGGGTGACGGGTGCGGAGCTACCTGGAAGAGAAACTGGTAAAAATGCGGAACAAAAAACGGAACGAAAACTGACGGAAAAATGCGGAACGAAAACTGAAAGAGACTAAAAGACGTGCAACAGAACGTGACAAAAGAGGGAGCAAAAAATACGGAACCGAAACCGGTCAAAATGGTTACCCGGGACATCTTCGCTCTCGTAGTCCGGCTCGGGGATGTCCTCGGCCAGGCCCCAGGCGGCCCCGCCGGCCCCGCGGGCCCGGGTCGCGCCGCCCGGCCCCGCCGCCGGGGGCCGCCCGTGGCCGGAGCGCAGGAGGATGGAGCCGCCTCCCTGCGCGGGGGGCCCGGGGAGAGGCCTGTCGATAGACCCGTTGACAGACCCGTTGACAGGCCAGTCGGTAGCCCCGCCGGCCGGTAGCCGGCTGTCGGTAGCGGTGGGGCCGGCGTCGGGAGAGGCCCGCGTCGGCGGTGGCTGCGACGGCTGCGGTGGTGATGGTGAATGTGATGGTGACGGTTGTGATGATGGTGGTGGTGAGTGTGATGGTGGCGGCGGGGGTTGTGGCGATGGAGAGTGTGACGGCGAGTGTGACGGTCGTTCTGAGCGCGCCGGTGACATCCGTGGGCGACCCGTCGATACCGAGGCCTCTCCCCTCCTCCTCTCCCCGCCTCCTCCTCCACCACCTCCCCGCTCCACCGCCACCATCCTCAACGGAACGATCCTCACTTCGTTAACCACGTCATCGCCGGCGGCCGCGGCGGCGGCGACACCGCCGTACCCCAAATCCTCATCTCCCGCCGCGTTCCCGACCGGCGGCATCCCGGTCGCCTCTTTCTCCGTGGCCTCCTCCGGGCCTTGCCGGCCGCCGGCGAACCGGCCGCAGGAGCTGGGAAACATCCCGCAGCGCTGGGCGAACGCGGCCAGGTCTCCGCGCTCGGAGTCGTCTGCCGGAACCGGCGGTGGCATCGCCAGGTCTCCCTGTGCCGCGCTACTCGGCGGTGGCATCGCCAGGTCTCCCTGTGTGATGCCAACTTCTGGTAGCGGCGGTGGCATTGCCAGGTCTCCCTGCGCGGCGCTACTTGGCGGTGAGATCGCCAGGTCTCCCTGCGTGATGCCGTCCAGCGAGATCGCCAGATTGTCCTGTGTGACGCCGCTTGGTGGCAGCGGTGGGGACTCGGCCAGGTTGTCCTGTGCGACACCATCAATTGGTGGCGGAAATTGGGACACGGACAGATTATTCCGCGCGGCGCCGCCTCGTGGCGGCGGTGGCGACGTCGCTCGGTTCTCCTCCGCGGCGCCGTCTGCTGGAACCGGTGGTGACATCGTTACGTCTGCCTGTGTGGCACCAGCTGGTGGCAGCGGTGGGGACACCACCAGATCGTCCTGTGCGGCAACACTTGGTGGCAGCGGTGGGGACACCACCAGATTGTCCTGTGCGGCGCCACTTGGTGGCAGCGGTGGGGACACCACCAGATTGTCCTGTGTGGTGCCACCTAGTGGGACTGGCAGTGACACCACCAGATCGTTCTGTGTGGCGCCACTTGGTGGCAGCGGTGGGGACATCACCAGATTGTCCTGTGTGGTGCCACCTAGTGGGACTGGCAGTGACACCACCAGATCGTCCTGTGCGGCGCCACTTGGTGGCAGCGGTGGGGACATCACCAGATTGTCCTGTGTGGTGCCACCTAGTGGGACTGGCAGTGACACCACCAGATCGTTCTGTGTGGCGCCACTTGGTGGCGGCGGTGGGTACACCACCAGATTATTCTGTGTGGCGCCACCTAGTGGTACTGGCAGTGACACTGCCAGATTGTCCTGTGTGGCACCATCTGCTGGTAGCGGTGGTGACACCACTAGGTTTTCCTGTGTGGTGCCACTTGGTGGCAGCGGTGATGAATCGCCGGTGGCGGCGGCATCGAGTGACGTGGAATTGACGAGCTGGCTCGTAACGGTGGTGTTGAGCCTGGCCTGTTGACGGATGACCTGTTGACCAGGCACAGACACCGCTCCGCTATTGGCCGAGAAGTTACCCGAGCGGCGTGCGTTTGCATCGCCGATTGGCTGCCGCGCCATCCACGCTCACCCGCAGAGATATAGCGACACGTGTCGTAACGCGGTTACATTTGATCGTAACGCCATACCAATGTTCTTGTAGAGCGCGTACCGTAGAGTAATTTCATCGTACTGTGAGGCCATCGTAAAGCGAGGGACCACTGTATCTGTGTGTACGTGTATCTTTGTGGAGGAGGTTCATGAAGGACGCTACTGGGCAGTCGGAGGCAGTCGCCCTCCGGAGGAGTGACGCTCGCAAACGCGAGCTGAGCGCCGGGCGGATTAAACTCAGCAATCTGGCACGGTAGGGAGCTCAGGTGGTGCATCTGCGAGTCATCTCGGTCAGGCAGCCCATCGTGACACCTGGGTCTATCCCGTGACCTCCTGTCGACGAGCCTTCGACACTTCACGTGATAGCCTCAAGGTGCACATGGCCTGGCACAGGCGACGTGGTGACGTCACCGCCACTCAGTGGCGAAAGGCGGTCGTTATGTTACTATCTCTGTATGTGCGAGTGCGTGCAATGCGACACAAATCTTCTTACAGAGCGTATATCTCAAAGCGACTTTCATCGCAACAACGAGCCACCCCCCGCACCGCCGCCCGTCAAAGCCCACCTCGTCGCGACCCTCGTCGTCGTCGTCGTCGCCGACATGGACCGCCACTCCGCCGGCGGCCACCTCCTCGCCCAGCTGTCTCCTCAGCTCCTCGTCGGCAGCCTCCGTCCGGCCCTCCGTCCGGACCGGCGCCTGGCCCCCCGGCCCCTCCGTGGTCCCGTTCCCGGCGGCGGCCTTCTTCCTCCCGATCCAGCGCCGTCGAGACTTCTGCCCCGGCGCGGCCGCGGCGGCGGCGGCCCCCGCGGTTCTCCGCGCCGGGCGCCGTCCGGCCCCCGACCTCAGGTTGATCCTGCCGCTGTCGTCGCAGGCGTCGGGGAAAATGGCGCAGATGTCGTCGGGGCCTTGCGGGGCGGCCTGCGGGGGGGGCGGCGGCGGCTGCTGCGGCCGGAGCGGGCCGCCCAGGGCCGCCGGGTCGGGCGGCGGGCGGACGGTCACGACCTTGAGCGGCGTGTAGTCGTCGTCGTCCCCCTCCGGCAGGTCGTCGCACGAGGAGATGGTCAGGCGGCCCGTCATGCCGGACAGGCGCGCGTCGCCGCCCATGTAGCCGAACTGCCAGGTGCCTGCGGTGGTCGGGTAGGTGGGGCGGTGGGTCAGTCTTTTTCGTCTTTGCGATTCTTCGAAGCACGATGGTCAGCTTCTGGACATCGTTGTCTTTAAGCTCGGCTTCGATGTGTTTGGTAGATTTCGCAGGCAACACCAAGTATTCCCTGACAGGGATCGCGACGTGAACGCTTCTACCTTGACCCCCTGACCAAGACAAAGATCCACCGTATAGCCTTAACAGACTGTAGGGGCAAGTGCCGTTAACGAGCGCCTATGTAGGTCGACACGGCACACGAGGGGGTGGGTGACCAGCACCACGCCCGGCCGCCTTTGCCTCCCTAGTGGCGATGTTTACACACCGCACTAGGTACTCATTTGAGGCTGAGTCGACCTAGGGGAGGCCCAGGACCGGTTCAGAAAATCGTCACTGGGTGTTGGTGGCCGTGAGCGGGATTCGAACCCGGGTCGCCAGATTCGTAGCCCAGTGTGCTAACCACTGGGCTACCGCTCCCCACTGTATCTAAGGCTCCGACCCACACACCCACGCAAAGTACCCACCCATACACCCACCCACGCACAGTACCCACCCACCCACGCACCGGTGTCGGTGGGCATGAGCATGGCGGTGTCGAAGGCCCCGGGGTAGAGCAGCACCCCGGGCTGCGCCCCGTCGCTGGTGCCCACCGTGCAGCCCTGCGCCGCCACGGGCAGCACGGAGCGCTGGGCGCCCAGCCCCAGCAGGTGCCAGATGATGTGGCCCTCGCGGCACACGTACACGGAGGCCTCGCGCGTGTAGCCGTTCACAGCTGGCGTCCGGGCGTCGCGTGGGAGGGAGGGAGGGAGGGGGAGATAGTGAAGGGGGATAGAAAGAGAGGCAGGAGGGTAGAGGAGAAAGCGGGGAGGAGGTTAATAATAACAATTTTACATTTACAACGCGTGGCGCATATTCATTCAATGTCGAAGGTATTCATTCGACGAGAGAACGGCTCAGAGGCGTAGCGAGGAAAGCGCAGAGAGGCGGAGGAGGAGGCAGCCAGGCGGTTTGCCGGCGCCATATTGCCACACACTGCTTCCTATATATTATGATGTTATCGGCCAAATAATTAATGAGTGGTTTTTTTAACTTGTGGGAGGAAACCGGAGAGCCCGGAGGAAACCGGAGAGCCCGGAGGAAACCCACGCAGAACAGGGGGAGAATAACACACAAACTCCACACGGACACGCGCCCGAGCCGAGATTCGAACCCGGGACCTTCTTGCTGTGAGGCGCAGATGTTACCACTGCGCCACCCTGCCGCCCATGGTAAAAGCACACTACTCATCCACTCACCCACCCACTCATCGACCCACTTGCCCACCCACCGACCCACCCACAAGACGGGTGAACTCACTAGCAATGAGATTGCTGTCGTAGTTAGCCGAGTCGTCGTTTCGTCCACCGCCTCCTCCGCCCGTGTGGGGTATGGGGAGCGAGGGGCTGAGCGCGTTGTCCTCCGCGTACCAGCTGATGTTCTCATCGTAAACGGAGAACAGCGTGAAGAGCTCCCCGTCCACGCGCTTCTGCTCACGCGCAGCAATTACACACAACAACAACACGCGGTCATTACACACAACAGGTCATTACACACACTGCAAC
>JAZEWU010000003.1:10459013-10472769 GCA_036362915.1 Geotria australis | reverse complement strand
CTCCTACATAGATACTCATATAGAGAGATTCACATAGACTTACACAGAGACTCAGAGAGAGACTCCCACCTAGATACTCGCATAGATAAAGACCCACATAGACTTACATAGAGACTCACACATAGATACACATAGAGATTCACATAGACTTACATAGAGAGACTCACACATATAGACTCACAAAGACATAGAGAGATTCACGTAGACTTACACTCACATAGAGACAGAGAGAGTCACATAGACTCACGCTCACATAGAGAGAGAGACTCACACAGAGACATAGAGATTCACATAGACTCGCATTCACATTGAGACTCACACAGAGACTCATAGACTTACACTCACAGAGACAGATAGACACTCACACATAGAGAGTCACTCATACTCTCATAGAGAGACTCACATAGAGAGACTCACATAGACTTGAGATAGTCGCTAACGGCACTTGACCCTACAGCCTGTGCGAGGCTACACTGGGGAACTTTGTCTGTGTGGCGTGTGTGGGGGTGGGAGCGGTGGCGCAGTGCTTGACGCGTCTGTTGTCTAGCCTTCCGGGTGGAGGAGGGTTTCCAAACACGGCAGATCAATGTCCTGCCAGACTCGGTCCGAAGTTTGAAGGTTGAAGGTCGAGACACCTCACAGCGAGAAGCCCCCGGGTTCAAATCCCGGCTCGGGTGCCTTTCTGTGTGGAGCTTGCACGTTCTCTCCCCGTGTGTCCGCGTGGGTTTTCGCCGGGCACTCCGGTTTCCTCCCGCAGTCCAAAGACATGTTGCAGCTGCTGCATAGTGTTAATTGGCCCGCGGACTGGATTGCCCGCGGGTATAGCTATGGCTTGCGGCCTGTGTCTGCCGGGATAGGCTCCGGCTCACCGCGCACGTGTGACACACGCGTGAATGCCTGATGATGCTTCCAAACGTTCACTCACTCACCCACACACCTCCTCACTCAGCCACTCTCTCAACCACTCACCCACCCACTCTCACCCGCACACTCAGTCACTCTGCCAACCACTCTGTCATCCGCCGTCTCACCCACTCACTCACCAACTCACCCACTCACACAGACGATCATCCACTCATAAAGACGATCACCCACACACACAATCACCCACTCACTCTCACCCACTCTCAGCCACACACTCACCCTCTTTCACCCACTCACCCGCACACCCACTCTCATCCTCACACACACTCTCACTCACTCACTCTCACCCACCCATACACTCACCCACAAAGACAAAGATCCCCTATATAGCCTTAACAGACTGTAGGGACAAGTGCTGTTAGCTATACGGGGGATCTTTGTCTTTGCGCGTATGTGTGTCTGTACACTGGAGCCCGAATTTAGCTCTGCTACGTAAACTACCCCACACCCCTTACCCGCCGGTGCCCTTTTGGAGTTTTGGAACCAGTCCATTGCGTAACGCGGCGGCCGCTAACAAACACCGCGCAGTGGGTGAGAGAGGGTGGGTGAGATGTGGGTCAGAGTGGGTGGCTGAGAGTGGGTGAGAGTTTGTGGGTGAGAGTGAGTGAGTGGGTGTGAGAGTGGGTGAGTTAGTGGGTGATTGTGTGGGGAGCGGTGGCCCAGCGGTTAGCGCGCTGGGCTACGAATCTGGCGACCCGGGTTCGAATCCCGCTCACGGCCAACACCGGTGACGATTTTCTGAACCGGTCCTGGGCCTCCTCCCCTAGGTCGACTCAGCCTTAATTGAGTACCTAGTGCGGTGTGTAAACATCGCCACTAGGGAGACAAAGGCGGCTGGGCGTGGTGCTGGTCACCCACCCCCTCTGTGTGTGTGCCGTGTCGACCTTCATAGGTGCTCGCTAACGGCACTTGCCCCTACAGTCTGTTAAGGCTACACGGGGGATCTTTGTTTATCTTTTGATTGTGTGTGTGGGTGAGAGTGTGGGGCCAAGTGCCGTTAGCGAGTAGCACTTATGAAGGTCGACACGGCACGCGAGGGGGTGGGTGACCAGCACCACGCCCCGGCCGCCTTTGTCTCCCTAGTGGCGATGGTACTGGTTTGAGACTGAGTAGACCTAGGGGGAGGCCCAGGACCGGTTTAGAAAACCGTCACTGGTGTTGGCCGTGAGCGGGATTCGAACTCTGGTCATAGCCAGGTTTGTAGCCCAGCGCGCTAACCACTGAGCCACCGCTCCCTTCAAACACATGCATTCACTTCATACGTAAAAAGACAAAGATCCCCCGTATAGCCTTAACAGATTGTAGGGTCAAGTGCCGTTAGCGAGCAAAGATCCCCCGTATAGGCGTGGTGCTGGTCACCCATCCCCTCGTGTGCCGTGTCGACCTTCACAGGTGCTCGCTAACGGCACTTGCCTCAACAGTCTGTTAAGGCTACACGGGGGATAGACTATAGGCTGGCTGTGTGTATATACTATAGACCAGGGGTGTGCAAACTACGGCCCGCGGGCCAACTGCGGCCCGACATCCATTTTTAATTGGCACGTATCAAAGTCTAAAAATATCATGGTCTATGGCCCACACATAATATTTGCGCTTCACTGTCTAGTGAGTGGCCCAGTCCTTCGTATATTTTTCTGCATGTGGCCCTCAGGAAAAACAGTTTGGACACCCCTGCTATAGACTCTGTATAGGCTGTGTGTATAGACTATAGTGTGTATAGACTTGACCCTACAGTCTGTCAAGGCTATACGGGGGATCTTTGTCTTTGTGCATAGACTATGAACATCTTCAAATCTCGTCTCAAGACTTGCTTGTTCCGTAAAGCCTGCAAGCCGTCGTGCTAGGACCCACTTATGCGGCTCAACGCTGTCTGTCCGATTACCGTTCTCTGTCCGTTGTTGGTTTGTCGTTCTCTCCGCGGCCCTTGTGCAGCGCTCTGTGACCCTCGGGTGAAAGGCGCTCTATAAATGCTGTTATTATTATTACACACGCACACAACGACCCCCCCACCACACACACCACCGTTCTTAATCACACGCCCGTGTCATCGTGAGCGAGTGGAAACACGTGGTGCCGTGACCTTCAGTCTCCGCATGGGGGGAGCGACGTGTAGGAAGGAGGAGAGAGAGGGCATCATGATTATTCGAGGGTTCGGCAGCGGCCTGATGAGTGGCTGCGTGGCCGGTGAGTTCGTGACAACCAGCGATTGCGTGTGTGCGTGTGTGTGTGTGACAGTGGATATCTGTGTGTGTGGGATTGTGTGTGCCCTGTCTGTGATGGACTGGCGTTCCGTCACGGGTGTAGCTTTTGCATTGCGCCCTTCGATTCGATGCTTCGAAGCGTGATGGTTAGACGACAGTTTCCCATTGCAACAAGTTTTTCTTTAGGTGCAGACAGCCGTTCAGCATTTAGAGATATAATAGTCAGTGCTGGCCTTAAAGGCGGCGGGCATTGGCCTCTCTTCTTGCTCCAGACTCGAGGGGCTTCTGGCATCTGTTGAGCTTCTGGACATCGTTGTCTCTCAGCTCCTCGGCTTCGAAGTGTTTGGTAGAATTTGCAGGTAATACCAAGTATTACTCGACAGGGATCGCGACGTTGAACGCTTCTACCTTGATCACCGACTCGGCCTCAAGTGAGTATACCTCGCGCGGAGTGTAAACATCTCCACTGGGGAGACAAAGGCGGCCGGGGGAAGGTTGCTAGCCGCCCACCCCCCTCCGCCGTGCCACCGCTCGTGACCACTTTGCAACAACAACGCTGGGGGTCAAGGTAGAAGCGTTCACGTCGCGATCCCTGTCAGGTAATACTTTGGTATTGCCTGCGAATTCTACCGAACACTTCGAAGCCGAGGAGCTGAAAGACAACGATGTCCAGAGGCTGACCATCGTGCGGGGGTCTGTGTTGGTGTGTCGCGCGACCAGGCTTGGAGCGCGGGGCGGTCATACTTCACCGCTCTGGTACTCGGCACCATGAAGGTGGAGTTTGCGCCTGTGTTGCTGCCCCTGGCGAGGCGCCTGCAGACCGTCGCGGTGATGCAGTGGGTCTTCTCATTCCTGGTTCTCGGTGGGTCTCGGTGTTTAATAATAAGTAAAAAAAAAACACTCAATAATTATTTGGCCGATAACATCATAAGTCTTCTTCTTTCTATGCGATTCTTCGGAGCACGATGGTCAGCCTCTGGACATCGTTTGCCTTTCAGCTCCTCGGCCTCGAAGTGTTTGGTAGAATTCGCAGGCAACACCAAGTATTACCTGACAGGGATCGCGACGTGAATGCTTCTACCTTGACCCCCAACATCATAATATATAGGTAGCAGTGTGTGGAAATATGGCGCCGGCAAACCGCATGGCTGCCTCCTCCGCCTCTCTGCGCTTTCCTCACTACGCCTCTGAGTCGTTCTCTCGTTGATGAATACCTTCGACATTGAATGACTCTGTGCGCGTTATAAATGTAAAATTATTATTATTAATAATAATAGCATTTATATAGCGCCTTTCACCCGAGGGTCACAAAGCGCTGCACAGAGCTGCAGAGAGAACGGCATGTTAGTAACATCAAGAAAGATAAACTGAGAGTCAAGCAATAGCGACAAATTATAGGACATAGGTCATAAAGACAGCAGAAAAATAATAATATTAATAGCAACTAGCTCTTTTAACTTAAAAAAAACACTCGTTAATTATTTGGCGGATTCGAACTCGAATTCGATTCTTCGAAGCGTGATGGTTATATGACAGTTGTTTCCCATCGCAACAAGTTCTTCTTTAGTTGCAGACAGCCCTTCAACATTTAGAGATATAATAGTCAGTGGCTGGCCTTAAAGGCGGGCGGGCGGGCATTGGCCTCTCTTCTTGCTCCAGACTCAAACTGGCAAATCTTAAGAGCGGCAAAAATTCATAGTGAGGTTCTGTTTGTGAGTCTAGGTCATGGTGAAAAAGGTGTGTACGTGAAGTGCACCCGTCGATATGCCGGAGCAAACGAGTGAGCACATGCATCACTTAATAAAATAATAATTATAATAGTAAATCAATTTATATAGCGCCTTTCACCCGAGGGTCACAAAGCGCTGCACAAGGGCCACGAAGAGGACTGCATGTCAACCTCGAAAAAAAACAATAAAAACCAAAGCTACAGAGAATAAATTATTAAGGCTACTTGGAATAGACTGAAAGGTCGTGAAACTGGCAATCTTAAGAGCGGCAAAAATCTGCCAGCGTCCCCTAAGATGGCCGTCACTTCCTTGAAGACAAACACCGAGGGAGACAACAGGGAGGGAGGGTGAGCGACACGGAGAGACACAGGGACACAGAGACAGGAAGACAGAGAGACGGACACGAGGGGGGGAAACAACGCCAATACAAATTACACCATCAACATCAGCAGGTGGCACCGACGTTTCGCTGGCATTACAGCTAGCATCAACATAAACTCACTGAATAACATTGGCAAAAAATGTTACCACTTCGCCACCCTGCCGCCATCATTTCCCCCGCGTCTCCCCTCCCGTCTCAGCCCAGGTGTGCCTGGCTGTGTTTGTGCTGCTGTTGCTGTCGCGTTGGTGGCTGTTGGCACTGGCCTACCTGCTCTGGCTCTACCTGGACTGGGATACCCCCCGGAACGGTGGCCGCCGCTCCGACTGGGTGCGCTCGTGGCGCATTTGGGGATACTTCCGGGATTACTTCCCCATTGAGGTACGTCGGAGACTCGACGGGGTAGAATAATTCAATTCAAGTCATCTTTATTTGTCAACTCTACCATACGTTGCTTTGGTTTTTATCGGGGTTTTTTTTTTCTGCCGTTGTGCAGCGCTTTGTGACCCTCGGGATGAAAGGCGCTCTATAAAATGCTGCTATTGTTATTATTATGTACAGGACATGCAGAGAATCGAGGTAGAAGCGTTCACGTCGCGATCCCTGTCAGGTAATACTTGGTGTGTTGCCTGCGAATTCTACCAAACACTTCGAGGCCGAGGAGCTGAAAGACAACGATGTCCACAGGCTGACCGTCGTGCTTCGAAGAATCGCAAAGCAGAAGAAGAAGAACGACAGCGAATCGAAATACCGTTTCTCTCAGACCCCGGCGTTGTTCACTGTCGTTCTGCAATAATAATAATAGCATTTTATAGAGCGCCTTTCACCCGAGGGTCACGAAGCGCTGCGTCAGTCTCTCCCTTCTCTAGCCCGTGTCGCGCCCGTTTAGCCCCTCGACCCCCCACTGCCCAGTGCCGGATTTAGGCACAAGCTAAACAAGCTACAGCTTTAAGGCCTCACAATCCGCAGTTTCCAGATTGGATTTTATACCCATGTTTAAGTGTTGCAGAAACAGAAGTCCCAGAACAAGAAGAATTGGTTGAAACAATTGGTATTTTTCATCTTGAAGGGATTATATCCTTCGGCTGGCCTTGGAACGCCTGGGAAATCCCCCCCCCCAGGAAGAGGTGGAATCTGTTGCTGAGGAAAGGGATGTCTGGTCCACTCTCACCCTTGGACTGCTGCCACCGCGTCCCTCACCAGGACAAGCGGTTTAGAAAATGGATGGATATATTTTCATATTTTGTGATATTATCCGGTGTAATTTTTTTTAACAAGGGGGCCTCAAAGGTCAAGTGACTACTGAAGGAAGTGACGGCCATCTTAGGGGACGCTGGCATATTTTTGCCGCTCTTAAGATTGCCAGTTTCACGACCTTTCGTTGTATTCAAAGCAGCCTTAATCATTTAATTTTTGTTGCTTTGGTTTTTATTGGTTGGTTTTTTTTTGTCGTTGTTGACATGCCGTTTTCTCCGCGGCCCTTGTGCAGCGCTTTGTGACCCTCGGGTGAAAAGCGCCATATCTTCTTTGCGATTCTTCGAAGCACGACGGTCAGCCTCTGGACATCGATGTCTTTCAGCTCGGTCAGAGGCTGACCGTCAGCTCGGGCAGCGGCTGGTCAGAGGCTGACCATCGTGCTTCGAAGAATCGCAAAGAAGAAGACGAAGCTCGGCCTTGGAGTGTATATAAATCGCTATTACATTATTATATAGCTTAGAGCCTTACCAAGTCTAAATCCGGCCACTGGCCTTACACCCCACCCCATTCCACCACCCTTGCCCCTCCGTGTAGCTGGTGAAGACCGTAGACCTGGACCCGGGCGCCAACTACCTGTTCGGGTTCCACCCGCACGGCGTGCTGGTGGCCGGCGGCTTCGGCAACTTCGGCACCGAGGCGACCGGATTCCGCTCGCTGTTCCCCGGACTGCGGCCGCACCTCCTCATGCTGCCATTTTGGTTCCGCATCCCGCTGTTTCGCGAGTACATCATGAGCGGAGGTGGGTTCGATGATTCCACGATTCCCCCTCCCAAGTCTCTAACGCACTTGAGCTTCTTACAGACGCGAGGTTTCCCCCCTCGTGTCTGTCTCGCTGTCTCTGTGTCCCTATGTCTCCCTCCCTGTCTCCCTCCGTGTTTGTCTTTAAGGAAGTGACGACCATCTTAGGTGGGGGGGGGACGCTGGCATATTTTCGCCGCTCTTAAGATTGCCAGTTTCACGACCTTTCAGTATATCCGAAGCGGCCTTAATAATTTACTTTTCGTTGCTTCGGTTTTTATTGGGGGTTGTTTTTCTTTTTCTTTTTTTATTCACGTCGCCGACATGCCGTTCTCCCCGCGACCCTTGTGCATCGCTTCGCGACCCTCGGGTGAAAGGCGCTCTATTCTTCTTCTTTGCGATTCTTCGAAGCACGATGGTCAGCCTCTGGACATCGTTGTCTTTCAGCTCCTCGGCCTCGAAGTGTTTGGTAGATTTCGCAGGCAATACCAAGTACTACCTGACATGGATCGCGACGTGAACGCTTCTACCTTGACCCCCAGGCGCTCTATAAAATGCTATTATTATTATTACCCACCACCCCACTACCCAATCCGCCTCCATCTCCTCTCCCCGGTTCCGTACCCGCCGCAGGCCTGATCCCGTCCGACATGCACGGCGCGTCGTACCTGCTGAGCCGTGAGGGCGGCGGCAACGTGGCGGTCCTCGCAGTTGGCGGCGCGCCCGAGGCCCTGGACGCCCGGCCCGGGCAGCACTCCCTGCAGATCCGCAATCGCAAGGGATTCATCAAGCTGGCTCTCAAGACCGGGTGAGGGCTGCGCCGGTTTGCACGCGAGATCCGTCCGTTTTCAGAAACGGACCGATCGTGTAACGGCGGTCGGAGTTGGCCCGAACCTGCGCGCGTCGCTGACCGCCGTCGATGTCGCGTAGGGCTCAGCTGGTGCCGGTCTTCTCGTTCGGCGAGAACGAGCTGTTCCAGCAAGTGGGGAACCCGCGCGGATCCTGGCTCCGAGCGGCCCAGGACCGCCTGCAGGGCGTCATGGGAGTCGCCCTGCCGCTGTTCCACGCTCGCGGAGTCTTCCAGTACAGCTTCGGCCTCTTGCCCTACCGCAAGCCCATACACACCGTCGGTGGGTTACTACACCGCGGTTTTTTCTTTACTGTTGCCTGTGTCTATGCATCTGTTCTTGTGCTCAGGTGGCTGGGCCATGTAGCCCGCATGCCCAGCCATCGCATAGCCCAAGCAACTGCTGTTTGGTCGGATAGAGGGGACTTAACGGGCGCGGCACGGGCTAGAGAAGAGATGGACCGATGCGGCACAGGAGGATCTGGAGCTGGGTGGACTTGCTGAAAACTGGTACCGGCGGTGTCAAGATCGACCTCTGTGGAGGAGGCACGTGAAGGACGCTACTGGGCAGTCAGAGGCAGTCGCCCTCCAGCAACAACAACGGAGGGCGGAAGAGCGACGCTCACAACAGCGAGCCGAGCGCCGAGCGGCCAAAGCACAGCAAGTTGGCACAGTAGGGAGCTCAGGTGGTGCATCTGCCGGTCATCTCGGTCAGGCAGCCCATCGTGACACCTGGGTCTGTCCCGTGACCCCCTGTCGACGAGCCTTCGACACTTCACGTGGCCTCAAGGTGCATATGGCCTGGCACAGGCGACGTGGTGACGTCACCACCACTTAGTGGCGAACGACGGTTGTTGTTGTTCTTGTGCTTCACTGTTAACTGTTTAATTTAGATTGGCGTTGGACTCTTTTTGCCGTTGTTACAAATAAAGTATAAAATACGAGGTTTTTACCCTTACCGGCAATAAGAACACAGTGTTAAGATGTTTAAACACCGAGTGAACACCTTTTTACAAAGGTTCTCCAACGTGCAGGTAGCCACACATACTTGTAACAACGGCAACAAGCGTCCAATAAATAGCCTTGATGTCCTCTCCCGGACTACTAATGAGTTGATCTGTGGCTCTGTGCTGAGAGTGTCCCCCTTGTGGCGGAACCTGGCTTTTACCGCGTCTAGGCTAGAAAGAAAGCCGTCGTGTGTCGGCCAATAAGCTTGAAGGACAGTGCATTGCGACTCATTTGTTTTTGCATGGTTATGCCACAAGTATGTGGCTCCATCTTAACACTGTGTTCTTATTGCCGGTAAGTGCAAAAACTTTGTATTTTATACTTGAGATTGGCGTTGTTTCCCCCTCGTGTCTGGTCTCTCTGTCTTCCTGTCTCTGTGTCCCTGTGTCTCCCCCTGTCGCTCACCCTCCCTCCCTGTCTCCCTTCGTGTTTGTCTTTAAGGAAGTGACGACCATCTTAGGGGACGCTGGCAGATTTTTGCCTCTCTTAAGATTGCCAGTTTCACGACCTTTCAGTGTTTTCAAAGCAGCCTTAATCATTTAATTTTTATTGCCTTAGTTTTTATTAGTTGTTTTTTTTGTCGTTGTTGACATGTCGTTCTCTCCGCGGCCCTTGTGCAGCACTTTGTGACCCACGGGTGAAAGGGGCTCTATAATCGCTACTATTATCAGACTACAGTCTGTTAAGGCTACACGGGGGGGGGATCTTTGCCTTTGTTGCCAGTGGGGGAGCCGATCGCTGTGGAGCAGAACCTGTCCCCGAGCGCCGAGGACATCACGAGTTTGCACGAGCGGTACCTGGAGCAACTGACGGCGCTGTTTGAGAAACACAAGGAACGTTACGACGTGCCGGCCGACAAACATCTGTTCTTCTACTGAGCAGCGGCCCGCTCACCCACTCGCTGGTCCGCTCAATCAACCCCCACTCGACCCTACAGCCTGTGTGAGGCTACACGGGGGACGCTTTGTGTGCCTCCGTAGTAATAATAATACATTCAGGTGGCAGCCTCGAGGTGTGCACCTGGCCTGGCACCGGCGCCGTGTTGACGCCACACATTAACGAAGGGGCGGCTGTTACTGTTGGGAGGAGCTGCGTCTGAGAACCCACTGCCAAAATAAAGTTTCTACGATCTGTGCGATGTTTACGTTTGACTTTCCGTGTGGAGTTTGCATGTTCTCCCCCCCGTGTCCGCGTGGGTTTTCCCCGGGCGCTCTGGTTTCCTCCCACCGTCCAAAGACATGCTGCCAGGTTAATTGGCCTACGGAGTAGAAATTGCCCCAGGTGCCCTGCGATGAACTGACGTCCCATCCTCGGTGTACCCCTGCCTTGCGCCCTGTGTCTGCCGGGATAGGCTCCGGATCACCGCGACCCTGTACAGTGTACAGGATTAAGCGGTTTCTGAAAATGGATGGATGGATTTATACACACACGCACACGCACCGCTATTCAACAAAGATTACGTTTTGGAGAATGTAAGCTGGGCGGCACGGTGGCCTAGCGGTGAGTAATAATAATAGTAGCATTTTATAGAGGGCCTTTCACCCGAGGGTCACAAAGCGCTGCACAACGACAGAAAAAAACAACTAATAAAAACCCAAAGCAACAAAAACAAATTAAGGCTGCTTCGACTACACTGAAAGGTCGTGAAACTGGCAATCTTAAGAGCGGCAAATATCGGCCAGCGGTCCCCTAAGATGGCCGTCTGTTGCTTTGGTTTTTTATTGGTTGTTTTTTCTTTCGTTGTTGACATGCCGTTCTCTTCGCGGCCCTTGTGCAGCGCTTTGTGACCCTCGGGTGAAAGGCGCTCTATAAATTAATATTATTGTTATTACTCAGCGTTCCGCCTTCCCGCTTCAACAAAAACCGACTTGCAAATCCATTCCGTACTGTGGATCGTGGGCACCGGGATTTTGAACCGACCGGTCGTTCCCCCAGCCCGGCTGAACCCGGCGGTCCTCGGTGGATCCCGGATCCCCCCCCTTCGGAAATCCCGGACAGGGTTGATCCGACCGGAGCGGGATTCCACCAATAGGAGGCAAGAAGCTCCGTCTCCCACCCACGCTATATAAGTTGTGTTGAAAACGGAAACGGAACCTCCCGGCAGCGCTTACAGAGAAAGGAAGAGTTATAAAGTTCTCGAAGCGCTTATGAGGGCCGGCACGGCACACGACGGGGTGGGTGGCCAACACCACGCCCGGCCGCCTTTGTCTCCCTAGCGGCGATGTTTGGCAACGCACCGAGCAAGGTAACGCATTACTGCCAGATTTCGAGGCCGGAACTTAACACGGATCGCACTTGGCTTCACAGTGATACACAGACACTCACACACAGACAACAGGCAACAACAACAACCGCTGTTTGCCATTAAGTGGCGGTGACGTCACCACGGCGCCTGTGCCAGGCCAGGTGCAGCTTGAGGCTATCACGTGAAGTGTCGAAGGGCTCGTCGACAGGAGGTCATGGGACAAGACACATAGACACACGCAGTGACACACGAAAGTGAATCGGGAAACGAAAATAGTTCCTCAGCGACTGGGGGCCTAATTAAGAGAGTCGTTCAGAGATTAGAGAGTAACTCAGATTAGAGAGTCGGTCAAGAGATTAGAGAGTCGCTCGGTCCCTCAGAGAGTCGCTCAGTGAGAGTCGGTGAGCGGGTGGGTGCGTGGGTGAGTGACCGAGTGGGTGGGTGAGTGAGTGACCGAGTGGGTGAGTGAGAGGGCTCAACCACTCAACCACAAACTCGCACGACCAGCCACTCACCCACCCACTCGGTCACTCACTCACCCACCCACTCGGTCACTCACCCACCCACCCACTCAGCCACTCATTCACTCACCCACCAATTCATTCTCATATCCAGTTTCAACTAAACCCTGTTGTCTATTGTATGCTGTGTGTAGACACATACACACAGGTGTATGTGTGTAAACAAATACAAAGAATTAAGGAAGTGACGGCCGGCTTAGGGGACGCTGGCAGATATTTGCCGCTCTTAAGATTGCCAGTTTCACGACCTTTCAGTATATTCGAAGCAGCCTTAATCATTTCATTTGTTTTGTTCCTTTGGTTTTTATTGGTTGTTTTTTTCTTTCGTTGTTGACATGCCGTTCTCTCCGCGGCCCTTGTGCAGCGCTTTGCGACCATCGGGTGGAAGGCGCTATATTAAACGCTATTATTATTATTATCATCCCCCGTATAGCCTTCACAGACTTTAGGGGCAAGTGCATCGTGTAAACATTGCCACTAGGGAGACAAAGGCGGCCGGGCGCGGTGCTGGTCACCCACCTCCTCGTGTGCCGCCTCGACCTTCATAGATGCTACTCGCTAACGGCACTTGCCCCCTACAGTTTGTTAAGGCTGTACGGGGCATCTTTGTGTTTGTCTTGTATAAACACACACAGCCACCGCCGAGAGCCAGTTAATGTCGCCCGGTGCTGGCCACCCACCCCCTCGTGTGCTGTGCCGGCCCCTCATAGGCGCTACTCGCTAACGGCACTTGACCCTGCAGGCTGTATGAGGCTACACGGGGGATCTTTGTCTTGTGCCCACCTGTCCCGAGTCACCTCACTGGTCACCCACTCACTCACTCACTCTCTCACTCACCCACGCAACCACTCACCCACCCACCCACTCGCTCACTCTCTCGTTCACCCACTCAACCACCCACCCACTCGCTCACCCACTCACTCACCCACTCAGCTACTCACTCACTCACCCAGTCACCCACCCAACTACTCACTAACCAGGTACTCCGATTTCCTCCCACAGTCCAAAGACAGTCCACCACAAAGGCCCAGGTTCAGACCCAGGTTCAAACCCTGTCTCTGAGTGTCTTATGAGTGGGTTCTCAACAGCTGTGTCAGGTTCACTCGGGTGAAAGGCGCTCTATAAAATGCTATTATTATTATAACATCATAATATATGGGAAGCAGTGTCTAGTGGCAATATGGCGCCGGCAAAACCGCCTGGCTGCCTCCTCCTCCGCCTCTCTGCGCTTTCCTCGCTACGCCTCCGGGTCGTTCTCTCGTCGAATGAGTACCTTCGACAGTGAATGAATATGTGCCGCGCAGCGTTATAAATGTAAAATTATTATTATTATTACGAGTGTCATGTTCATAATCACCATGTCACACACTGTACCACACCGCGGAGTTAGCTTTCAACATTAATCATTAACGACTTCCCCACACACACACACACAACCCCGACCCTATTGAATTACGTCCCGATCATATGTCTGTGGGACTCTATGGGTCTCTGTGACTCTATGCGTCTCTATGTTAGTCTATGGAAGTCTTCCTTAATAATAATAATGATGTAAGTTCCAGCTTCTTCTTTCTTTGCGATTCTTCGAAGCACGGTGGTCAGCCTCTGGACATCGTTTTGTCTTTCAGCTCCTCGGCCTCGAAGTGTTTGGTAGAATTCGCAGGTAAATATCAAGTACTACCTGACAGGGATCGCGACGTGAACGCTTTCTACCTTGAACCCCCCCTAAGTTCCAGCGAAACGTCGATATGTTGGAGAGTCAAGCAGACACAAACAGCACTTACCTCCAAAGATGTTACCGGCGTTTCGCTGTGACTTACATCTATTGTCTCCAACATATCGACGGGTATACAAACAACACTTACATATTTTCTCAAATGACCTAAACCCTTAAACAGAGCTGTAC
>JAZEWU010000003.1:10426940-10439080 GCA_036362915.1 Geotria australis | reverse complement strand
AACTGTGACAAGCCCAAGTTTCTCTTTTCGACCATTAATCAGCTCCTTCACCCTGCCAGTCACTCAACCTCGTCTCCCGTTACTAATAAAGATCAAGCGGATCAGTTGATTCAGTTTTTCTCTGAAAAAACTGAAGCCAATCGTATCTCTACTCAACCTCAATCGTGGTTGCTTGACTCAGTTTATCTGTCCTGATGTTACTGACATGCCGTTCTCGCCTCAGCCTTGTGCAGCGCTTTGTGACCTTCGGGTGAAAGGCGCTCTATAAATGCTATTATTATTATTATCTCAGGGGACCTGGGGTCTTTATTTGTTCGCTCTGTGCAACGTGCGCCGTGTGACGTATGTGTCGTGTGTGTCTCCCGTGTGTCAGTGGATGAATTGCTGAGGGTGCTGGAGCCTGGGCAGATGCCGGCCACTGCTGTTCCTGACTCCGTCAAACTCCAAATCATCCTCGCTGGTGCCACACTCACGAAAATACAAAGATCCCCCCCCCACCACCGTGTAGCCCTAACAGACTGTAGGGTCAAGTAATAATAATACAGTCATACCCCGCCCTACATCATTAATTGGTTCCAAAAGTCGTGACACAACCCGGTTTTTGACGTAAACCGGACGTACACCCTTAAAATTAGGACAAACACCGTAAAACTAGCGTACATAACTCGCAAAATAATATAACTATCGCTAAACCTTAATGAACACTAAAAACACATTTTAGTAATTTTTATGACGTAGGTGACGTTGCTGAGTGACGTAACGTCAGACGTAATGACGTTCGCTGAACTGAAATTTACTGCATAAAAGTGGCGTAAAGGCGAATTTAAGGGGTTTTTACTGAAATAATTTTACATTTATAACGCGCACATATTCGTTCACTGTCGAAGGTACCCATTCGACGAGAGAACGACTCAGAGGCGCGAGGAAAGCACAGAGAGGCGGAGGAGGCAGCCAGGCGGTTTTCCCGGCGCCATATTTCCACACACCGCTTCCTATATTTTAGGACGTTATCGGCTCACTCGAGGGCGCTGAGTCTACCTAAGAGGTAGCCCGGGACCGGTTCAGATAATCGTCGCCGGTGTCTGTGGCCGTGAGCGAAGCTCGAACTCGGACCGCAGCCGGGTTCGTGGCGCGATGCGCTAACCGCCGCGGCCGCCGCTCATCGTCGTCGGTTTTTGTGCGTGCGTCTGCGCAGGAGAGGCGACGTTAAAGGGTCAGGCGGGGCTCCTGGAGGAGGTGCAACAGCTGATGCCTCTTCTGGAGAGTCAGCCCTTACAAGGTGACATCCATCCATCCATTTTCTAAACCGCTTGTCGTGGTGAGGGTCGCGGTGGCAGCAGTCCAAGGAGAATGGACCAGACTTCTCTTTCCTCAGCAACAGATTCCAGCTCTTCCTGGGGAATCCCAGGCGTTCCCAGGTCAGCTGAAGGATATAATCCCTCCAGCGTGTCCTGGGTCAGCCTCTAGGTCTCCGCCGCCCAGTGGGCCGCGCCTGGAATACCTCCCGAGGGAGCCTTCCTGGGGGCATCCTTACCAGATGCCCGAACCGCCTCAACTGGCGCCTCTCAATCCGAAGAAGCAGCGACTCTACTCCGATGTTGTCCCGGATTTCTGTGCTCCTCACTTTGTCACGGAGAGTGAGCCCAGCAACCCTGCGGAGGAGAAACCTCATTTATGCCGCTTGTATCCGTGATCTCGTTCTTCGATCATTACCCAAAGTTCATGACCAACCCTGGAGCCAGGCCTGGGGTTGGTGTCCGTCGACAAGTGCCTGGTGGCCGGGTGACCCACGTAGCCCGGTCGGGCCCAGCCCGAAAAAGATACGTGGATCAGCCTTGTGGGCCCACCACCCTCAAGGTGAAGGATGAGGGTCGGGTGCGATGCCCTCACGGCAAAAAAACGACGGACGACAAGGTGACAACAACAACATAATAATAATAGCATTTCTAGAGCGCCTTTCACCCGAGGGTCACAAAGCGCTGCACAGGGCTGTGGAGAGAACAGCACGCCAACAACGACAGAGATCTGAAAATTAGCAGTATTTTCTTTTTTGGGGTTTTTTTTTTTATCCAAGCTGTGGAGAAAACGGCATGTCAACCATCCATTCGTGCGTCCATTTTCAGAAACCGCTTAATCCTATGCAGGGTCGCGGTGAGCCGGAGCCTATCCCGGCAGACACAGGGCACAAGGCTGGGCTATACCCAGGATGGGACGCCGGTCTATCACAGGGCATCGGGGGGAAATTTAGTCCACAAGCCAATTAACCCCACGCAGCAGCATGTCTTTGGATGGTGGGAGGAAACCGGAGTGCCTGGCGAAAACCCACGCGGACACGACGAGAACATGCAAACTCCACACAGAAAGATCCCCCATATAGCCTGAACAGACTGTAGGGTCAAGTGCCGTCAGCGAGTTGCACCTACGAAGGTCGACACGGCACACGAGGAGGTGGCTGACCAGCACCGCTCTCCGTAATGGCAATATTTACACCCTGTTCCTGATGAAGCTGATTGCAACTATCAGCGACACGTCTTACCTTCGGTGTAAATGTTGTGGGCTCGCTTTCCAACATGCCAGTGTGGTGCTGAAGCAGTAACGAATTGGCAGGTTTTTTGTTCACGTGACAACTGATTGGCTGTGTCGGGTGGAGGCGGGTTTACGACACTTATACATTTGTACGTGACCTAACTCATTAAAAGAGCTAGACTGTGGATAACATTGGTCACGAAAGCCTTCGTGTTTAATTTACTAGACTAGGTACAATGCATATTTTATCATAGCATTTGTTTGCCTGTTTTTGCCACAATCATGTGTGGCTGCTTGCAGACTGGAACTTTTGCAAAAAAGGTGTCCATTTGGTGTTTTAAGATCTTAACACTTCACTCATTGCCATAAAAGGTTAAACCACCTTGAATATGGTTACATTATTTGTACAGTGGCAAAAAAAGGTGCCCATAGACCCTCCAGTGTGTTTGTCTAACGAGCCCGTGTCTCCGTGTTGGCCTGCGGTGCAGCGATTCCCGGCTACTCGCGGCAGCTGCAGGCGCTGAGCCAAGTTCACGTGCAGCAGCAGGTAAACGGGCTCACGGCGGCAGAACGGCAGGGGGGGAACGGCACAGGAGGAACCTGGAGCTGGGCGGAATTGCTGAAAACCGGTACCGGCGGTGTCAAGATCGACCTCTATGGAGGAGGTCCGTGAAGGACGCTACCGGACAGTCGGAGGCAGTCGCCTTCCAGCAACGACGGAGGGCGGAGAAGCGACGCTCACAACAGCGAGCCGAAACGCAGCAAGTTGGCACAGTGGGGAGCTCAGGCAGTGCATCTGCCAGTCTATCTCGGTCAGGCAGCCCGTGACACCTCGGTCTGTCCCGTGACCTCCTGTCGGCGAGCCTTCGACACTTCACGTGATAGCCTCAAGGTGCATATGGCCTGGCACAGGCGCCGTAGTGACGTCACCGCCACTTAGTGGCGAATGGCGGTTGTTGTTGTTGGTGTGTGATGCCTGTGCTGTGAGCAGGACGAGTGTGCGGCGGTGGAGAAAGAGGTGAAGACGCTGGTGGAGGAGTACAACCGGACGGTAGGTGGCGGCGGACGTCACCACGGCGATTGCGCCAGGCTAGGTGCACTTCGAGGCCGTCACGTGGTGTGTCGAAGGCTTGCTGCTGTCAGGAGGAGCTTCACGGGACAGACCGAGGTTGCCGTGGGCTGCCCACTGTGCCAGGCCTAGGTGCAAGTAGGTCACATGATAATAATAATAGCATTTATAGAGTGCTTTTCACCCGAGGGTCACAAAGCGCTGCACAGGGCTGCGGAGAGAACGGCATGTCAACAATGACGGAGAACGGAAAATTAGCATGGACTGACCGAGGCACCGCCAGCGCTCCCTACCGTGCTGGCACGCCGGTTTTTAGCCACTCGGGGCTCCGCTCGTCGCTGTGAGCGTCACTCCTCAGCCCTTCCGTTGTTACGGGCGGGCGGCCGCCTCCAACTGCGCCCTTCACGAACCTCCTCTGTAGAGGCAGATCTGGACACCGCTGGTACCGGTCGTCGGCAAGTCCGATCAGCTCCACATCCTGTGCCGACGCCAGCCCATCTCTTCTCCAGCCCGTGCCGCGCCCGTTTAGCCCCCTCTATCCAGCCAAACAGAAGCTGCTTGGGCATGCGGTGACCAGGCACACACAAATCAATCGCCAATCCACCCATCCCCACCACCAACCACCATCGCTACCCATATTCAATTCAGTTCAACTTTATTGTCAATACTGTCAATACTTTGGACCTCTGACGTGGAAATGGATCCTTGAGTTGATGAACAAGTGCATGCTGACAAAAAACATCCGAAAGATCTGGAGGAAAACCAAGATTATTACAAATATCCTGCGTATGCAAAGAACTTTCACCCGATCTCTCTGCTATGCCACCCATATAAGCTGTTTGAGCGCCTGATCCTAAACAGGCTTGCCCCTGTTGCTGAACCAGCCATGATCCCCCCACAAGCCGGATTCCGACCTGGCAAATCTACAACAAGCCAACTTCTGAATCTCAATCAGCACATTGAGGATGGGTTTCAGAAAGGATTGATAACAGGGAGCCGTCTTTGTTGATCTGTCTGCTGCATATGACAGTGTGAACCACCGCCTCCTCCTGAAAAAGATCTTGGAGTTGACAAAAGACCTGGCGCTTACAGACCTCATTGGAGCCCTCCTAAAAGATAGGTGCTTCTTTGTTGTCTTGAACAACAAGCAAGTCGTTGGCGACGACAACGGAATGGCCTACCCCAAGGTAGTGTGTTGGCTCCCCTACTATATAACATCTACACTAACGACCAGCCAATGGACCAGAATACTGAACGGTTCATCTATGCCGACGACCTCTGTGTAACATCCCAAGAGATTATGTTTGAAGCAGTAGAAGAAAATCTCACCTCAGCCCTAGATGAGCTTCTTCTCTACTATTGCCAGATTCACGACCTTTCAGTATATTCGAAGCAGCCTTAATCATTTATTTTCTGTTGCTTTGGTTTTTATTTGGGTTTTTTTCTTTCGTTGTTGACATGCCGTCCTCTTCGCGGCCCTTGTGCAGCGCTTTGTGACCTTCGGGTGAAAGGTGCTATATAATTTGATATTATTAATATTATTACGAGTGCAACCACCTACATGCCAACCCAGCGAAGACTCAAGTCTTCTCTTTCCATCTCAGGAATCGTGAAGCCAACCGACCTCTTAACATCAAATGGTCTGGAACACCACTTGACCATCGTACCCACCCTGTCTACCTTGGAGTAACCCTGGACCGCACTCTCTCCTTTAAGGAGCACGTCAAAAACACCAAATTGAAAGTCGGTTCCCGAAACAACATCCTACGAAAACTGGTCGTCGGTGTAGATGAACCGTTCAGCATTCTGGGCCATTGGATGGTCGTTAGTGTAGATGTTATATAGTAGGGGAGCCAACACACAATTGATTTAAACAACATTGATGTTCCGTGTAATACTAGCCATTATTGGCCTAGAGTCACCCGTGAATCTGTTGAAATTGAGAAGAATAAAAATAATTTTAATCTAATTAAAGTTTAATCTCTATAATAACAGCACAGACCATCGCCTGTACCCTCATCGCCAGCCGCTTTGACTACTGCAACGGAATACTCACGGGAATCACGAGACAACAGAGCGCCAAACTGCAACGTCTTCAGAACAACCTAGCACGTGCAGTCCTCAACATCAAAGCGTGTGACCAATCAACCACAAAATGCATGGAGACTCTACACTGGCTACCCATCCACAAACGCATCGTTTACAAAACTGCAATAATTTGCCTCCACGCTATCCACACAGGACACCCTAAATACCTCGCATCACTACTCCGGCCACTCGCATAAACACAATCCCGTACTCTGCGCAGCTCATCACAGCACCTACTCCACACACCGCGCTCACGTACAACCGTCGCGAAACGCCGATTCTCGGTTGCGGCACCGACAACCTGGAACAGCCTGCCACACCTATTGCGTCAAACACAGTCCCCTACAGCCTTCAAAAAACTCTTGAAAAGTCACCTTTTCACCGACTCACAACAAACCGACTGAGCAGGGCTCCGCGGCTCCGAATCAACGGGTGCAATGCGCCCGGAGAAAACGCGCGCGTTACAAAAGTAGATTATTATTACTAATCGATCAGACAGTTACAGACTGAGCCCAGCTTGGAAGCGAATAATTAATAGTCATCACACCCTTGGGGATCAAGGTAGAGGCGTTCACGTCGCGATCCCTGTCAGGTAATACTTGGTATTACCTGCGAAATTCTACCAAACACTTCGAGGCCGAGCTGAAAGACAACGCTGTCCAGAGGCTGACCATCGTGCTTGGAAGAAGAACATGACCTAAACCCTTAAACAGAGCTTTACTATGGATACAAAATAAAGCTGTTACAAATCCACCCATCCCCACCACCACCATCGCTACCCATATATCACGACGGTAAGCCGACTTGTAACGTTCCCTGCCCTCTGTCTGTGCTGCCCCCTGTGCCCCCCCCCCCAGCTGCTGCTGCTGTCGCGACAGTTCGTGCAGTGGGACGAGGCACTGACACGCGTCGAGGTGGCGCGTGGCACCCGCAGAGTCCTCGACTGATCATGAACCCACACACCCACCCACACCCACCTGCCTGCCCACACACACATACACACACACACACACCGACAGGGTGTTCGACTGATCAAAAAGACAAATACAATGATCCCCCGTGTAGCCTTAACAGACTGTAGGTGCAAGTGCCGTTAGCGAGCACCTATGAAGGTCGACACGGCACACGAGGGGGTGGGTGACCAGCACCACGCCCGGCCGCCTTTGTCTCCCTAGTGGCAATGTTTACACACCGCACTAGGTACTCATTTGAGGCTGAGTCGACCTAGGGGAGGCCCAGGACCAGTTTCAGAAAATCGTCACTGGTATTGGCCGTGAGCGGGATTCGAACTCGGGTCGCCAGATTTGTAGCCCAGCGCACTTAACCACTGAGCCACCGCTCCCCACACACATACATAGAGACATAAACACACACACACATAACCTGAGTGCAGGTCAAGCACTTTGACCCCAGCTACCGCACCAGTGCTCTCTATTGATGTAGGTTTGTCGCGGCTCGACGTGTGACGAGAATTGCTCTTAAGAACGCCCAACACGGCTATCCCTGCAGGGTAACTAACATCGTATGCATTACAGACAGAAGGTCCTGCCCGAGGCAGTTCGTTTCCTGCTTCGGGCGCCTTTCAGTGTGGAGGTTGCATATTCGCTCTCAGGCACCAGGAAAGCACAGAGCGGTGGAGGAGGCAGCCAGGCGGTTTGCCGGCGCCATATTGCCACACACTGTTTCCTATACATTAGCATGTTATCGGTCAATTAATTAATAAGAATTTTTTAAAGTGCAGATTTCCTTCCGCAAATAAAAAAAACCCTTAATTTATTGGCCAATAACATTATATATAGGACGAAGTGTCTGGCAAATGCTGGCGCTGGCTGCCTGCCTGCATGGCAGCCCCTCCACTCCGCCTCTGCAGTTTCCACGCTGCGCCGCCTCATCCGAGACCAGGAGTGGAATTTGCGCACGTTACAAATTGTATTTGTACTATCCCGAAAAGAACATTTCTCGCAGTTCTGATCACTCGTGCCGGTACGTCTGTGTAATGATTGAGAACCTGTAATTCTCTATTTATCAATTAAAGATGCTGATGATAATGACGTGCTCTCTATCGCCTCATGCGCCGGGAGGTCGTGGGAAGGAAAGCGGGTGATTGGAGAGGGTAACATCTAATAATTATAATAGCATTTATAGAGCGCTTTTCACCCGAGGGTCACAAAGCGCTGCACAGGGCTGCGGAGAGAACGGCATGGCAATTATTTTTTTGTTCGAATTTCTCTCCATAAGCTGCCCTTTTGGCATAGCAGTGTCACCGAGTCTTCTCGTTCGCGACGTTTCGCCTCCCACGTCGGCAGTGTGTCGATGGACTGGCATCCCATCCAGTCTGTAAGGAAATGACGGCCATCTTAGGGGACGCTGGCAGATTTTAACCGCTCTTAAGATTGCCAGTTTCACGACCTTTAGGTATATTCGAAGCAGCCTTAATCATTTAATTTTTGTTCCTTTGGTTTTTATTGGTTGTTTTTTCTTTCATTGTTGACATGCCGTTCTATTTGCGGCCCTTGTGCAGCGATTTGTGACCCTCGGGTGAAAGGCGCTATATAAAATGATATTATTATTATTATCAGGCGGGGTGACAGGGCAATGAAGGAGAAGGAACGCTCGACACGGTCATACCGATGGAGCAGCTATGGAGAGTAAGTCTCGTCACAGATGGAGTTCTGAAAACCTACATCGGTACACCTGTCAAGCGGTGATAACCAAACGGTGGTGCTGGTGGCTGTGCACCTGGCCTGTCACCAGGCACGCAAACTCGGTATCCATCCATCCATTTTCAGAAACCGCTTAATCCTATACAGCAGGGGTGTCCAAACTACGGCCCGCGGGCCAACTGCGGCCCGCCATCCATTTTTAATTGGCACGTATCAAAGTCTAAAAATATAATGGTCTATGGCCCACACATAATATTTGCCCTTAACTGTCTAATGAGTGGCCCAGTCCTTCGTATATTTTTCTGTATGTGGCCCTTAGGAAAAAAAGTTTGGACACCCCTGCTATACAGGGTCGCGGTGAGCCGGAGCCTATCCCGGCAGACACAGGGCGCAAGGCAGGGGAACACCAAGGTTGGGACGCCAGTCCATCGCAGGGCGCCTGGGGAACTTTAGTCAGTACGCCAATTAACCTGGCAGCATGTCTTTGGACGGTGGGAGGAAACCGGAGTGCCCGGTGGCGAAAACCCACGCGGACACGGGGAGAGAACATGCAAACTCCACACAGAAAGGCACCCCGTGCCGAGATTCGAACCCGGGCCCTTCTTGCTGTGAGGCGGAAGCGCTATCCACTTAGCCAACACAGTGCCGCCCAACTCAGTTTCACAGGAAGGCGGAAATCGAGCCGCCTCCGTCTCTTCCTCCGCCTCTCACCCTGCCCCTCCTCCTCACCTCCCCCGCCCCTCCCGGAAACGTCTCTTTTGGGCGGGGGTGTCTCCGCCGTTCATCCCGCGACCCCCTTTGGTCTCTAAACCCCGACACACTCCGGTGACTCCTCGCGACTTCACAACCCCGGCGACTCCCCCGAGACTCCCGGCGGCTCCTAACCCCCGATTCCCGGCAACTCCCGGGTGTGTCTCTCCGGGACTCCAAGGCCGGCTTACTCCCAGCGTCTCCCAGCCCCGCGACTTGTTCGCTTCTCACCAGCGTCTCCCCCTGTCTCCCCCCGGTGTCTCCCAGCATCTTCCCCTGTGTCTCCCCGCGTCCTCCCCCTGTGTCTCCCCGCTTTTTCCCGTCTCTCGTCTCGTTATGCCCGAGTACCGCGGACCATGTTGGAGCGAATCCTCGCCATCTTGGTAAGGGGGACTTTAAACACGTAAACAATATGCAATTAACTTTATAACCATTTTAATTTGAAAGGTTTAACGCGTGGCACGGTAATTCGTTCAATGTCAAAAAGTGTTCGTTCGAACAGAGATATATATTTATTATTACAGCCGAACGACTCGAAGGCGCGAGGAAACCGCTGAGAGGTAGGGGGAAGGCAGCCGCGCGGTTAGCCGGCGCCAAAATGCTAGACACTGGGTTCCGCGCGATACACTCGCAACGTTTGATTTCCCCGAACCCCCCCCCGTCTCGACTAGCTCGGCTTAGCAAGCTCCTCGCTCGCGAATCCCGCGGGCCGGCTAGGCCGGACCGAGGATGCATGCCTATTAGTAGGCCGCGGCCTAGTGACAATTTGTCACATATACAAGTGATGTAAAAGTTTAGTTTTATAAGTAGCACAACATTGTCGTTTCGATATTGTTACTGTTGTGTTAAAGTGCTTTATTAAATGCATTGGCAATGGGATAACGTTTGGTGAACTTCTGTTCCTTAATCCATACTTTTACAACTGTGTACGGATTTTATGTGCAACAGTGTCACGCCTTTTACAATTTATGATATCGGTTGAATTCCGATTACTGAGGGAAACGTTACGTTAGTGCCATTCATTCAAATAGGATGACCGCAGTTTCCTCAAACTGCGAGTCGAGCTTTGATAGCGGAAGTGAGCTGAGCAGGTTTATAAACCTAGCCAGCGACCTGTGTTGCTAAGAGCGCTGCCGCCTCGCAGCAAGAAGAATCCCGGTTCGATTCCCTCCGCCTGTCTGTGGAGTCTGCGTGTCTCTCGCTCTCGACCGTGTGTGTGTCTTTATGGGTTTTCGCCGGGTACTCCGGTTTCATCACAGAGTCCGAAGACACCGCTGCTGCCACTCACCCGCCAACACACTAATTCAATCACCGACCCACCCACTCAAAAACTCAACCACTCCACCCACCCACCCACTCGTTCACTCACCCACCCACACACATAAATCAATGATAAATGAACGTTAAATAATATATCCGCTTACAGATAGTGTTACAAGCCAGGCAACACAATCGTTTAACATGACACAGATTCATCCATGCTCAGTCCGCTCTACATTCTGTAGAGGGTTGGGGTGAGCCGGAGCCTATGCCGGCAGACACAGGGCACAAGGCAGGGCTGTAATAATAATAGCATTTATAGAGCGCCTTTCACCCGAGGGTTACAAAGCGCTGCACAGGGCTGTGGAGAGAACGGCATGTCAATAACATCAAGACAGATAAACTGAGAGACGCCAGTCCAGCGCTTGACACATGCTGCTGTTGCCACTCACCACCCAATCGTTCACTCAGCACAAACTCACCTACTCGCTCAATCACAGGAATCACGAAACAACAGTGCGCCAAACTGCAACGTCTCTAGAACAACCTAGCACGTGTAGTCCTCAGCATCAAAGCGAGCGACCAACCAACCAGAAAATGCACGGGCACTCTACACTGGCTACCCATCCAACAACGCATCGCTTACAAAAACCGCAATCCTATGCCACCGCGCTATTCACACAGAACACCCTAAATACCTCGCATCGCTACTCCGGCCACTCGCCTCGACACAATCCCGAACTCTACGCAGCTCATCACGGCGCCTACTCCACACACCGCGCTCACGCACAGCCTTTGCGCGACGCCGATTCTCGGTCGCGGCACCCACAACCTGGAACAGCCTGTAGCCACGTCTATTACGCCAAATACAGTCCCCCACAACCTTCAAAAAACTTTTAAAAATACACCTGTTTACCGATTCAAAACAAACCGACTGAGCCAGTCTCCATGAATCAACGGGCGCAACGCGCCCGGAGAATATGCGTGCGTTATAAATATATTATTATCAATCACTCACCAACTCACCCACCCGCTCACCGAGCACTCCGTATTCTCCCAAAGTCTTGCTGCCGCTGCTCCTGTCTAGGTTAATAGACCTGTTGACTTGCTGCCAGTGCCCTGTGACAGACTGGCATCCCATCCTGGGTGTAACCCTGCCATGCAGTCTGTGTCAGGCGGGATAGGCTCCGGCTTCACTGCAACCCTGTACACTGCAAGTCGTACCATGTCTACTGATTCTATAAATGATTAGGAATGATACTATAAATGCTATTATTATTATGTCTCCGTGTGTCTCCCCGTGTCTCCCCATGTCTCACCCGCGTCTCCTTGCGAGTCCTACTGTGTCTCCCCCCGTGTCTCCCTCCGTGTCTCTCCCCGTGTCTCCCTCTCCGTCTCCCCCGTGTCTCCTCCCGCGTCTCCTTCCCATGTCTTCTTCCCTCACCTCGGCCCGTCTCCCCCCGCGTCTCCCCACCACGTCTTCCCCCGTGTCTCCTTGTGAGTCGTACCGTGTCTCTTTGCATCTTGAATGTTTTCCTCTGTGTCTCCCCGTGTCTTCCCCACCGTGTTTCTCCTCGTGTTTCCCTCCCTTGTCTCGGCTTGTCTTCCCCTGCGTCTCCCCGTGTCTCCTTGCGAGTCGTACCATATCTCTCTGTCTCCCCTCCGTGTCTCCCCTCGTGGTGTCCACGGGCTTTTTCTTCTTTGCGATTCTCCGAAGCACGATGGTCAGCTTCTGGACATCGTTGTCTTTCAGCTCCTTGGCTTCGAAGTGTTTGGTAGAATTC
>JAZEWU010000003.1:10411756-10426905 GCA_036362915.1 Geotria australis | reverse complement strand
CTACGTGCAGCACTCGTATCGCGACAACACCATCACCTCGTCTAAGGTGACCGGCACTCACAAAGACGAAGGATTGAACTCGCCCACTGCGCCACCGTGGGCGGCACGGCGGCGCGGTGGGTAGCGCTGTCGCCTCACAGCAAGAAGGCCCCCGGGTTCGAATCTCGGCTCGGGGGGCTTTCTGTGTGGAGTTTGCATGTTCTCCCCCGTGTCCGCGTGGGGTTTTTACCGGGCACCACGGTTTCCTCCCACCGTCCAAAGACATGCTGCCAGGTTAATTGGCGTACTGACTACATTTCCCCAGGCGCCCTGCGATGGACTGGCGTCCCATCCTCGGTGTTCTTCTACCTTGCGCCCTGTGTCTGCCGGCATAGGCTCCGGCTCACCGCGACCCTGTACAGGAGTAAGCGGTTTCTGAAAATAAATGGATGGATGGATCCAACCGATAGAAGGGATATATTATGGATCACATTGGTCATGAACGTCCATCCATCTATTGTCAGAAACCGCTTAATCCTGTACAGGGTCGCGGTGAGCCGGAGCCTATCCCGGCAGATGAAGTCTTCATTTTAAATGTGCCTGTGCTGTTTACGCTGCTACAAGCCCAGCTCCGGTTTTACTCCGGTATTTGTTTTGGGATTTATCGCTGGCGATCTTGCTTGTGTACAGTGTTTCTGTCCGTGAAGGAGGTAATAACTCTACGCTGTCTGTGTCAACAGTAACGCTGCTCGCTCACTTGCTCAACCACTCGCTCACCCCGCTCACTCGCTCACGAACCCGCCGTCCCACTCAATCACCGCGCACTCACTAGCTGGTTCACTCGCTCACTCGCACACCAATAACAACACCGCTCGCTCGCTCGCTCATCCACTTACTCACTCACTGACCAGCTAATAACAACACTGCTCACTGACTCACTTGCTCATTCACCCGCTCCTCACGCATCCACCCACTCACCCACTGCCCCCACTCACCCACTGCCCACACTCACCCAATGCACAGCCTTAATCTTATATAGTTGTTTGGGAAAAAAAAGTGCAATGCTATGTATTTTGGACTATTTTATTTGAAAAATGTGTGCAGTGCTACGTGTGAATATTTTTTGTTGGTTGATTTAAATTTTGGTTTTATTATGAATCTTGTATATATTTTAATTATTGTCAGCAATTCGCATGTTTGTTGTGTCACAGCAGTCCCGTAAAGAGCTTGCAAGCTCACTGGGTATTTTCTACTGTAATAATAAACATCTGTCTAGCTGTAGAATATATAATGTTTCACCTTTTCTGGCAATGAGAGACGTGCTAAGATCTTAAAGCACCAAATGGACACCTTTTTGTAAAGGTTCCAGTTTGCTAGCAGCCACACTACATGCTTGTGGCAAAAACATGCAAACGAATGCTTTGATAAATGCGTTGTCCTTCAACCTGATTGGCCCAACACTAGACAGCTTTTGTTAGACCCTAGTCTCAGTGCTTAGCCAAGTGTTGCCAAAAGGCAAGCAGTCGTCAGGCAATGCAAGTATCAATGCATTAGTAGCTCGCGTCTAGCTGTCTAAACATTTATCTATCTATGGAGCCGTGACAAACCTTCGTCAATACAGTGGCGGGAACGCTCGCCACGGCTATCCCAACAGAGCAGCCCCTGACCCGTGTTCCGCCGTGCATTTCAGTACACAATATGGAACTTCATTCCCAAGAACCTGTTCGAGCAATTCCGTCGGATTGCCAACCTCTACTTCCTCATGGTCTTCCTCATCCAGGTGAGTGCCCCCGTGTCCCGCCAAAACCTTCTGCCCCCCGGCATTTCGATCCTCTATATCAACGGTCCCCAACTTTTTTTGCGCCACGGACCGGTTTCATGTAAGACAATATTTTTCGCGGACCGGCCTTCAAGGTGTGGGGGGATAAATATGACGAAATAAAAGAATACGACCGGCATAAAAACAAATATAAAGTGCATAAAAAATACAACTCACCATTACGCTGAATTATCCGGTCATTTTTCAAAATGAAACATCTTTCAGACTGATAATCAATAAAATATTTTTTTATTCATTCTTTCTGTGCGGCCCGGTTCCAAATGACCCACGGACCGGTACCGGTCCGCGGACCGGTGGTTGGGGACCACTGCTCTATATGGCAGAATCTATATAAAGTCGTAAGCCATTTTTACATTTCCCAGTTCGGATAAGCGGCCCTGTAAGATCTGTAACGGATAGACTCCGCCAAATCAAAACCAAATCGCGCGGGGCCTTCGCAGAACGACGCCACTCGGTCCCACACGGGTTCATGTCAACTTACCGTGTGCCGAGAGGCCAAATCCCGCCGTCCAAGACCACTTTGTCTCCCTCCCCTCAGCGTATATGCGCCGTCGCATCTACTCGCATTCCCGCAGCTGTTACAATCCGCAGTTCGCATAAGCATCGCCGCCGCTATAGCAATCCCCAGTTCGGATAAGCGGGCCCGCTATTACAATCCCCAGTTAGGATCAAATTTACCCGGGCAACGCCGGGTCGCCCCACCTAGGTGACAATAAAGTTGATTTGAAATTGCATTCATAGAGATACATAGAGAGTCATAGAGATACATAGAGACTCGTATAGACTCACAGGTACATAGAGACTTACAGAGACACAGACTCGTATAGACTCAGAGATACATAGATACTTAGAGACTCATAGAGACATACAGACATTTCACTGATAGTTGCATCAGCTTCATCAGTAACAAGGGTTCTGGTGAGAACCACCGCTTGGCTTCACTGGGCCCTCTGTATATAGGGGGAGGGAAATGGAGGAGACAACCTCAGAGGTGAGAGCAGCCAGTTGAGGTGTTCGGGCATCTGGTAAGGATGCCCCCTGGAAGTCTACCAGGCACGGCCCACTGGGCAGAGACCTAGAGGCCGACCCAGGAAACGCCGGAGGGATTATATCCTTCGGCTGGCACTGGGAACGCCTGGGAATCTCCCCCCGCCCCAGGAAGAGTGGAATCTGTTGCTGAGGAAAGGGATGTCTGGTCCACTCTCCTTGGACTGCTGCCACCGCGACCCTCACCATGACAAGCGGTTTAGAAAATGGATGGAGTCCGGTTTAACAGGGTGTGTGCGCGTGTCCCTCACAGCTTCTGGTGGACACCCCGACCAGCCCCGTGACGAGCGGAGTCCCGCTGCTCTTCGTAATCACGGTCACGGCGATCAAGCAGGTGACAACAACAAACAACAACAAACAACAACAACCGCCGTCACCACGGCACCTGTGCCAGGCCAGGTGCAACTTGAGGCTATCGCGCAGAGTGTCGAAGGCTCGCCGACAGGAGGTCACGGGACAGACCCAGGTGCCACGGGCTGACTGACTGAGATGACTGACCGGGGCACCACATGTGCCCCCTACCATGCCACAGACACACACAGCTCCCTAGGTGTAGAGAGTTTATTATTACAGCAGAAAATACCCAGTGAGCTTGCAAGCTTTGGAAGCAGGATTCCTGCGATACAACGCCGGCGACTGTCTAACGCTGGCTCCTGTCTCTAACGCCGGGTTTTGTCTGTAACACTGGCTCCTGTCTCTACCATCGTGACTCCCGTCTCTGACACACGCACTCCCGTCTCTAAGATCGTGACTTCCGTCTCTATCGCCGACTCCCTTCTCTTACCCCTCCCCGCTGGACAACTGTTCCAACAGTTCCTTCCAGCTTCAATACAAACTGACTGACTGACTGTGGGTCGTTGTGCCGTGTGCCGTGCCGTGTGCCGTGCAGGGCTATGAGGACTGGCTGCGTCACCGCGCCGACCGGGAGGCGAATCACGCGGACGTCTACACGGTGAAGAGCGGACACCTGGTGCGCACGCGGTGCAAGCACATCCGGGTCAGTGCGCACACACACGCACGCGGTACGCACACGGTACACACACACATACACACGGTACGCACGCATGCAATATGCACACACACGCAGTACGCACACACAGTATGCACACGTGCAATACGCACGCACACGCGGTACACACGCACGCAGTACGCACACAGTACGCACGCACGCAGTACGCACACACGCACGTGGTATGCACATAGACACGTGGTACGGACACACACACGCAGTATGGTACACACACGCAGGCGGTGGGAGACGTCACGTACGTGCGGAGCGATGAGCCGTTCCCGTGCGTCATGGTGATGTCATGATGATGCAGGTGGGCGACATCGTGTACGTGCGGGGCGATGAGTCGTTCCCGTGCGACCTCGTCCTCCTGGCGTCGAGCTGGAGCGACGGGCGAGCGCTCGTCACGACGGCGAGCCTCGACGGGGAGACCGACCTCAAGGTTGCCCACTCACACTCGGCACTGACCACTCTGTCCAGAACACGACAAAAACTGCTGCCAACTACTCGTCCTGTAGATGGCATATTAGTATTTTGTTTTTTTATTCAATTCAATTCAACTTTATTGTCAGTTCTTCCATATGTACAGGACATATAGAGGATCGAAATGCCGTTTCTCTCAGACTCCCGGTGTTGACATATACATGGACTGGAACACAACAACAAGTGTTTAAAACTACTAGGATAAAAAAACCCAAAATACAAATTTTTAAAAAATATTTACAAGTTAAGCTAAGCTGGAGGGGCACAATAACAAGGCACAGATCTAGAACAAAAACTATAATTACAACAAATATAGTGCGAATAGAACTTCTTCTTTGCGATTCTTCGAAGCACGATGGTCAGCCTCTGGATATCGTTGTCTTTCAGCTCGGCCTCGAAGTGTTTGGTAGAATTCGCAGGCAATACCAAGTATTACCTGACAGGGATCGCGACGCGAACGCTCCTACCTTGATCCCCCGAATAGAACTAATATAGTGCAGATATAGATGAAAAGATGTGCAAGTAATATTCAATTAAATTAAACTTTATTTGTCAACTCTACCATACGTACAGGACATACAGAGAATCGAAATACCGTCTCTCTCAGACCCCGGCGTTGTTTACTGCTAGACACCATTGCAGAACGACAGTGGACAAACTCTACCAACGCAGTCTCAGACAGGCGAGCTTCGGGGCCTGCTCCTTCGGGCCTGCCACCGGTCCGCGGACTGGTACCGGTCCGTGGGTCATTTGGTACCGGGCTGCACAGAAAGAATGAATAAAAAATATTTTATTGTTTATCAGTCTGGAAGATGTTTTATTTTGAAAAATGACCGGATACATCTGTCTGTGTGTCTCTGTCTCTTGAGTTGTATTTTTTATGCACTTTATGTTTGTTTTTATTCCGGTCGTATTATTTTATTTCGTCATATTTATCCCCCCACACCTTGAAGGCCGGTCCGCGAAAATTTAGTATTACATGAAACCGGTCTGTGGCGCAAAATCGGTTGGGGACCGCTGCTCTACAGGACGAGTAGTGGTTGTGATTACGGTTGTGTCGCTTGGCAGACGTACTTTGCTCCGCCGCACGCGCCGCGCGTGCTGTCTCCCCAAGACTTCTCCGGGTTCTCCGCGGCCATCGAGTGCCGTCAGCCTCACCCTGACCTCTACAGGTGACCCCCACGACCTCAGATCGCGACGCCGTGACCTCTGCTTGCGATCCCGTGACCTCGCACGACCCCCGTGACCTCGGTCGCGTGGGTTTTGCCGCGGATCGGTCGAACGAGCGTCGCTGCCGAGAGCCGCTCTTTTGGGATAGCCGTTTGCATCGAGCGTTTCTCCAGCGCACTCCCCTCCCCCACCCCCGGAGGTGAAACTTCGCGGAGGAGAGAGGTGGAACGCTCGATGACACGGCTATCCTAAAAGAGCAGCCCTCGAGAGTGATTCTCTAAACTTTCCCCAATCACCTCGTCAGTTATAGATAGGTGTTTATTGTTATAGCAGAAAAAACCCGGGGAGTTTGCAAGCTTCCGGTCTAACACTGGCTCCTATCTCTAACACCGGCTCCTGTCTCTAACACCGGCTCCTGTCTCTAACACCGACTCCTATCTCTAACACTGGTTCCTATCTTGAACATTGGCTCCTATCCACTATGGATAACATTGGTCATGAAAGCCTACGAGTTAATTGGCTCCTATCTTGAAAACTTGCAAGCTCTGGAAGTGGGATTCCTGCGACAGAACAAACGTGAAGCTCTGTGAGTTTAGGTCTTGTGAAAAAGTGTGTAAGTGTAGTGCACCCGTCGATATGTTGGAGAAAACGAGCGAGCACACACAGCACTTACCTTGAAAGATGGTACCAGAACAAACGTACTAACTAACCAATGATGTCATACGTACGACCCGGTGACCCATGCGAGTGACCCCGTGACCTGACGGTCCGATGACACGTGCCCGTGACCCCTGACCTATAGGCAGGTGACTCCAATGTTCTGTACGGGCGACTGACCCTGCCCTTTGCCCTCAGGTTTGAAGGTCACATCACCCTCCACAACACGGATGATCCAGAGCGGGGTGCTCCGAAGTGAGTGTGTTGTGTGTTGGTGTGTACGAGCGGTGGCCCATCGGTTAGTGCGCTGGGTGACAAATCTGGCGAACCGAGTTGGAATCCCGCTCACGGCCAACACCAGTGACTATTTTCTGAACCGGTCCTCGGCCTCCCCTAGGTCGACTCAGCCTAAAATGAGTACCTGGTGCGGTGTGTAAACATCGCCACTAGGGAGCCAAAATGCGGCCGGGCGTAGTGCTGGTCACCCACCTCATCGTGTGCCGTTTCGACCTTCATAGGTGCTCGCTAACGGCACTTGCCCCTACAGTCTGTGAAGGCTACACGGGGGATCTTTGTCTTTGTGTCTCTCCATTGACCGGAGTCGAATTGTTACCCTGTAGGTCCCTGGGCCCTGAAAACCTACTGCTTCGTGGATCCAGGCTCAAGAATACCGACTTCATCTACGGTGAGAGGGGGAGCGCGTGGAGAGGTCCATAATTGCCGTGTCGGGTTCATAATGGCCGTAACGAGCTTGCAAGCTCGCTGGGTATTTTTATCCTGTAATAATGAACATCTAACATCTAAGTGGTAACATCCGCGCCTCCTCGCAGAGAGAAGGTCCTGCCCAAGGCAGTTTGATTCACGCCTCGAACACTGACTCTAACGCGGAAATGGATCCTTGAGTTGATGAACAAGTGCATGCTGACAAAAAACATCCCAAAGATCTGGAGAAAAACCAAGATTATTGCTCTTCTCAAACCGGGCAAAGATCCAGCGTATGCAAATAACTTTCGCCCGATCTGAATGTGTGCTGCACGTTATAAATGTCGTTTATTGTTATTTACTGTTCTCGCCGACCCTGCTGGTCATGTGACGTGCAGGCGTGGCCATCTACACGGGGATGGAGACAAAGATGGCTCTGAATTATCGCTCGAAGTCGCAGAAGCGCTCCGTGGTCGAAGTGTAAGCCTGCCTACTTCTCCCCGTGTGTGTGTGTGCGTGCGTGCGTACGTGTGTGCGTACTAGGGAGGCAAAGGCGTCCGGGCGTGGTGCTAGTCACCCAATCCCCTCGCGTGCCGTGTCGACCTTCATAGGTGCTACTCGCTAACGGCACTTGCCCCTACAGTCTGTTAAGGCTATAGAGCGGATCTTTGTCTTTTGTGCGTACGTGTGTGTGTACGCACAGCAAGTTGGCACGGTAGGGAGCTCAGGTGGTGCATCTGCCAGTCATCTCAGTCAGGCAGCCCATGACACCTGGGTCTGTCCTGTGACCTCCTATCGACGAGCCTTCGACACTTCAGGTGGCCTCAGGGAGCCTCAGGGTGCACTTCGAAGCCGAGCTGAAAGACAACGATGTCCAGAAGCTGACCATCGTGCTTCGAAGAATCGCAAAGAAGAAGAAGGGTGCATATGGCCTGGCACAGGTGACGTGGTGATGTCACCGCCACTTAGTGGCGAAAGGCGCTTGTTGTTGTTATTGTTGTGTACGCAACATTTGTGTGTTTCCAGGTCGATGAACTCGTTCCTGCTGGTGTACCTGTGCCTGCTGCTGTGCGAGGCGCTGCTGGGCGTGGTGCTGAAGTCCGTGTGGCAGCTGGACCCGCGGCGCGGCGGTGGC
This sequence comes from Geotria australis, assembly GCA_036362915.1. Classification (NCBI taxonomy): domain Eukaryota; kingdom Metazoa; phylum Chordata; class Hyperoartia; order Petromyzontiformes; family Geotriidae; genus Geotria; species Geotria australis. Next base: position 10,418,883 of record JAZEWU010000003.1, on the reverse strand, counting down.
GGCGCCTGGTACAACGAGCGCGACGGGGAGGCCCCGCAGCGCAGCGCGGTGCGACGCTCTCGCACGCACACACACGCGCATAAAGACAAAGATCCCCCGTGTAGACTTAGCAGACTGTAGTGGCAAAGTGCCGTTAGCGAGCACCTATGAAGGTCGGCACGGGGTCGGTGACCAGCACCACGCCCGGCCGCCTTTGTCTCCCTAGTGGTGATGTGTACACACCGCACTAGGTACTCATTTGAGGGTGAAGAGAGGCCTCTCTTCTTGCTCCAGACTGAGGGGCTTCTGGCATCCGTTGAGCTTCTGGACATCGTTGTCTCTCAGCTCCTCGGCTTCGAAGTGTTTGGTAGAATTTGCAGGTAATGCCAAGTATTACTTGACAGGGATCGCGACGTGAACGCTTCTACCTTGATCCCCGCTGTTAGCACTCACACACCCGCACACACCCTGCGGCGCAACAACGGCAACAACTGCCGATTGCTACTAAGTGTCGGTGATGTCACCACGGCGCCTGTGCCAGGCCACGTGCACCCCGGGGCCACGCAAAGTGTCAAAGGCTTGCCTTACACGAGGTCACACGTCTGTCCCCGCATGTTTGTCGTGTCGTAGGAGTCCCCTAAAGAGCTTGCACGCTCACTGGGTATTTTTTTCTCCTGTAATAATAAACATCAATCCCGTGTCTCCCCCCCCCCGCAGACCCTCCAGTTCCTGGTGGACTTCCTGGATTTCCTGATCCTCTTCAACTACGTGATCCCGGTGTCGCTGTACGTGACCGTCGAGATGCAGAAGTTCCTGGGCTCGCGCTTCATCGGCTGGGACCCGCGACTCGCGCACGGAGGGCAGGCCGCGCTCGTCAACACGTCCGACGTCAACGAGGAGCTGGGGCAGGCACGCTCGCTCAATCGCTCAATCGCTCGCCCGCTCACCCACTCGCTCACCCACTCGCTCACCCCATTGACGATAATAATAATAGCATTTTATAGAGCGCCTTTAGAATTTTGGAACTTTGAAATATACGAGGTTTAAACCTTTCCGGCAATGAGAAAAAGTGTTAAGATCTTAATAACACTAGGTGGACACCTTTTTACAAAGGTTGCAGTTTGCAAGCAGCCACACATACTTGTGGCAAAAACATGCAACAAAATTGCTGAGATAATGCATTGTCCTTCAAACTTATTGGCTAATCACCAGACAGCATTTTTTTTAGGAGCCCAGTCTGTGATAGCCATATGCTGGGCTCCTAAAAAAGCTGTTTTTTTTTAAGGAGCCCATCCTCAAATGAGTACCTGGTGTGCTGTGTAAACGTCGCTACTAGGGAGACAAAGGCGGCCGGGCGTGGTGCTGGTCACCCACCACCTCGTGTGTCGTGTCGACATTTATAGGTGCTACTTGCTAACAGCACTTGCCCCAACAGTCTGTTAAGGCTATACGGGGGATCTTTGGTGATGATGATGTTGGTGGTGGTGATGATGATGGTGACGTTGTGCCAGGTGGAGTACGTGCTCACAGACAAGACGGGCACCCTCACCGAGAACGTCATGTGTCTCAAGAAGCTGAGCCTCGGAGGAGTCAAATACCAGGTTCAACGCGGAGCCCTGGTGCCCGAGGGCGGTGGGGAGGGGGAGAGGGGAGACGCAGAGATCGACTCCATGGTACATACACACAGACAAAGATCCCCCGTGTAGCCTCTAACAGACTGTACTCTGCGCAGCTCATCACAGCACCTACTCCACACACCGCGCTCACGTACAACCGTCGCGAAACGCCGATTCTCGGTTGCGGCACCGACAACCTGGAACAGCCTGCCACACCTATTGCGTCAAACACAGTCCCCTACAGCCTTCAAAAAACTCTTAAAAAGTCACCTTTTCACCGACTCACAACAAACCGACTGAGCAGGGCTCCGCGGCTCCGAATCAACGGGTGCAACGTGCCTGGAGAAAATGCGCGCGTTACAAAAGTAGATTATTATTATTATTATAATAGCATTTATAGAGCGCCTTTCACCCGAGGGTCACAAAGCGCTGCACAAGGCTGTGAAGAGAACGGCATGTCAATAACATCAAGACAGATCAACTGAGAGTCAAGCAATCGCGATAAATTATAGGACATAGATCATAAAGACAGCAGGAAAAAAAAAATAATAGCAACTACAGACAGCCTTCTACCCGGGGGTCACAAAGCGCTGCACAGGGCCGCGGAGAGAACGACAAACCAACAACGACAGAGAACGGTAATCAGACAACGTTGAGCCGCATAAGTGGTCCTGGCACGACGGCTTGAAGGCTTTACGAAACAAGTAAGTCTTGAGACGAGATTTGAAGATGTTCAAGGACTCCGCTGAGTGAATTTGCAATGGAAGAGCATTATGATGTTGTGTGCGCGCGCAGGACTGGCGGTGCCCGTCGTTCTTGCTCACCGCGCTGGCTCTGTGCCACACGGTGCGCCTGAGCCCAGACTCGTCCTCCGCCTCCTCCTCCTCCTCCTCGTCGTCCCGTCGGAGCGGACCTAGCGGCGGCCCAGACCCGGGAGCGGAGTCGGAGTACCTCGCGGCCTCTCCCGACGAGAAGGCTCTCGTCGAGGGAGCGAGGAGGTGGGTTCACAATGGTCGCTGGGTTCATAATGGCCAGGTTGCCGGGTTCGTATTGGTCCTTGTCGCCCCTTGGGAGACAAACGCGGGTGGGCGTGGTGCTGGCGACCCACACCCTTGTGTGCCGTGCCGGCCTTCGCAGGAGCTACTCGCTAACAGCACTTGACCCGACAGCCTGTTGGAGGCTACACGGGGGATCTTTGTGTGTATCTGTATAGGTGCTACTCACTAACAGCACTTGACCCTACAGTCTGTTAGAGGCTATATTGGCGACTTGACTATTTATTGACTGGGTCTTAATTAAGTGCGATACATTCTTGTCGTTATTATTGTCGTCGCTGCAAGGGGACCCGTGTGACCTGTGTGACCTGTTGACCCCTGTGGGCAGGCTGGGGGTGACCTTCATGGGCACCCTGGATCACCACAGCACCCTGAACATCCGCGGGGTCACCCGCAGGTAAGATCTGGACAAAGTCCCTTTTGTGAGCGCCTCCGGCAGGCGAGGCTGAGGTGGCTGGGCCATGTAGCCCGCGTGCCCAGCCATCGCATGCCCAAGCAATTCTGTTTGGCCGGATAGAGGGGGCTAAACAGGCTCGGCACGGGCTGGAGAAGAGATGGACTGATGCGGCACAGGAGGACCTGGACCTGGATCTTCTTCTTTTCGATTCTTCGAAGCGCGATGGTTAAATTACAGTTTCCCATTTCTTTACACAGTTCTTTGCATTTTTATGGAACTCTGCAAGGTCTTTTGAGCTGCAGAGGTTGGGTAGTAGAGCGCAGACAAGGCAGTGTTCCATAGTATGGTCTGCTTCTCCACATTCACAGGCGGTTGGGCCGGTCTTGTAGCCCCATCTGACCAAAGCAGCTTTTGATCTGACCAAAGCAGTTTTTGGACATGGGTGGACTTGCTGAAAACTGGTACCAGCGGGTTCGTGAAGGACGCTACTGGGCAGTCGGAGGCAGTCGCCCTCCAGCAATAGCGGAGGGCGGAGGAGCGACGCTCACTACAGCGAGCCGAGCGCCGGGCGGATAAAACTTAGCGAGTTGTCACAGTGAAGTGCGCAGGTGGCCCCTCGGCCGGTCATCTCGGTCGGTCAGCCCGTGACACCTGGGTCCGTCCCGTGACCTCATCCCAGCGGCGTGGGTAAATTTGTCCGTGTGTTGTGCGTAGGTTTGAGATTCTCCACGTGCTCGAGTTTGACCCCCAGAGGAGGAGAATGAGTGTCGTGGTACGCACAGAGGAAGGTGTGGTACACACTCACTCACGCCGCCCGTAAACACACACAGCACACACACACACAAAACTCCATCCATCCGTTTTCTAAGCCGCTTGTCCTGGTGAGGGTCGCGGTGGCAGCAGTCCAAAACTCTCCCATGTAATAATAATAGCATTTTATAGAGCGCCTTTCACCCGAGGGTCACAAAGCGCTGCACAAGGGCCACGGAGAGAACGGCATGTCAACAACGACAGAAAAAACAACCAATAAAAACCAAAGCAACAAAAAATTAAATGATTAAGGCTGCTTCGAATACACTGAAAGGTCGTGAAACTGGCAATCTTAGGAGTGGCAAAAATCTGCCAGCCTCTAACAGACTGTTGGGGCAAGTGCCGTTAGCAAGTAGCACCTTTGAAGGTCACCCCCAACAGCCACCCCCCTCCCCTGCCGTGACCCAATGATTCAATTCAATTCAACTTTATTGTCAATTCTGCCATATGTACGGGACATGTAGAGGATCGAAATGCCGTTTCTCTCAGCTACCCCGGTGTTGGCATATACATGGACTGGAACACAACAACAAGGGTTTAAAAATATTAGGATAAAAAAAAAACAACCCGCCCCCCGTTAAGCCCCCGTTAATCACCTCGTTAAACCCCGTTAACCCCACCGTTAACCCCCGTGACCCCTCCCAGGTCGAGGGTTCGTCATCACGAAAGGCGCCGACTTGGCGATTCTGCCGCGGGTGGAGCGCGGCCCGGTGGGGGAGACGCAGAGACACGTGGACGAATTCTCGCTGGTGAGTGGTCCCTCCCCCCTCCCTGTGTGAGTCTACCGATGTAAACATCGCCACTGGGGAGACAGGCGGCCGGGAGTGGTGGTGGCTACTCACCCCCTCGCGTGCCGCGTCGGCTTTCATAGGTGCTACTCGCTAACGGCACTTGCCCCTACAGTCTGTTGGAGGCTACACGGGAGATCTTTGTTTTGTCTTTGCTAGTCGCAAACAGCACTTGCCCCTGCGGTCCGTCAGAGGCTACACGAGGGGGCGACCTTTGTCCTGTGCACGTGTCCGCAGCTGGGCCTGCGCGTGCTGTGCGTTGCCGCGCGCGAGCTGACGCGCGTGGAGCTCGCGGCGGTCACCCAGCGCCTCCGCGACGCGGCGCTGACGCTGGGCGGCGAGCGGGCGCAGCGCACCAAGCTGGCGTACGACGCCGTCGAGAGCCGCCTCACCCTGCTGGGCGCCAGCGCAGTCGAAGACAGGTGTGTCGCTCGCTCGCTCACGCACCCACAAAGACACCCACAAGCTCCCGCCTACGCACCCGCGCAACCACCCATCAAGGTAGAAGCGTTCACGTCGCGATCCCTGTCAGGTAATACTTGGTGTTGCCTGTGAATTCTACCAAACACTTCGAAGCCGAGCTGAAGAACAACGATGTCTAGAAGCTGACCATCGTGCTTCGAAGAATCGCAAAGAAGAAGACCCATCCGTTCGCGCCTCGAAGTCCTACTCTCGTCGAATGAACATCTTCGACATTGAATGACGATGTGCGCGTTATAAATGTAAATTATTGTTATTATTCACTGAGTTAGACGCCCACACTCCACTCGCACACCCACCCACCCTCACCCACCCCCACCCACCCACTTATTCACTCACTCACCCACAAACACATTCACACCCTCCCGCCTACGCACCCTCGCACCCACCCACACATTCACTGACCTTACACACCCACACTCCACTCACACACCTACCCACCCACCCTCACCTATTCACTAACTCCCCTACCTAAACTCAACCGCCCGTCCGCTCCCCCCGCCTGCCCGCTCGGCACCCGCCAGGCTGCAGGAGGGCGTTGTGGAGGCGATGGCGTGCCTTCGCGACGCCGGAGTCTCGCTCTGGGTGCTCACGGGAGACAAGCTGGAGACGGCCGTCAACGTGGGGTACTCCTGCGGTCTCTTCGCGCCCTCCACCACCCTGCTGTCGCTCAGCCACGCGGCCCCCGTCTCCCCGGCGACCGTCTCCCCGGCGACGGGCTCCCCTGCGACCGTTTCCCCGGCGACGGGGGGCGAGGGGGCGTGGGGCGGCGAGGGAGCGGGGTCGGAGGGTGAGGCGGCGGCGGAGGAGGGGAGGGAGGATGCAGGGGGGGAGGGGAGCGATTACGCCGTCCAGCTGTCGCGGATGCTCACACAGTAAGGAGCCGCACGGACGGAAGGCGGGAACAGGCGGAGACGCGCGTCTGTTTATCCCCTCCGTGTCTCCTCCTCCCCCGTGTCTCTGCCTGTGTCTCTTCCCCGTGTCTCTAACCCCGTGTCTCCCCCCCTCTCTGCCCTATCACCGCGTGTCTCTCCGCGTGTCTCCTCCTGCCCGTGTCTCCTCCTGCCCGTGCCTCCCCGTGTCTCCTCTGAGCCTCCCCCCGTGTCTCCCCCCGTGTTACCGCGTCTCCCCGTGTCGCCTCGCGTCTCACCCGCGCTCGCCCCCATGTCTCGCTCGTAGTCTCCGGCTCCCATCTCTCCGTGCTGCTCACTCTCCCCCGTGTCTCCCCGTGTCTCCCCGGGACCGATGTGTCGGCGCTCCCGTTAGGCCAACCAGGCAGCCGCCTAGGGGCGCATTACTGACCGTTAAGGGTCACAGTTTTATACAAATGATTGTTTTAAGAAAAACATAATTAAAGGAGAATATAATAAGTTAATTGTTTAAAACAGTTATAGTTCATTGTTAGTTCACAACCAGTTGACATCTTTTTGTGGGTGGGGGATGCAAGTAGCTGGCCTTGCCTTGGGCGCAAAATAATCTGGCGCCGTCCCTGGTCGCTGGTGATGTCGGGCTTCCAGCTCCCCGTGTCTCCCCGTGTCTCACCGTGTCTCCCCGTGTCTCACCGTGTCCCCGTGTCTCGTTCACGCAGGGCCGCGTGCGTCCCCGGGGCCGATGTGTCGCTGGTGGTGTCGGGCTCCCAGCTCTCCGTGCTGCTTGAGGACCATCGCCGCGCGCTCAGGCAACTGGTGCAGGCGTGCCGCTCCGTCCTCTGCTGCCGCCTCGCACCCCTGCAGAAAGCCGAGGTTCGAATTCGATTCGATTCTTCGAGTGCGTGCTATGACAGTTTCCCATTGCAACAAGTTCTTCTTCAGTTGCAGACAGCCCTTCAACATTTAGAGATATAATAGTGAGTGCTGGCCTTAAAGGCGGGCGGGCATTGGCCTCTCTTCTTGCTCCAGACTGATGGGCTTCTGGCATCTGTTGAGCTTCTGGACATCGTTGTCTTTCAGTTCCTTGGCTTCGAAGTGTTTGGTAGAATTTGCAGGTAATACCAAGTATTACT
>JAZEWU010000003.1:10391871-10407125 GCA_036362915.1 Geotria australis | reverse complement strand
GTATCTCAGCTGGCGCTCGACACTCGCTACTGGACGTGGGTGAATCACTTTGTGACGTGGGGAACCCTCATCTTCTACCTCATCTTCTCCCTCTTCTACGGCGGAGTGCACTGGTGACGCACGCGCACACGAGCACATACACGCACACAACAACGTGCCGTTCTCTCCGCGGCCCTTGTGCAGCACTTTGTGACCCTCGGGTGAAAGGCGCTCTATAATAATAATTCTACATTTATAACGCGCACATTAATTCAATGTCGAAGGTATTCATCGACGAGAGAATGACTCAGAAGCGCGAGGAAAGCGCAGAGAGGTGGAGGAGGCAGCTAGGCGGTTTGCCGGCGCCATATTGCCACACACTGCTTCCTATATATTATGATGTTATCGGCCAAGTAATTAATGAGTGTTTTTTTTTTACTTGTGGGAGAAAACCGGAGAACCCGGAGGAAACCCAAGCAGAACAGGGGGAGAACACACAAACTCCACACAGAAAGGCGCCCGAGCCGAGATTCGAACCCGGGACCTTCTTGCTGTGAGGCGCAGACGTTACCGCTGCGCCACCCTGCCGCTATTATTATTGTATACATGTGTACACGCGTGTGTGTGTCTTTGTTTGACCGCAGGCCGCTGCTTAAGGCTCAGGGCATGCGCGGCGTGTTTGCGGAGCTGCTCTCAAGCATCTCGGTGTGGCTCGGAGCGGCGCTCCTCGTCACGGCCTGCCTGGCTCCCGACGTCTTCCGCTCGGCCGCCGGAGGCCACACATGGCCCACGGGGGGGCCACAGGTGCTGGGGGAGGTGGGGGGACGGCAGGGTCGGCGCTCAGATAGATGTTTTATCATTACGGCGTAAAAATAGCCAGTGAGCTTGCGAGTTCTTTATGCAGAGGTCGCCAGCTGTGCTCCCGGCCGTGGCGACTCGCCGTGTTTTAGCCGCCCTCATGCAATAATAATAATAATAGCATTTTATAGAGCGCCTTTCACCCGAGGGTCACAAAGCGCTGAACAAGGGCCGCGGAGAGAACGGCATGTCGACAACGACAAAACATACGCAATACGTCGTACACACACGTAAACACACACGTACACACGCACACACGCACGTGCACACACACATGCACACACACACAATGTGCGCGCGTGTGTGTGTGTGTAAGAGAGTGTGGGGAGCGGTAGTGTAGTGGTTAGCGGCTGCGCTGCGAAACCGACAGAGAACCGGGTTAGATTCCCGCTCACGACCAGCGCCAACACCGGTGACGATTATCCGAACCTGGTCCTGGGCCTCCCCTAGGTCGACTCAGCCTCAAATGAGTATCTGCTGCAGTGTGTAATGAAAAAATACTCATTAATTAATTGACCGATAATATCCTAATATGTAGGAAGCAATGTGTGGCAATATGGCACCGGCAAAACCGCCTGGCTGCGTCCTCCGCCTCTCTGTGTTTTCCTCGCGCCTCTGAGTCGTTCTCTTGTCGAATGAGTACCTTCGACAGTGAATGAATATGTGCGCGTTATAAATGTAAAATTATTATTATCATTAATAAACATCACCACCGGGGAGAGACAAAGGCTGCCGGGCGTGGTGCTGGCCACCCACCCCCTCGTGCACCCTGTTGGCTTTTATAGGTGCTACTCGCAAATGGCACTCGACCCTACACTGTGTTAAGGCTATACGGAGGATATTTTTATGCGTGTGTGCGTGCGCCCACGTGCGTTGTGTGTGTGCGTGGGAAGCGGTGCTGCGGCAGTTAGCGCGCTGCGCTACGCTACAAAACCCGGCGACCCGAGTTCGATTCCGGCTCGCGGCCACCACCACCAGCCACAATTCTCAGAACCGCTTATGAGTGCGGTGCTGGCCACCCACCCCCTCGTGTGCCGTGCTGCCCGCCTTCGTAGTTGCTACTCGGTAACAGGAGTTGCCCCTGCGGCTTGTCGAGGCTACGCGGGGGGTGCGGGGAGCTTTTGTCTGTGTGTTGGTGCGTAACCTGAATGTGTGACGTACACACACACACACGCCTCTTTCTGGTCCTAGACCTGACCCCTAACTCCCAACTGTGACCCTGGCAACACTTAGTTCAGCCCCGACCCCTCAAACCCGCCCGGCTTGTGAGTAAACAGATTCACAATTGACATTTCTAACGATTGATAATTTAACATTTCTAAAGCCGCCTTTAACCGAAAGGTTGCAAGCCCGAGTCTAACGCTGACCCTGAGCCTGACCTAGGCCCTGTGACAAACTCCAACAGTGACCTCCCCAACCTTAACCCTGATCCTGACCCTATCCCCAACTCTAACCCCTGACCCTAACCCCTGACCCTAACCCCAACCATAATCCTAACATTGACCATAAGGCTCACCGTATCTCTAACACTAACCCTAACCTCAAACCCCTATAACCCTAACCCTGACCCTCACCCTGACCCTCACCCCGTCTATAACACTAACCCCAACCCCGTCCCTATAACACCGACCCTTCAACTTTGACCCGGGCCCCCTTCCCCTCACCCTTGACCCGTGACCCCGTCCCCTGCGCTCTAGGGGCTCTGCGTGGAGTGGTGTGAGAGGTCACGGGGGTCAAGGGTCAGGCTCAGGGAGGATGACGAGCGGCCCTTCTACGTTCCCTCCCCAACCACGTAACGCGGACACGGCAACCACAACACATCCGCAACACAACCACAACACAACACGACCACAACACAGTCACTACAGACACCAATGCACCTACAACACAACCACAACACAATACAAACACAGCCACTACACAACCACAACACAATGCAGCCACAACCACAAGACAGTCACTAGAAACATCAACACACCTACAACACAACCACCACAACACGACCACAATACAAACACAGCCACTACGCAAACCACAAGACAGCCACTGCAAACACCAACACTGCCGCATCATCAGACCAACACAGCGCCCTCCTACACACCGAGTCACAGTGGTTACATAATGGATGGTGGTGTGTGGCCAGGCTCCCTCTCACACGGTGGAATTCTAACGGTGTCTCGCGTGGCTAAATCACGGTGGCATCGTAATCATCATCATCGTCGCTGAGCGATGACGATGATGATTCACGACTTGGGCTCAAGTGGTTTAACGACAGATGGTGCGATCGGGCCTCACTGTCATGTGGTGTCTATCACGGTTAATCAACGTTGTAGCCGTCATCATCATCATCGATGACGTGATGATGACGTGATGATGACGACGATGATGATTGACGGCTTGGTCTCAAACGGTTTAACGACGGTTGGCGTGACAGGCCTCACCGTCACGTGGTGTCCGTCACGGTTAATCAACGTTGTCGCCGTCATCATCATCATCGTCATCGATGACGTGATGATGATGGTCTCAAACGGTTTAATGGCGATGATGACGATGATGATGACAGCGTCTCAGACGGTTTCATCAAGGAGGGGGCACGGTGCGTCTGGGAACCTATCGTCACTACGGATGTCGCCGGCGCGCGTCATTGAGCCCGCGGGGTCGAATAACGGCGGTTTACCGGCGGCCGTTTGTGCGCGTTCCGCCGCAGATGATGGAGGGCGCGATGCCGGCTGCTGCTGCGCCGCGGCTGGCGGTCGCGTCGGCGTGGCGATGGCTGCGGGGGCGCGGCGGCGAGCGCACCCCCCTCGCGCCGCGCCAGCCGCGCCAGCCGCACCAGCCGCACCGCCGGTGGACGGGATCGGCGCCGGCCGCGACGCTCGCCCACACCGCAAGCTCCGTGTCGCTGGCAGGCGTCCACGGGGAGACCAGCGTGTGACGCGCCAACTAACCACCCTTCTTGCCGCTTCACGGCAAGAAGGTCCCGGGTTCGAATCTCGGCTTGGGGGCCTTTCCGTGCGGAGTTTGCATGTTCTCCCCCCGTGTCCGCGTGGGTTTTCGCCGCCGGGCACTCCGGTTTCCTCCCACCCGTCTAAAGACATGCTGCCAGGTTAATTGGCGTACTGACTAAATTTCCCCAGGTGCCCTGCGATGGACTGGCGTCCCATCCTCGGTGTTCCCCTGCCTTGCACCCTGTGTCTGCCGGGATAGGCTCCGGCTCACCGCGACCCTTTACGGGATTAAGCGGTTTCGGAAAATGGATGGATGGGGGGAATCCGACCAGAATTGGCGTCGATCTGCCACGGAAACGTCCCAACTGTTGGCGCAGTGGTAACATCCGCGCCTCGCAGAAAGAATGGTCTCGCCCGAGCAGGTTTGATCCCTGCCTCGGGCGCCTTTCTGCGTGGAGTTTGTGCGTTCCCGCCCCCTCCTGTTCTGCGTGGGTTTCCTCCGGGCTCTCCGGTTTCCTCCCCACAGCTTAAAAAAAATACCCGTTAATTAATTGACCGATAACATCCTAATTTATAGGAAGCAGTGTCGTGTGGCAATATGGCGCCGGCAAAACCGCCTGGCTGCCTCCTCCTCCGCCTCTCTGCGCTTTCCTCGCGCCTCCGAGTCGTTCTCTCGTCGAATGAGTTACCCTTCGACAGTGAATGAATATGTGCGCGTTATAAATGTAAAATGATTGTAAGAAATCCGTATTATTATGTTAGGTTTCCGTCGCGTGTAGCCTCTAAACAGACTGTCAGGGCAAGTGCTGTTAGCGGGTCGCTGCTACACAGATACACACACAACTCCCCCGTTTAGCATCTAACAGACTGTGGGGGGCACGCGCTGTTAGCGGGTAGCGCCTACGAAGGCCGGCACGATGGGTGTTGCGGTGCGCATCACCGCGCGTGCCCGTCCGCCTTTGTCTTCCCCCAGTTCCGACGTTTACACGCCCGCACAATGTCGTCACACCAGACAAAGATCCCCCGCGTAGCCTTAACGGACCTTTTGGTGCAAGTGCCGTTGGCGGAGCGGCACCTAACGATGGCCGGCACGGCACATACCGGGGGAGAGGGTCGGTGGTCGGCAACCACGCCCGGCCGCCTTTGTATCCCTCCGCGGCGATGTTTACATCCTAGAGGAGGCCCAGGACCGGTTCGGAAAAATCTTCACCGGTGGTGGCCGTGAGCGGGAATCGAACTCTGGACCGTAGCCGGGGGTTCGTGGCGCGGCGATTCCGCTAACCGCCGCGCTTAACCGCGGCGCCACCGCTCCCGACCAGCCACGCGGACATAAGCACACGTTTAGTACATATAAGACCAAGATTCCCCCATATAGCCTTAACAGACTTGGGGCAAGTGCCGTCAGCGAGGACCTACGAAGGTCGACACGGCGCACGAGGGGATGGGTGACCAGCACCACGCCCGGCCGCCTTTGTCTCCCTAGTGGCGATGTTTACACACCACACCAGGTACTCATTTGAGGCTGAGTCGACCTAGCGGAGGCCCAGGACCGGTTCGGAAAATCGTCAGTGGTGTTGGCCGTGAGCGGGATTCGAACTCGGGTCGCCAGATTGGTAGCCCAGTGCGCTATCCACTGGGCTACCGCTCCCCATTAGTACATATATGCATATCCCCTCGCACACTCGCGTGTGTGTCGGAGGGCCCGTGACCAAATCTAGTCGGGATGGACGCCCGTCCAACCTTGCCGCCAATGTCTCGCAAGTCAAGCAGGGCTGAGCTGAGCATGGATGATTGCTGGCTTTGGTGAGCACCGGCCATGCATGGATAGCCGTGTCGAATGTCGAAAGTCACCCCCCCCTTCTCTCTCCTATGCGGGGTTTTGCTTGCCTCGTCACAGCGTGCGGAGCAGCAATGCTCGATGACGCGGCTATCCCGATACGTTATGTCGATGTGTACGTACACCCGTATATGAATGTTGGACGCATGCGTTCCCGCACGCATGTGAAACGCATGTAACAAAAAAGCTCCCCCGTGTAGCCTTAACGGGACCGTAGGGTCAAGTGCTGTTAGCGAGTAGCACCTGTGAAGGCCAGCACGGCACACGAGGGGGGCGGGTGGCCGGCACCGCGCCCGGCCACCTTTGGCGATGTTTACACACCGCACCAGGCGCTCGTTTGAGGCCGAGTCGACCTAAGGGAGGGCCCAGGAGCGCTCCGAAAAATTAATCGGTGGCGTTGGCCGCGAGCGGGAGTCGAACTCGGGTCGTGGCACGTTCGCACGGACCTCGATTGCACTCGCTGACTTGCATGCTCCGTGTTGTGGTTTGCGAGCACCGATTAAGGCCAGGTTTACTTCACTCCAAAGACAAAGATCCCTTCCCCCGTGTAGCCTTCAGCGGACTGTGCAGGCAAGTGCTGTGCCGCTGCCTGTTAGGGGTCAACGTGGCACAACATCGTTATGACCCCATTGCTGGTGTCTGACGCGACGCAGCACGGACCCGCTTAAGGCTGAGTCGACCTAGGGGGAGGCCGAGCACCGGGGGGGGACAGACGTTGGTTAAACGGTGTTGGCCGTGAGCGGGAATGGAATTCCACGTGAGCTCGCGCGGTTATTAACTCTTTAAGTCACGGTTATGTTACAAAACCATCTCTTATTTATATGCAGTAATGCGCACCTACCCCCATAACTGGGGGCGGTCGGGGAGTCCAACTGAGATGTTTGTCTTTCGATGGGGAATACGTTTAGGTTAAGGTTTAGCTATTTTAGAATTATTTTTCGCTTTAAAGGAATTGATATCGCGCGTGGAAACGGGCTCGCGAAACCTTGCGAGCCTGAAGCTTCGTTGTAGAGAACTTTCGACTTGCAATTGCGTGAAAAAGGGGGGCACACCCATTTAACTGCAAGAGGGGGGGGGGGCCCACTCACTGATGCACTGAGCTGAAGGTCCATTGAAAGTACTTTGATCCCACGGATGCTTTAGCCTTGCACGGGACAGCCTGGGTGTGTGTTACACAGTGTGTTACACAGTCTGCGTGTGTGTTACACAGTGTGTTACACAGCCTGGGTGTGTGTTACACAGCCTAGGTGTGTGTTACACAGTGTGTTACACAGCGTGGGTGTGTGTTACACAGTGTGTTGCATAGTCTGCGTGTGTATTGCAGTGTGTTACACAGTGGGTGTGTAGTTATGAGAGAAGAGATGTGTGTGTTGTGGGTCACATTCCCATACAAGTTTTCCACTATTCCCCCCGCACACACACACACACACTAGAATGGTCCGTTCCATTTTAAATTGAGGCTGTGTCCCGCCTGGGCTATACCATTCGTGAGTTGGGGATTGTGTTGTTAGTTGTGGTTGCGACGAGAGTTCTATAGAGATCCTGGTGGTGGTGTTTTGTTTGAGCGGTGTATCTTCCCCGCACACATCAGGGTTTCTCCCTGAACCAGAGGTGAAAGTAAGCCGGTACGGTCCGGTACGGCCAGCGTCTCTGTAACAAAGTACCCGAAACGTTCGGCACATGCGGGCATTAGACATTCACGTCAGTTCCCATGGCAACTCGCAAGATAACGGTTGTGCGTTGTCGTGACAAACCATTAGCCAAGCTAGCCCATGGCGTTCAGTGAGTGTAGGTCAGTGAGCTTCGCGATTTAGAGGAGTGTACACTTCCACCCATAATTCAACATTTGTATACTGTCACCTACTGATGGACTTGTGCAAAACGATCTAAAAAGGTTTTAATTCCCATCTTCTGGCAATGATACAGGTGTCAGGATCTCAAAACACCAAATGGACACATTTCACAAGGCAACAAGTTTGCAGAAATCACACGCGGATAGATGTTTGTTAGTACAGCAGAAAAAAAATACCCAGTGAGCCTGCAAGCTCGTTACGGGACTCCTGCATTGACACAACAAACAAGCGAATTGCTGACAATGTGGGGTCGCAATACGACCGTACCGGTGAACTATTTCAAGTTACTTTCACACCCTGGCCCCGAACCCCTTAATTTGTCTTGCCATGCATCCATCAACAAATCGTGTTAAAGCCGAGGCTTGCCGTTAGGATTGTTAAGGCTCGGCAAGTATCGCCGCCTTGCGTTGCTTTTGTGTTTTCGTGTATTTAAAGTTTATTATTTAAGCTTGCTTTCAAAGGTCACCGGGTCACACCAGCGCGCGCTATCTGTCTCTGCGGCGACGCGAGTTGATGATGAGCGGAACTCGCGGTTGGGGGTAGAGGAATGGCATCCGTTTGTCTTTCTGCTTCTCTCTCTCTCTCTTCTGTCTGTGCAGATGTTACCACTGCGCAGATAAGACAACTGCGCAGGGTGGCGCGGTGGTAACATTGCGCCTCACAGCAAGAAGGCTCCGGGTTCGAATCTCGGCTCGGGCGCCTTTCTGTGTGGAGTTTGTGTGTTCTCTCCCCCCCTGTTTTGCGCGGGTTTCCTCCGGGGTCCTCCGGTTTCGTCCCAAAACAAAAAAAACTATCATTAATTATTTGGCCGATAACATCATAATATATAGGAAGCAGTGTGTGGCAATATGGCGCCGGCAATACTGCCTGGCTGCCTCCTCCGCCTCTTTGCGCTTTCCTCGCGCCTCTGAATCGTTCTCTCGTCGAATGAGTACCTTCGACAGCGAATGAATATGTGCGCGTTATAAATGTAAAATTATTATTTTTTGCATCCCTCGTCTCACTTCCCTCTTCCTCCTTCACGCTCCAATCCCTCTCATCCTCCCTCTCCCCCCATCCCTCCATCCTTGACTCCGTTTTTGGGCACGAGTGGATATCTCAAACTGTCGATGGTGATGATGATGGTGGTGGTGATCATGGTGTTGGCTTATATCTCCCTGTCTTTTTAACTGAGCAATAAACAGCGCCTTACATTTTAAACTCTCGCGTCTCGAGATTCCTCAACGAGTGGGCTCAGCAATGCACTGCATCCTACACGCAGATATACAGAGATATATAGAGAGAGACATAGAGATACACATAACCCCAGTACTGATAATTCGTTGCTACCGCTTGACTCTCAGTTTTCTGTCTCCCCGTTGTTGTTGTGCCGTTCTCTCCACAGCTCGGGGGGGGGGAAAAAATAAACCCAAAAAACTTGTTGCCGATTTTCCGTGCTCTGTCGTTGTTGACATGTCGTTCTCTCTGCAGCTTTGTGCAGCGATTTGTGACCCTCGGGTGAAAGGCGCTATATAAATGCTATTATTATTATTACTTACATAGTGGCCTCAGCATTGAGATATAGAGATACACTCACATATAGATAGACTCAGATACTCAGTGAGATACGCTCAGGGATACGTAGAGATACATACCGATACAGAGATGGAGATACACTTATTTGACATACATTTTGAACCCCTAACTTGCCCTGAGATGGAACACCAGTCCATCGCAGGGCACCTGGGGAAATTAACCAGTACGCCAATTAACCTCGCAGCATGTCTTTGGACGATGGGAGGAAACCGGAGTGCCCGGCGAAAACCCACGCGGACACGGAGGAGAGAACATGCAAACTCCACACAGAATAATAATAATATCAATTTATATAGCGCCTTTCACCCGAGGGTCACAATGCGCTGCACAAGGGCCGCGAAGAGGACGGCATGTCAACAACGAAAGAAAAACAAACAACCAATAAAAAACAAAACAATATAAAATAAATTATTAAAGCTGCCTCGAATATACTGAAAGGTCGTGAAACTGGCAATCTTAAGAGCGGCAAAAATCTGCCAGCGTCCCCTAAGATGGCCGTCACTTCCAAAGAGAAAAGGCACCCGAGCCGGGATTCGAACCCGATATCCTTCTTGCTGTGAGGCGGCAGCGCTACTCAGTTGGCCGTTATGAAACTCTGCCCAAACCCGTGACCCATCCATCATGAACGCCCTTCTTATTTGCGATTGTTCGAAGCACGATGGTCAGCTTCTGGACATCCTGACTTGGCCATTTAGACCCCCCTGACACAGCAGCCTGGTCAACACACGTGCCAAACACCTGACCAGCCCTTGCAATCAATTTCGAGCCGATCGCTCCTCGCGCCCAATACGATCGACGCGGGAGCGATCGATTGATTTTGCCTTGCGCGCCAAGCTCCCCCGGATTAACGCGGAAGCGGCTCCCGTCCCAAAATCGCCCAGCGATGTCAACATTACGACATTATTTGTCCGGATTAATTAAGGGATAAGCTCAATTGCCGGTTAATCATCGCGTCAGCAACGGCGCGCCACCGAACACGGCGCTCGCGTCGCTTGCCCGAGCGTTCATTATTTTCAATGGACGATTGCGACCCCCGGTGAGTCCCACGCGGCGCTGCCGGGAGAGGCGCGTGTCGAGCGGTAGGGAAACTAGGCGAGGTCGGTGCTTCACCCCGGGGTTAGGCCTGCGTGATGGTTAACTGATTAATGGAGAGATTTGACGATACATAACTGGGTTGAAAATTGTTCTCGAGAGCTCTTTCGGGATAGTCGTTCCTCCTCCCTAGCAATTCTCACTGAGCCTTGACACCTGCATAGACACTCTTGGGCTGTAAATGTTTATAAGTCGCAGCTGATTGGCAGGGTGTCTGTGCAGCGGTAACATCTGCGCCTCCTCCTCACAGTGAGAAGAAGGTCCTGCCCGAGGCGGTTCGATTCCCGCCTCTTAACGCTGGCTCCTGTCTCTAACGCTCGGTCCTATCTCTAATGCTGGCTCCTGTCACTAACGCGGGCTCCTATCTCTAACGCTGACTCCCGTCTCTAACACCGGCTCCTATCTCTAACACTGGCTCCTGTCTCTTAACACTGATTGCTGTCTCTAACACCGGCTCCTAACGCTAACACTGACTCCCGTCTCTAACACTGGCTCCTATTTCAAACACTGGCTCCTGTCTCTTAACACTGATTCCTGTCTCTAACACTGGCTCCCGTCTCTAACACTGGCTATCTCTATGTATCTCTGTGAGTGTATCTCTATGAGTGTAGCTGTGTATCTCTATGAGTGTATTTGCATCTCTATGAGTGTATCTCTGTATATGTATAGACAGGAGTGCTCCACGCTGCTGAGCTATCTCTATGAGTGTATCTCTATCTATCTGTGTATCTCTATGAGTGTATACGTATCTCTATGTATGTGTGTAGACAGGAGTGCTCGACGCTGCTGAGCCGCCTGTCCGAGGCGGTCGGCCGGCTGCTTCTCCTGGTGCCGGTGGAGCCGTGTGCCGGGGTGGGGGTCTGGGGGGTGGGCAGGGTGGGGACCATCCTCCACCTCATCCTCAACCACGAGCTACATCACCCACAGGTGATGTCACCATCAACATCGCACATCATCAGCAACACCACCCTCACCGTCGCCAACATCATAGATAGATAGATAATTAACTCGTAGGCTGGGGGTCAAGGTAGAAGCGTTCACGTCGCGATCCCTGTCAGGTAATACTTGGTATTGCCTGCGAATTCTACCAAACACTTCGAGGCCGAGCTTCTTCTTCTTCTTTGCGATTCTTCGAAGCACGATGGTCAGCCTCTGGACATCGTTGTCTTTCAGCTCCTCGGCTTCGAAGTGTTTGGTAGAATTCGCAGGTAATACCAAGTATTACTTGACAGGGATCGCGACGTGCTGAACGACAACGATGTCCAGCAGCTGACCATCTTGCTTCGAAGAATCGCAAAGAAGAATAACTCGTAGGCTTTCATGACCAATGTTATTCACAGTGAGGCTCTGTTTATGAGTTTAGGTCATGTGAAAAAAGGTGTGTAAGTGAAGTTCACCCGTCGATATGTTGAAGCAAACGAGCGAGCACATGCATCACTTACCTTAAAAGATGGTACCGACGTTTTGCTGAGGTTACACTCAGCATCATCAGGGGACTCGGAAAAATATAATGTACAAAATACGAGGTTTTACCCTTTCCGGCAATGAGAAAAAAGTGTTAAGATCTTTAAACACTAAATGGACACCTTTTTGCAAAGGTTCCAGTTTGCAGGCAGCCACATACGCTTGTGGTAAAACCATGCAAATTAATGCTATGATAATGCATTGTCCTAATTTGCATGGTTTTGCCACAAGCATATGTGGCTGCCTGTAAACTGGAGCCTTTGCAAAAAGGTGTCTATTATTATTATAGGTGCTACTTGTTATCAGCACTTGACCCTACAGCATGTGAAGGCTACATGGGGGGGATCTTTGTCTGTGTTTCGTTGTGGCTGTGGCGGTTACAGGCCGGGTACCTGGAAGTACTTAGAAGTCTTCACCAACTCTGCCCGGATTTCTGCCTAAACGACGCTCAGGCAAGTACAGGCATACTTAGGCGCTCTATAAAATGCTATTATTATTATTTTCCTGTTGTTTTTGTGTCCTAAGTCTTATAACCTATCGCTATCCCTTGACTCTCAGTTGTTCTGTCTCCCCCGTTGTTGATTTGCCGTTCTCTCCACAGCTCGGATTATAAAAAAAAAAATACCCCATAATAAAATGGTTGCTGATTTTCCGTTTTCTGTTGTTGTTGACATGTCGTTCTCTCCTCAGCCTTGTGCAGCGCTTTGTGACCCTCGGGTGAAAGGCGCTCTGTAAATGCTATTATAATTATTATTACCTCGCTTTAAGCCGCTTCGCTTTACAGCGCTTCGCTAGTACGTCGCTTTTCAATTTTGTTCATGTTTATTATTTTCGGCGCCCGCTTTACTCTTGAGGGGGCTTTCAGGGGTGACGCGCACATTAGCCGACTCCGAGCTGAATCGAGCGAGTCGATTTGTTATGCCTAGCACTATTGCGCGCTTCATACGTAGATAATAATAATATCAATTTATATAGCGCCTTTCACCCGACGGTCACAAAGCGCTGCACAAGGGCCGCGATGAGGACGGCATGTTAACAGCGTGTATCTATATATTCGCTACTCGCTAACAGCACTCGACCCTACAGTCTGTGTTAAGGCTACACGGGGGACCTTTGTCTGTGCAAGCAGGGTGAGCTGCCCGCTGCTCCTCCGTGTGAGTCCGCGGACCCGGCGGCGAGCTGGCTGAGTGACGGACTCCGGACGCTGCGCCTGTCTCGCCTGCTGCAGCCCCTGCTGCTACAACCCCACCCCGTGGCCAGTCTCTACACAGGTACAGGCAACAATAACAGCAACCGATATACAGGCAGTCCTCCGGGTTACGAACGCCCGACTTACGAAAGCCCGTACTTACGTACCGATGCTCCGTAAAGCCTATTATTAAAAAAAAATCGAGTTACATACAGTTGTTCGTACTAACGAACGGGCGGACTAATAGTAATAATAATTTTACATTTATAACGCGCACATATTCATTCAATGTCAAAGGTAATTAATTCGACGAGAGAACGACTCAGAGGCGCGGGGAAAGCACAGAGAGGCGGAGGAGGCAGCCAGGCGGTTTGCCGGCGCCATATGGCCACTAGACACTGCTTCCTATATATTACGATGTTTATCGGCCAACTAATTAACGAGTGGTTTTTTTTAAGTTGTAGGAGGAAACCGGAGAACCCGGAGGAAACCCACGCAGAACAGAGGGGAGAGAATAACACACAAACTCCACACAAAAAGGCGCCCGAGGCGGGAATCAAACCGCCTCGGTCAAGACCATTCTAATAATAATAATAATGGGGGTCAAGGTAGAAGCGTTCACGTCGCGATCCCTGTCAGGTAGTACTTGGTATTGCCTGCGAATTCTACCAAACACTTCGAGGCCGAGCTGAAAGACAACGATGTCCAGAAGCTGACTATCGCACTTCGAAGAATCGGAAAGAAGAAGAATAATAATAAAAAATTATAACGCGCACAAATTCCCCGCCCAGCCGAAGCGAGACGCAGATACCGAGGCGCAGAGCCAAGATTACTGTACAAAGGCCTGAAGAAAGAGGTGAATTTTCAGATGTTTTATAAAGGTCAGGCTATTATTATTATTATTATGCTTTGTTATGAGGTAAATGACCTATGTCCTATAATTTATCGCGATTGCTTCACTCTCAGTTTATCTGTCTTGACGTTATTGACATGCCGTTCTCTCCACAGCCTTGTGCAGCGCTTTTGTGACCCTCGGGCGAAAGGCCCTCTATAAATGCTATTATTATTGTTGTGGTGTGACGAAGTTCTAGGGGTAGGCTGTTCCAGATTCTTGCTGCGGATATGGAGAAGCGTCGTTCTGAGTTATTTCTGTGAGGCGCGGATGTTACCACCGGACAGGACACCCTGTGTAGCCTGACACAGACCGTACAGTCTGTGTGAGGCTACACGCGGGTTGACCTTTGACCTGTGTCCGTGACCAGAGCACGCGTTTGTCCGGAGCGTGGCGCACGTGACGGGCATGCTGCTGTGTGTGGAGGCGCTGGAGGAAAACAACCCGCGGAGACTCGCCCTCCTCGACCCGGCCACGGTGAGTTGGCTCACCCGCTCGCTCGCTCACCCGCTCACCCACCCCCTCGTTCATGCACTCGCTCACTCGCACCCGCTCAGCCACTCAATGGAAAACACTCAACCGCCTGAGAACTAGAACGGGACGATCAAAAGATGCTTTGGTCAGATGGGGCTACACAAGACCGGCCCAACCACCTGTGAATGTGGAAGCAGACCATACTATGGAACACTGCCTTGTCTGCGCTCTACTACCCAACCTCTGCAGCTCAAAAGACCTTGCGGAGTTCAATGAACATGCAAGGGGCTGTGTAAGGAAATGGGAAACTGTAAATTTAATCATCGCGCTTCGAAGAATCGCAAAGAAGAAGAAGCCGCTCACTCACTCGCTCGCTAACTCGCTCACCCGGTCATTCACACAACAACAACAACCGCCATTCGCCACTAAGTGGCGGTGACGTCACCACGGCGCCTGTGCCAGGCAATATGCAACTTGAGGCTGTCACGTGAAGTCGAAGCCTCGTCGACAAGAGGTCACAGGACAGAGCCAGGTGTCACGGGCTGCCTGACCGAGATGACTGGCAGATGCGCCACCTGAGCTCCCTACCGTGCCAACCTGTTTTGCTTTGGCCGCTCGGTGCTCGGCTCGCTGTTGTAAGCGTCGCTGCTCCGCCCTCATTCGTTACACCCGCTCACTCACCCGCTCGCTCACTCATCTTTATATGTGTGTATCTGTATAGGTGCTCTATAGTATAGCTCTTTTTATGAGTTAGGTCACGTAAGAAATCTAAGTGTCGCAAACCTGCCCGAGCCTGTCCTGAAAGCCAGTTTGTGCAGTTTGCTTCGGTTTTTCAAATACTGTGAGTCTCCAGCTTCTAACACTGTGACTCTTTTCTCTAACACTTACTGCTAATAGTCTTTATAATCTCCCCACATTGCGTATACTGCAGCGATGGGTTATACCACCACCCTGTTCAATATGATATCTTACACTTCTGCAGCTCTGAAGAGCTTGATTCCTTTACCAGTGCACTGTACCCCTAGCCTTTTGGCTGTTTGCCATGAGCATACGATACTTCGACGTCCCCCGTACATTCACCGAGGACATGGCT
>JAZEWU010000003.1:10354491-10367455 GCA_036362915.1 Geotria australis | reverse complement strand
GCCGGGATAGGCTCCGGCTCACCGCGACCCCTGTACAGGATTAAGCGGTTTCTTAAAATGGATGGATGGATAATCTATGTTCTGGCTGCACTGTCTCTGCCTTCCGCCCATCAGTCCCCAGGGCGAGTATGAGGCTCCCATCACGGCGCGATGCACCAACCCCCGGGATCAACCGACGCAACTCCGCTCGCCAGCTGCCACTCCGGGAGATCGTGTGCGCTTGCAGGTGAGTGCGGCAGATGCACACGGCCTGGCACGGGTTGCCGCGGTGACGTCACCGCCGCTTGGTGGCGAACGGCGGTTGTTGTGTGGGTGTGTGTGTAGGCGGCCGGGCGTGGTGCTGGTCACCCACCTCCTCGTGTGCCGTGTCGGCCTTCATAGGTGCTACTCGCTAACGGCACTTGCCCCTACAGTCTGTTAAGGCCATACGGGGGATCTTTGAATCTTTGGGTAAAAAAGTTGTTATGGCTGGTGCTGTTGGACGTGTATTGGGTCGGATGGGTAAGTTACAGTCCAGACTTTGTCTTTGCCTGACACAACAAGGTCTTTTCAGCCACAACAACGCGATTCGCATGTTGGTTGTGTCAGTGCAGGAGTCCCGTAAAGAGCTGGCAAGCTCGCTGGGTATTTTTCTGCTGTAATACGGTGGCGTAGTGCAGGGCTGTCCAAACTTTTTTTGTCCCGAGGGCCACATACAGAAAAATATACGAAGGACTGGGCCACTCACTAGACAGTTAAGCGCAAATATTATGTGTGGGGGGCCATAGACCATTATATTTTTAGACTTTGATACGTGGATGGCGGGCCGCAGTTGGCCCGCGGGCCGTAGTTTGGACACCCCTGGCGTAGTGGGTAGCGCTGCTGCGTCACAGCAAGAAGGCCCCGGGTTCGAATCTCTGCCCGGGCGCCTTTCTGTGTGGAGTTTGTGTGTTCTCTCCCCCCTGTTTCTGCGTGGGTTTCCTCCGGGTTCTCTGGTTTCCTCCCACAAGTTAAAAAAAACCACTCATTAATTACTTGGCCGATAACATCCTAATATATAGGAAGCAGTGTGTGAACAATATGGCGCCGGCAAACCGCCTGGCTGCCTCCTCCGCCTCTCTGCGCTTTGCTCGCTACGCCTCCGAGTCGTTTTCTCGTCGAATGAGTAACCTTCGACATCGAATGAATGTGTGCCGCGCAGTGGTTATAAATGTAAAATTATTATTATTAACTTCACTTCTCTGTAAACTGGCCTGCCTACAATCCATCCTGGGTCTAACCAGACTGCATTGCTGTGCGGGGAGCTCACAGATCCTTGAAAGTTCTGGGCAAATTGCCATAGTCGGTGAGGCTTGAGCTGGCTGCCGGGTCATGTAGCCCGCACGCCCGGCCACCACCGCACGCCCGAGCAACTGCTGTTTGGTCGGATAGAGGAGGGGGTTAAACGGGCGCGGCACGGCCTGGAGAAGAGATGGACCGATGCGGCACACGAGGACCTGGAGTTAGCTGGGTGGACTTGCTGAAAACTGGTTGCCGGCCGGTGTCAAGATCGACCTCTGTGGAGGAGGTTCGTGAAGGACGCTACCGGGCAGTCGGAGGCAGTCGCCCTCCAGCAACAACAACGGAGGGCGGACGAGCGACGCTCACAACGGCGAGCCGAGCGCCGGGCGGATAAAACTGGCTAGCGCTACGCTGGGATACAAACCTGGCATATGACCCGAGTTCGAATCCCGCTCACGGCCAACAACACCCAGTGACGATTTTCTGAAACCGGTCCTGAGTACCTAGTGCGGTGTGTGTAAACATCGCCACTAGGGAGACAAAGGCGGCCGGGCGTGGTGCTGGTCACCCACCCCGTCTGTGTGTGCCGTGTCGACCTTCATAGGTGCTGCTCGCTAACGGCACTTGCCCCAACAGTATGTTAAGGCTTTGACGGGGGTCTTTGTATAGGTGTGTGTAGGGCGGCAGGGTGGCGCAGTGGTAACATCGAATTTCTAAACCGCTTGTCCTGGTGAGGGTTGCGGTGGCAGCAGACCCAAGGAGAGTGGGACCAGACCATCCCTCTCCTCAGCGATGGAGGAAACGGTCGTGTAGCCGTCACGCTTCGAAGAATCGAAAAGAAGCAGCAACAGATTCCAGCTCTTCCTGGGGGGATTCAAGGTAGAAGCGTTCACATCGCGATCCCTGTCAAGTTAATACTCGGTATTACCTGTGAAGTCTGCCAAACACTTCGAAGCCGAGGAGCTGAAAGACAACGATGTCCGGAAGCTCAACAGATGCCAGAAGCCCCCTCGGTCTGGAGCAAGAAGAGAGGCCAATGCCCGCCCACCTTTAAGGCCAGCACTGACTATTATATATCTCAAAATGTCGAAGGGCTGTCTGCGACTAAAGAAGAACTTGTCGCAATGGGGAAACTGTCATATTAACCATCACCCTTCGAAGAATCGAATCGATCCGGGGGGATTCACAGACACCGCCTACCCTCCAGCACTTGCCCGTCCCCCACCTTACCGCCCGGCCAGAGGCTACCCGGGGGAGCTTTAGCTGTGCGCGCGATGCGGGGGCAAGCTCGCAGCAGGCCCGAACCCGCCTCGTGTCGGCGTGTGCTTACATCACGCCAAGTCGCCGCAAAACCAATTAAGTTTCGCTCGTTAGCCTTTCGTTAGTCTGCCGGGGACAAGGTGGGGTGAGGGGTGGCTAAGGCTGCGAGCCGCCCCCCACTTCTTGCCCTAGAATGCGGGGGGCCCTGTGCAGCGCTCTGTGACCCTCGGGTGAAAGGCGCTCTACAAATGCTAATATTATTATTACGTAATAATAATTGTACATTTATGACGCGTGGCACATGTTCATTCAATGTCGAAGGTTATTCGTCGACGATGATAGGTAGGGGCGTTCACGTCGCGATCCCCTGTCAAGTAATACTCGGTATTTACCTGCGAATTCTAACCAAACACTTCGAAGCCGAGGAGCTGAAAGACAACGATGTCCGGAAGCTCAACAGATGCCAGAAGCCCCCTCAGTCTGGAGCAAGAAGAGAGGCCAATGCCCGCCCGCCTTTAAGGCCAGCGCTGACTGTTATATCTCTAAATGTTGAAGGGCTGGCTGCAACTAAAGAAGAACTTGTTGCAATGGGAAGCTGTCATGTAACATCACTCTTCGAAGAATCGAATCGACGAGAGAACGACTCAGAGGCGTAGCGAGGAAAGCGCAGAGAGGCGGAGGAGACAGCCAGGCGGTTTTGCCGGCGCCATATTGCCACACACCGCTTCCTGTATATTATGATGTTATCGGCCAACTGATTAATGAGGTTTTTTTTTAGTTCTGGGAGGAAACCGGAGAACCCGGAGGAAACCCACGCGGAACAGGGGGGAGAGAATAACACACAAACTCCACACAGAAGGGCGCCCGAGGCGAAAATCGAACCGCGTCGGGCAAGACCATTCCTTCTGCGAGGAGCGGATGTTACCACTGCGCCAGATGCGTATCACTACAGCATAAAAATACCCAGTGAGCTTGCAAGCCCTTTACGGCACTCCTGAATTGGGTCGATAACATCGTAATGTGTAGGGACGCGGGGTCTGTCAAGTTGGCGCCGGCTAACCGCCTGGCTGCCTTCCCCCTCCAACTCCGCGGCTTCCTCTCCGAGTCTTCGAACGAACACCTTCGAGGCTTTGAAAGTAAGCTGTGCAGCCAGACGGCTCGGTTACTCATCGTAAACTTTTAGTTTTTTTTTTATGAACCCACACAGGGAGACACCCAGTCCCAGGGCTCGAACCCAGGGTTTCGGGCTTGCTGGCTCAGATTATAAATATTTCGGGCCCGTTCAAACTCTTCCCTTGTTCATGAGTTCAACGTTTTTTTTTTACGACGCAGAGCGGGTTTGCGATTAGAATCGCTCTCCGTAGATGAGATCATAATAATGATCTACTTTTGTAATAACGCGTGGCGCATTTTCTCCGGGAGCGTTGCAACCCGTTGATTCGGAGGCGCGGAGACACCCTGCTCAGTCGGTTTGTTGTGAGTCGGTGAAGAGGTGACTTTTTGAGAGTTTTTTTGACGCCAATAGGTGTGGCAGGCTGTTCCAGGTTGCGGGTGAGCTTGCAAGCTCTTTACGGGACTCCTGCATTGACGCGACAAACACGCGGAATAGCCGCTCTTTCGAGAGAGCAGCGTCATCGAGCGTCCTTCCTTTCCGCGTTACGATGCACCGTCCGTTTATTTTAAAAAAAAAAATTTTTACAAAAAAAAACCACCGTTGCCGATGTAGATTTTCACGGCTCGATACGCGAGGCGGTTGATTTTCAAAGCTGCTCTTTCGGGATAGCCGCGACGGTGCCTCCAACCTTTAGAGACGACACGTCGCGACGAAGAGAGCGACGGAGCGCTCGGCGACACGCAGTCCCCCGACAACCTCCGAAGAACGTTTAAAAAGTCACCTCTTCACCGACTCGCGACGAACCGACCGAGACCGGCTCCTCCGCGCCTCCGAATCAACGGGGCGCGACGCGCCCGGAGCATCTGCCACGCGTTACAAATATGTATTTTTTATTAGAAAAACGTCTTTGAAAAATACACTTCGAGAAACACGTATGATTTTTTTTTTTGCCCGCCAAAGTCACGCGACTAAAGAGTTAAGGGGCCGCCTGCGGCGTTTGGCTCGCGAGACCTAAAAAAAAAATATTCTTTTTTTTGCTAATATTCTTGCGAAACTCGGTCGATTCGTGCCAAGTGAACCCCAGTCTCCACCGCTGGCTGGCAGCCAGCCAATCGCCGCCTCCGATGCTGGGAGGCAAATACCGGGCAACCAATCGGCTGGTGCCAACTTGGACGCGTGCCCGTTTTCTGAGCCGGGGCGCGGTTCCGAAACCATTTCTGTGCTCTCTCTCTCCGGGGTTTTTTTTTATATCCAAAAAAAATCCCGATCGCCGGGAATCGTCGGTAATCGGCGGTTGGCCGTAGCGGTTTTTTTTTCACGTTCGTTGGCGTCGCGGCGGTAACATCCGCGCCTTTTCCTCGCAGAGAGAAGGTTCGATTCCCGTCACTAACACTTGCTCCTATCTCTAACACCGGCGCCTGTCACTCTCCCTACCCAGGGTGCCTGTGCGGCGGTAACATCCGCGACTTTTTCCTCACAGGAAGAACGGTCTTGCCCGAGGCGGTTCGATTCCCGCCTCGGGTGCACTTTCTGCGTGGAATTAACTCGAAGGCTTTCGCGACCAATGCTATTCATAGTGAGGTTCTGTTTGTGAGTTTAGGTCACGTGAACAAGGTGCGTAAGTGAAGTGCACCCGTCTGTGTGGTTGTTTGTGTGTTATTCTCTCCCGCCCGTGTTCTGCGTGGGTTTCCTCCGGGTTCTCCGGTTTCCTCCCACAACTTAAACAAAAAAAAAAACACTCATTAATGATTTTGGCCGATAACATCGTAATATATAGCCAGCAGTGTCTGGTGGCAATATGGCGCCGGCTAACCGCCCGGCTGCCTTCACCGCTCCCCCGCCTCTCTGCGGTTTCCTCGCTACGCCTCTTGAGTCGCTCTCTCTTCGAATGAAAAAAAAAAACAGCCTTCGAAACCGAGTAAATATGTGGCACGCGTTAATAATAGCGTGTAGTATTACAATTAAAAAATATCGCTGGCGCGGAAAATACCGCAGACTTCCGCGGAATCGCCGGAGGTTCGGCGAGGCCAGACAGACAGACAGACAGACGTGTTATTGTCACAGCAGAAAAAAAATACCCAGTGAGCTTGCAAGCCCGTTACGGGACTCCTGCGTTGACGCAACAAACATGCGAACCGCTGACAAAAAATTGTATAATAATAATAGCAATTTATAGAGCGCCTTCCACCCGAGGGTCACAAAGCGCCGCACAGGGCTGGCGGAGAGAACGACAAACCAACAGCGACGGGGAACGGTAATCGGACAGCGTCGCGCCGCGTAAGTGGTCCTAGCACGACGGCTCGAAGGCTTTTACGGAACAAGCAAAATCTCGAGACGAGATTTGAAGGTGGACCCCCGCCGATCGAATTTCCAATGGCGGTTGTTGTTGTCGTTGTCGTCACAGCAAGCGGCGGCGGTCGGTGTCATGGACGCCGAACTCCGCGCCGGAGTTTTACCGCCCGCGCCCACCGAGCGTCGGAACTCCGCCTGAACATGGAAGCTGGCCTCGTGCCCCGCTGGCGCGGCTCACCGATTGGCCGGGACGGCCCGGCGCCACGTGACCCGCGTCTCCTCCCCAGGGCGCCCCCCGCACCCACCCCCACCCCCCGCACCCACCCTTTCTCTCGCCAACGATGGTGAGTCCGACTTTTTCAACGGGCACGTTCGCTCTCTCGCTCCGTCTCTCGCTGGCTCTCTCCCGGTCGCTCGCTCGCTCTCCGTCTCTCGGGGCCCGGCCGTCGGTCGCCCGCGTCGCTAACCGCTCGTCCCACCGATCGCCGGCGGTTGGGGAAGGGAGAGGTGGGGAGCGACGCAAGCCTTTGGTACGTGCGTGTGTGCGTGTGTGCGTGTGTGCGCGTTCGCGTGTGTGTGCGCGCGGAGAGGTAGCCCAGCGGCTTGGCAGCTGCGCCGGGCCACAAATCTGGCCGTGAGCCGAGTTCGGATCCCCGCTCGCGGCCGCCGACGCCGGTGACGGCTTTCTGAACCGGTCCCCTGGGGCTTCCCCTAGGTCGACTCGGCCTCAAACGATTACCTGGTGCGGTGTGTGAACGTTGTCACTAGGGAGATGGGTGCTCGCTGACGGCACTTGCCCCTACAGTCTGTTGAGGTTACGCGGGGGATCTTTGTCTTTGTATACGTGTGTGTGTGCGTGTGCGTGTGGAGCGACGCTCGCAACGGTGAGCCGAGAGGCCAAAGCACGGCAAGTTGGCACGGTAGGGGAGCCTCAGGTGGTGCGTCTGCCAGTCATCTCGGTCAGGCAGCCCATCGTGACACCTGGGTGTGTCCCGTGACCTCCTGTCGGCGAGCCTTCGACACTTCACGTGACGGCCTCACGGTGCACGTGGCCTGGGACTGGCGCCGTGGACACGTCGCCGCCACTTAGTGGCGAACGGCGGTTGGTGTTGTTGTTGTGTGGCCACCCACTCCCCATCGTGTGCCGCACTGGCCCTGCATAGGCGCTCGCCGACGGCGCTTGACCCAACAGTCTGTCGAGGCTACACGGGGGACCTTTGTCTGTGTGTGTGCCACACACCCAAGCGCCACGCCGGAGCTTCCTACGCGCCACTCTGTGCCGACGCCGCTCCGCCGCCCACCCCTCCGCGAGGCTACCTGGGGAAACTTCACCTTTGGTGTGTCGGTGAGAGGGGTGGGGGTGCGGGCTCCAACCCCTGTCGGCGGCCATTTTTTTCTATTTCATTTTTTTGGGGGGGGGCATCGCGGGTTAGGATTTGGGTGTTTTTTGGGGGGATTTTCTTTGGGGCCGGATTTCCACCGGTCTTTATTGGTAACCGCGCGGAGTTGACGGCGGCGGTTGCTGGTGGCAGCGGAGGTTGGCGCAGCGCTGGGCTACAACGACCCGGCTGTGCACCGAGTTTGAATCCCGGCTCACGGGGCCACCGGCAACACCGGTGACGATTTTCTGAACCGGCCCTGGGCCCTCCAGCCTAGGTCGACCCGGCCTGAAATTAGCAGCTAGTGTAGTGTGTAAACATTGCTGACTAGGGGAGAGAAAGGCGGCCGGGCGTGGTGCTGGTCACCCACCCTCCTCGTGTGCCGTGTCGACCCTCATAGGTGCTACTCGCTAACGGCACTTGACCCGACGGTCTGTTAAGGCTATACGGGGGATCTTTGGTGGTAGTAATAGTCGACACGGCACACACGAGGCGGTGGGTGACCAGCACCACGCCAGGGCCGCCTTTATCTCCCTAGCGGTGATGTTTACACGCCGCACTAGGTACTCATTTGAGGCTGAGTCGACCTAGGGGAGGAGGCCCAGGACCGGTTCGGAAAATCGTCACCGGTGTTGGTGGCCGTGAGCGGGATTCGAACTCGGGTCATAGCCGGGTTTGTAGCCCAGCGTAGCGCTAACCGCTGAGACACCGCTCCCCACGCGCACACACACACAAAGATCCCCGTATAGCCTCAACAGACTGTAGGGTCAAGTGCCGTTAGCGGTCTCACACACACACACAATAACAACATCCGCCGTTCGACTTACGACATAAGCGACTTACGACCATCCATACTTACGACGGCCGTCCCAGTAACCCATCCATGCATTTTCTAAACCGCTTGTTTTGATGGGGGTCGCGGTCCCAGTAACCCTATTATATTAATATTATAGCCTGTGTGTATAGACCATAGGCTGTGTGTATACACTATAGGTTGTGTGTATAGACTACAGGCTGCGTGTATAGACTATAGGCTGTGTGTATAGACCATAGGCTGTGTGTATAGACTATAGCAGTGGTTCTTAACCTGGGTTCGATCGAACCCCAGGGGTTCGTTGAGTCAGTCTCAGGGGTTCGGCAGGGGTCAAGACACACACAGTATAGCCCGGTTCACACTAGCGATGTCAGGCCGTTTTTGTCGCCAGTCAATTTGGCAACACACAATTTTTCTTCGCCGTGTTAGATTACAAATATTTAGTTGCTTAGTAAAAATTTGTTACAGAAAATACATTTCCATGATAAACTAGTTTATTAAAAGATAAATTACGATAATAATATAAAATTTAATTTATAAATAGATAAAAAATTACGAAGGGTTCGGTGAATGCACTGATGAAGCTTGCAAGGTTCAGTACCTCCAATAAGGTTAAGAACCACTGGACTATAGGCTGTGTGTATAGACTATAGGCTGCGTGTATAGACCACAGTAACCCTATAATATTATTGTTGCGTCCCGACTCTTGCTCGTAAAGTCTATCGACGCCCAACGCTACGATAACATCGGCTGGCCGCGCTACCGCGAGGCGGCCATATTTGTTATTGTCCGGGTCTCGGTCTGCGTTTGGGTGTCTAGCAGCTGGGCTGTGTTTTGTTTACAAACCGTTACGAGGGGTATTTTCGACTTACGACCAAACCGACTCACGACGGGGTCATCGTAACGTGACCCCGTCGTAAGTCGAGGACAGACTGTACATGACTGCAATCCTATACATGACTATACAGTAATAATAATAATAATTTTACATTTATAACGCGTGGCACATACTCGTTCACTGTCGAAGGTACTCATTCGACGAGCGAACGACTCAGAGGCGTAGCGAGGAAAGCGCAGAGAGGCGGCAGAGGAGGCAGCCAGGCGGTTTTGCCGGCGCCATATTACCACTAGACACTGCTTCCTTTATATTAGGATGTTACCGGTCAATTAATGAGTATTTTTTTAAGCTGTGGGAGGAAACCGGAGAGCCCGGAGGAAACCCACGCAGAACAGGGGGAGAAATATTACTACTCATCACTATAGGTGATTGAAGTTAACTGTCGAGTGCTATAGACTTCTGTGCATTACGTTACCACAGTGTGTTTGACGTTACTTCAGTCTGGCAGGGTGGCGTAGCGCTGAGTGGCGCTGCCGCCTCACAGCAAGAAGGTCCCTGGTTCGAATCTCGGCTCTGGGGGGGGCCTTTCCGCGTGGAGTTTGTATGTTCCCTCTCTCTCCGCGCCTTGTCCGCGTGGGATTTCGCCGGGTACTCCGGTTTCCTCCCACAGGCCCCCCCCCCCCCGCCGGTGCCCTGTGATGCTGTGACTGCCGTGTGTGTGTGACATGTTTGCGCCCTGTGTCCGCCGGGATAGGCTCCGGCTCACCGCGACCCTGTATAGGATTAAGCGGTTTCTGAAAATGGATGGATGCTTTCATGATCAATGTTATTCGGAGTCAGGTTCTGTCTTGTGAGTTTAGGTCATGTGTGAAAAAATGTTGTGTGAGTGAAGTGCGCACCCATCGATATGCCGGAGCAAACGAGCGAGCACAAATCTCACCTACCTCCAGAGATGGTACCGACGTTTCGCCGGCATTAAGTGAGATTCGTGCTCACACTCGTTTGCTCCGGCATATCAACGGGTGCGCACTTCACTCACGCACCTTTTTCGCACGTGACCTAAACTCACAAGCAGAACCTCACTATGTCTCGTGTGTCGGGGAGAGGGGGATTGAGCGTTTCTCCCTCCCACCTTCTCATCATCCTGCTCTCTCCATGTCTCTCCCTCTGTCTCTCTGTCTCCTATCCCTCCTGCACCATGAAATCGGACCCACGTGGGGAGAGAGAGAGGGCAAGGGATGGAGAGAGAGAGGAGGGAGGGAGAGCAGCATCATCATCAGCATCATCATCATCAGCATTGCAGCTCAAAAGACCTTCTCGCAGAGTTCAATAACAACGCGAAGAACTGTGTAAAGAAATGGGAAACTGTCATGTAACCATCACGCTTCGATGGATCGAAAAGAAGAAGAATCATCAGCATCATCATCAGCAGCATCATCATCATCAGCACGTCACTCAGCTACAGCTGAGCAGGACTGTCTCCACGACATAGCCCGTGCTCCCATATTGAGGTGTAATGGTACAACCCGTCTGGGCGAACCACGTATTAAGTCACCCGTCCAACCCCTCCCCTCTCCATGTATGTCGTAATGGACTAGTCCGTCTGGGGTTACCTCCCTCACCCTCTGTTCTGGTGTAATGGTACAACCCGTCTGGGTGAACTAATCTATTATTAATGGTTTAACCCGTATGGGTTCCCTGTGTATTAACAGTCCCCCACCCCGCTTAATGTTGTAATGAACTATTCGTTCTAGGGTTTTCCCCCCCTCCCATCCGCTGTAATGGTACAGCCCGTCTGAGCGCTCTATGTATTAACAGGCTCACCAGTCCAGCCCCGTCCATGGACTATTCCGTCTGGGGGGTTTACCACCACCGCCCACCTTCTCTGTATTGTAATAATGGACTAGCCCGTCTGGGTTCCCCCCCTCCGCTGTAATGGTACAGCCCGTCTGGGGGTCTCTGGCTTCCGATTGGACGAGAAGCTGTGTACAGTGTTATAATCATAATATGTTAACAAAGATACCCCGTGTAGCCTTAACAGACTGTAGGGTCAAGTGCCGCTAGCGAGTAGCATCAATGAAGGCCGGCACGGCACACACTAACGGGGGTCGGTGGCTTGCAGCACGCGCGCCCGGCCGCCTTTGTCTCCCCCCCAGTGGCGATGTTTTACACACCACAACCAGGTACTAATTTTGAGGCTGAGTCGACCTAGGGGAGGCCTCTAGACCGGTTCAGATTAATCTAAACTGTGTTGGTGGCCGTGAGCGGGATTCGAACTTGGGTCATAGGCTAGTTGTGTTTGTTGTGTCAATCCAGGAATCTCGTAAACGAGCTTGCAAGCTCGCTAGGTATTTTTTCTGCTTTAATAATTAAACAGCTGTGGGCGGGTTTGTAGCTCAACTTGCTATAACCACTGTGCCACCGCTCCCCACACAAAAGACAAAGATCCCCCGTGTAGCCTCTAACAGACTGTAGGGGCAAGTGCCGTTAGCGAATAGTACCTATGAAGGTCGACACGGCACACACAGGGGGTGGGTGACCAGCACCACGCCCCGGCCGCCTTTGTCTCCCTAGTGGCAATGCTTACACACCGCACTAGGTACTCATTTGAGGTTGAGTCGACCTAGGGGAGGAGGCTCAGTACCGGTTCAGAATATCGTCACTGGTGTTGGTGGCCGTGAGCGGGATTCGAACTCGGGTCATAGCCAGGTTTGTAGCCCAGCCATGGCGCTAACCACTGAGCCACCGCTCCCCATACACAAAGATCCCCCGTGTAGCCTTAACAGACTGTTGGGGCAAGCGCCGTTAGCGAGTAGCACCTATGCAGGTCGACACGGCACACGAGGGGGTGGGTGACCAGCACCCCACACACACCCACCCACTAACGCCCACCCACATACACACAAGAACTACACCCACTGACAAAGGCAAAGATCCCCCGTGTAGCCTCTAACGGACTGTAGGGGCAAGTGGCGTTAGTAGCGAGGTGGCGACTGCACAGGCGGTTGGTACGGCGCACGGTGGGGGGTGGGTGGCTAGCACCACGCACACACACACACACCCACCCTGGTTAAAGCGAGGTGGGTATTATTGCTGCAGTAGCGTTGAGGCCGAGGTTGCGCATTCTTCCGTGTACTGGTACTGCTGATGATGATGATGGTACTGATTATGATGATGGTACTACTGATAATGATGATGATGGTATTGCTGCTATTAATACTGATGATAGTGTGATGGAGCTGATGATGATGATGATGATACTACTGATGATGATGATGCTTGTACTGCTGATGATGATACTGCTGCGGATGATGATGGTACTGCTGATGATGATAGTGTGATGGTACTGCTGATGATGATGCTGCTACTGATGATGCTGGTACTGATGATGATGGTATTGCTGATGAAGGTGACGCTACGACAGTTTGAAGGGTATTGGCGCTGTGCTGCTGATGATGATGATACTGTAGCGTGAAGGGTATTCAAGGTGTGCTGATGATGCTGGTACTGATGATGATACTGCTGATGATGATGATGATGATAGCGTGATGGTACTGCTGATGATGATGCTGGTACTGCTGATGAAGGTGATGCCACGACAGTGTGAAGGGTATTGGCGCTGTGCTGATGATGATGGTGGTACTGTAGCGTGAAGGGTATTCAAGGTGTGCTGATGATGATGATGATGGTTCTGCTGATAATGATGTTGATACCGCTGATAATGCTATTGCTGCGTGAAGGGTATTCAAGGTGTGCTGATGATGATGCTGATGATGATGCAGTTAGAGAGACCACTGCAGTAGTCTGTGTCGATCCCTGTCTCCCCGTGTCTCTGTCCCCGTGTCTCCCCGTGTCTGTCTCCCCGTGTTTGTATCACAGTATCTCTGTCCTCGTGTCTGTCTCCCCGTGTCTCCCCCTGTCTCCGTGTCTCCCCGTGTCTCCCTGTGTCTCCCCGTGTGTCTCTCCCCCTGTCTCCCCGTGTCTGTATCACAGTGTCTCCGTCCCCG
>JAZEWU010000003.1:10168133-10179585 GCA_036362915.1 Geotria australis | reverse complement strand
GGCACCAATAATAATAATAATTTTACATTTATAACTCTGCGTGGCACATATTCATTCGATGTCGAAGGTACTCACTCGACGAGAGAACGACTCGGAGGCGTAGCGAGGAAAGCGCAGAGAGGCGGAGGAGGCAGCCTGGCGTTTTGCCGGCGCCATATTGTCACACACTGCTTCCTATATATTATGATGTTATCGGCCAAATAATTAATGAGTGGTTTTTTTTTTACTTGTGGGAGGAAACCGGAGAACCCGGAGGAAACCCACGCAGAACAGGGGGAGAGAACACACAAACTCCACACAGAAAGGCACCCGAGCCGGGATTCGAACCCGGGTCCTTCTTGCTGTAGAGAGTGGGGATTATATTACTGTTTGTGTAGGGAGCGGGATTATAGTAATTTGTGTCTCTGTGTACCTGTGTGTGTGTGTGCAGGATTTCATGTTCTTTGAGCATAACAAGTGAAACAAAGGCTGACGGGCCAGGTGCACACACACACACACACAAAACAACCGCCTTTCGCCACTAAGCGGCGGTGACGTCACCACGTCGCCTGTGCCAGGCCATATGCACCTTGAGGCTGTCACGTGAAGTGTCGAAGGCTCGTCGACAGGCGGTCACAGGACAGACCCAGGTGTCACGATGGGCTGCCTGACCGAGTTGACTGGCAGATACGCCACCTGAGTTCCCTACCGTGCCAACTTGCTGTGCTTTGGCCGCTCGGCTCGCTGTTGCGAGCGTCGCTCCGAACAGCGAGCAGATTGCCACACACTAACACAGACACAAACGCTAACACACACACACACACACACTCAAAGAGTGACGCTAACAAAGACAAAGATCACCCATATAGGCTTAACAGACTCTAGGGTCAAGTGCTGCTAGCACGTAGCACCTATGAAGGTCGTCACGGCACACGAGCGGGTGGGTGAGCAGCACTGCACACACACCCGCTGTCAGTGATGAACCGTAGTATTTGGAGGTTCCTGGAGGTTCCTGGAGGTTCCTGGAGGTACGTGGAGGAACTTGGGACTCGGGGACTCAGGGACACGGGGACACGGGGATATGGGGACACGGGGATACTGGGACAGGGGGATACGGGGACACTGGGATACGGGGACACGGAGACACTGGGACACGTAGACACGGGGTTATCGATTCCACAAGCATCGATTCCAAACACATCGATTATCATCGAACTCACCCGTTGAGAATGAGTGTCCCGGTAGAATCGACTCGGCAGAATCGATTTTGCGATGATTCTAAATGACCATACTACGGAATTCGACAAGGATTCGATTCCCCCGTGACCCCAGTGTTTTCATGACGTCACGCTCCCCGCCCTCGGTGACATCATGACGTCACGACGGGTCCCGGGCACCCCCCTCTATATACGGTTACTCTTATGCGTTAATTCGCTATAACGTAATTCGGGACTACATTTTGATATACGCTATAAACACACAAAAAAATTTCTCCTCGCATGTATACCCTGTATAACGCCGCAGCTCGTTTCGATAATTACATTCGACGTATGGAAATTTAAAAAAAATAATTTTATCGGCGTCCCAACGTAGGCACAGCCCTGGTTATACGCCAGTCCTTCGCAAGGCACCGGGGGCAATTTAGTCAGCAGGCCAATTAAGCTATGCAGCAGTGTCTTTGGACTGTGGGAGGAAACCGGAGTGCCTGGTGGCGAAAACCCACGCGGACACGGGGAGAGAGAACATGCAAACTCCGCGCAGAAAGGGCACCCGAGCCGGGTATTCGAACCCGGGAGCGTCTTGCTGTGAGGCGGCAACACTACTCTCCGCTACGCCACCGTGCTTGTTGTTATTGTACTGATGTAGGTTTGTCAGAGTGGCTCGATTCATGATGGTTGCCCTTCAGAGCTGTTTTTTCGGGATAGCCGTGTCACTGAGCGCTCTCCCTCTCTGTACAATCTATATACACAGCCTATAGTCTATGGCTCTATGCATACAGCCTATATTGTATACCCACAGCCTATAAGTCCATACACACAGCCTATAGTCCATACACACGGTCTATAGTCTATACACACAGTCTATAGCCGTGTCACTGAGCGCTCTACCTCGCAACATTTCGCCTCCCACGTTGGAAGCAGCAGTGCAGAGGTGTGGGATAAACACACACATTTACACACAGCACGTGTGAGAAAAACTCACCTTTTTATGGAAAATATATAACGAGCCAACGTTTCGGGTCAATGGCCCTAATTCAGAGCGCGCGGGTGCCTTGTGTCTATCCGGAACTCAAAGGTTCCACCTTCATTAAAGTGCTCAGAATGTTTTGTTTTCTTATGCAAATGAAACTTTTAACACGTGTACTATGGCTCCTCGATTTTAAACATTTCGCTTAATAAAATATGTAAACCTGCAATTCCACGTGTTACATTAACTAGGTTGTTGGTGTGTGTTTGTAATTGTGCGTTAGCCCAGTGGTTAGCGCGCTGGGCTACGAATCTGGCGACCCGAGTTCGAATCCCGCTCACGGCCAACACCAGTGACAATTTTCGGAACCGGTCCTGGGCCTCCCCTAGGTCGACTCAGCCTCCAAATGAGTACCCAGTGCGGTGTGTAAACATCGCCACTAGGGAGACAAAGGCGGACCGGGCGTGGTGCTGGTCACCCACCCCCTTGTGTGCCGTGTCGGCCTTCACAGGTGCTACTCGCTTGCGGCCAACTGCTGCCCACTTCTTGTGCCGATAACATTGAGCCCTCTCTCTACACGACCCTTGACAAGAACAACAACACCCGCCATTAGCCGCTAGGCGGCAGTGATGTCACCCAGTTAAAGGGCTGCCTTAAAGGCTCGCTGGCAGGAAGCCTCGGGACAGAGCCAGGTGCCATGGGCTGACTGCTTTGCCGCATCGGTCCATCTCTTCTCTAGCCCGTGCCGCGCCCGTTTATCCCCCTCCTCTATCCGACCAAACAGCAGTTGCTCGGGCATGCGATGGCTGGGCATGCGGGCTACATGGCCCAAGCCACCTCAGCCTCGCCTGCCGGAGGAGCTCACTCATGAGACTATGTCCTTATCTTACACAAACGCACAAAACGCGCGCATTAATAAACAGGCATGCGGTATACATGACTAAATATAAACTAACTCGTACAAACACTCTAATATAAACACGCGCGGCACACGCATGCAAAGTCCCGAAGTAAAAGTGCCGTCACAAAACTGCAATAATTTGCCACCGCGTTGTCCACACAGGACACCCTAAAATACCTCGCATCGCTACTCCGGCCACTCGCATCAACACAATCCCGAACTATCTGCGCAGCTCAGCACGGCGCCTACTCCGCACGCCGCGCTCACGAACAACCTTCGCGAAACGACGATTCTCGGTCGCGGCACCCACAACCTGGAACAGCCTGTAGCCACACCTATTGCGTCAAACACAGTCCCCTACAGCCTTCAAAAAAACTCTTAAAAAGTTACCTTTCCACCGACTCACAACAAACCGACTGAGCAGGGTGTCTCTCCGCGCCTCCGAATCAACGGGTGCAACGCGCCCGGAGGAAATGCGCCCGGAGGAAATGCGCGCGTTACAAAAGTAGATTATTATTACACACACAACAAAGACAAAGATCCCCTATATAGCCTTAACAGACTGTCGTGGCAAGTGCCGTTAGCGAGCACCTATGAAGGACGACAAGGCACACGAGAAGGTGGGTGACCAGCACCACGTCTCCGGCCCGCCTTTGTCTCCCTAGTGGCGATGTTTACACACCGCCACTAGGTACTCATTTGAGGCTGAGGCGACCTAGGTGGGGCCCAGGACCATCCATCCATCCATCCATTTTCATCCATCCATCCATTGTCAGAAACCGATGAATCCTGTACAGGGTCGCGGTGAGCCGGAGCCTATCCCGGCAGACAAAGGGCGCAAGGTAGGGGTCATACCCAGGATGGGACGTCAGTCCATCGCAGGGCACCGGGGGCAATTTTACTCAGTAAGCCAATTAACCTGGCAGCATGTCTTTGGACGGTGGGAGGAAACCGGAGTGCCCGGTGGCGAAAACCCACGCGGACACGGGGAGAGAACATGCAAACTCCGCACAGAAAGTCCCCCGAGCCGAGATTCGAACCCGGGTCCTTCTTGCTGTGAGGCGGCAGCGCTACCCACTACGCCACCGTGCCGTCCTAACAGGCAATACAAATATCAATACATTAATAGCTCGGGTCAAGCTGTGCGCTTGGGGGTCAAGGTAGAAGCATTCACGTTGCGATCCCTGTCAGGTAGTACTTTGGTTGTCGCCTGCGAATTCTACCAAACACTTCGAAGCCGTAGGAGCTGAAAGACAACGACGTCCAGAAGCTGACCGTCGCGCTTCGAAGAATCGCAACGAAGAAGAAGCTCTGCAGTTAGTGTTTTAAGATCTTAACACTTTTCTCGTTGCCAGAAGAAAGGGGTAAGAACCTCGTATATTCTACATTGTTTGTACACTGGTAAAAAGGTGCTCAAAGTCTACCTATCCGCTTGTCCGGAAACAGCCGGAGACGGAGGGTGAGCCCGGTTAGACACGGCGCGCTTCAAACGGTCCACTTCAGGCACCTGTTAAGACAGCGACACAAATACCCACACACACACACACACAACCATCAGTGACACACCGACAGTGTCACAAACACTGTGCACATCAGGCTGTCAGGATGCTGAACTCTGCCCCCTCGCCAACAGCACTTGCCCCTACAGCCCGTGTGAGGCTACGCGGGGGATCTTTGTCTGTGTGTGTGTGTGTGTCTGTATAGGAGCAACTCGATAACGTCACTTGACCCTCCAGCCTGTTACTCCCCCGGGGGTGTGTGTGTGTGTGCGGTGGCGGCTTTGCCCTCATACCGCGTGTCGTGGTGCGCGGCGAGGCAGCGCACGCAGCAGTACCGCGCGCCGCACGACACGCAGGTGTAGGCCGCGGGGAAGCCGCACACCGCGCAGAACCGCCTCGGCGGCCGTGGAGACGGGGGGACGCACACCGTCGAGTAGCTGGGGCGGCCCTCGCTCACAGCCAGGTTCTGCGCGCACAATAATAATAATATCGTTTTATATAGCGCCTTTCACCCGAGGGTCACAAAGCGCTGCACAAGGGCCGCGGACAGAATATACTGAAAGGTCGTGAAACCCATCACGCTTCGAAGAATCTAAAAGAAGAAGACTTGACCCTACAGTCTGTTAGAGGCTACACGGGCGGGGACATTTGTCGCGGGCGAGACAGGCCTTGCAGCAAGACAGCCCAGACGACACGGTCTTCCTAGCCCAGTTCACGTCCCTACAACGACAAAGATCGCCCACCCAGTCACCTGACTACTCACCCACCCGCTCACTCACCTCCTCCTCCAGCAGGGCCTGAAACGTTTTGCGGAACCTCAGCTTGAAGTGGTCGCCTCTTAACTTCTTCCGCTTCCGACCTGTGCGGGGATCAGGGG
Source organism: Geotria australis (assembly GCA_036362915.1). NCBI lineage: Eukaryota > Metazoa > Chordata > Hyperoartia > Petromyzontiformes > Geotriidae > Geotria > Geotria australis. The sequence goes on along the minus strand of JAZEWU010000003.1, from coordinate 10,174,142 downwards.
TCACACCGTGTGGTGAGCGGTGAGCGTGGGTGTAGCCCTGCCTTGCGCCCTGTGTCTGCCGGGATAGGCTCCGGCTCACCGCGACCCCTGTACAGCCGCCTCTCTGTGCTTTCCTCGCGCCTCCGGGTCGTTCGCTCGTCGAATGAGTACCTTCGACGGTGAATGAATATGTGCTCATCACAGCGCCTACTCCACACACCGCGCTCACGTACAACCTTCAGGAAACGCCGATTCTCGGTCGCGGCACCCACAACCTGGAACGGCCTGCTACACCTATTGCGTCAAACACAGTCCCCCACAGCCTTCAAAAAAACTCTTAAAAAGTCACCTCTTCACCGACTCACAACAAACCGACTGAGCAGGGTGTCTCCGCGCCTCCGAATCAACGGGTGCAACGCGCCCGGAGAAAATGCGCCGCGCGTTATTACAAAAGCAGATTATTATTATAATATCATATGTTGCGACACCCCCACTTTCGCAGAAACGTGATTCCATCCCCCCCGACTTTGTCCTGCAACACCCGCGGCTGCGACGCGCCCGGTTACCGGGCTGCTCGGGGTCCTGGAAGCTGGGCAGGCGCGCGGCGGGCACGGCGAGTAGGTGTGCGTGCGGGTCGTCCTGGAAATTGTCTCTTTCCAGAGCGTCCAACTGTCGTGCCAGTCGCCGCTGCCTGGTCGGAGCGTCCAGCACCCGCCGCTGGCTGCCTTCCTGTAGGCGCACTGTCAAGGTAGAAGCGTTCACGTCGCGATCCCTGGTCAGGTAGTACTTGGTATTGCCTGCGAATTCTAGCAAACACTTCGAAGCCGATGAGCTGAAAGACAACGATGTCCAGAAGCTCAACAGATGCCAGAAGCCCCCCCTCAGTCTGGAGCAAGAAGAGAGGCAAATGCCCGCCCGCCTATAAGGCCAGCCACTGACTATTACATCTCTAAATGTTGAAGGGCTGTCCAGAAGCTGACCGTCGTGCTTCGAAGAATCGCAAAGAAGAAGAGTGATCCCGGCCGCCCAAAACAAACAAAGCCAAATTATAATTCGAATACGATTCGATTCTTCGAATACGACAGTTTCCCCCATTGCAACAAGTTCTTCGTTAGTTGCAGACCAGCCCTTCAACATTTAGAGATATAACAGTCAGTGCTGGCCTTAAAGGTGGGTGGGCATTGGCCTCTCTTCTTGCTCCAGACTGGAGGGGCTTCTGGCATATGTTGAGCTTCCGGACATCGTTGTCTTTCAGCTCCTCGGCTTCGAAGTGTTTGGTAGAATTTGCAGGTAATACCAAGTATTACTTGACAGGGATCGCGACGTGAACGCTTCTACCTTGATCCCCAAATAATAATAACAATGAATAAACACAGTGGGCAGCACGGTGGCGTAGTGGGTAGCGCTGCCGCCTCACAGCAAGAAGGTCCCGGGTTCGAATCTCGGCTCGGGGGGCCTTTCTGTGTGGAGTTTGCATGTTCTCCCCGTGGCAATGTTTACACACCCCACTAGGTACTCATTTGAGGCTCAGTCGACCTAGGGGGAGGCCCGGGACCGGTTTAGAAAATCGTCACTGGGCATAGTCGGACTATACACAATGCACCACAGACTATACACAATGCACCACAGACTATACACAATGCACCACAGACTATACACAATGCACCACAGACTATACACAACGCACCACAGACTATGCACCACAGACTATGCACAAGAAGACTATGCACAACGATGTCGAAATTAGACGATTGGGAGTGGCGATTAACGTGAGGCGTTCTCACCCGACTCACGCCTCTTGTCCACCATCTTTAATGTTTACATCCAGAGGGAAGGGAAGCGCTCGTTTTTTTTGACAGAATCTTCCGGAAGACGGCCAGTGCATTGGGATCGCTGCCGAATGTTATGGAAGTTGTCTTCCGGAAGAGGGTAGATGTCTTCCGGAAGGCAACTACTTCACGAAGTTTTGCTCCTTCTGGAAGCCGTCTTCCAAAAGAGGAATTCATCTTCCGGAAGTTAACCTGGATTCGAATCCCAGCTCGGGTTAATAATAAATAGCATTTATACAGCGCCTTTCACCCGAGGGTCACAAAGCGCTGCACAAGGCTGTGGAGAGAACTGCATGCCACCTTTCAATTAAATTAAACTTTATTGTCCATCAATCCATCCATTTTCAGAAACCGCTTAATCCCGTACAGGGTCGCGGTGAGCCGCAGCCTATCCCGGCAGACACAGGGCGCAAGGTAGGGGTCATACCGAGGATGGGACGCCAGTCCATCGCAGGGCACCTGGGGGAATCCGGGACAACCTCGGAGTAGAGTCGCTGCTTCTTCGGATTGAGAGGAGCCAGTTTGAGGTGGTTCGGGCATCTGGTAAGGATGCCACCCCTGGAAGGCTCCCTCGGGAAGTATACCAGCCACGGCCCACTGGGCGGAGATCTAGAGGCCGACCCAGGACACGCTGGAGGAATTATATCCTTCGTCTGGCATGGGAACGCCTGGGAATCCCCCACCACTCAGGAAGAGCTGGAATCTGTTGCTGAGGAAAGGGATGTCTGGTCCCACTCTCCTTGGAGACTGCTGCCACCGCGACCCCCTCACCAGGACAAGCAGGTTTAGAAAATGGATGGATGTATTATTATTTTTGTACAGGACATTATAGAGGATCGAAATTGGGTTTCTCTCAGACCCCCGGTGTTGACATATTTCAGGCAAACCACTGGACGTGCCGTTCTCTCCGCAGCCATGTGCAGCGCTTTGTGACCCTCGGGTGAAAGGCGCTCTGTAAATGCTGCTGTTATTATTATTATTACTGTGTGTGACAGACGCGTGGGCAACGTGGAATGGAGAAGTTCTCACAGTGGCGAGGGAAGAGGTTGAGTGTAGGGTGTGTGTGTGTGCCGGCTTCCTCAGCTACGTTGCGCCACTAACCACAAGCAAAACAACAAATACAACGCGTTAAGTCCTTTCCACACAGCGGTGAGAGACCTCCCCCGGACAACCGTGACCCGGCCATAGCACCGTGGAATTACTTACCTCAGATCGCACCGGCCCGGGGGTTTGACCGGGCGGTTGTGTTTGAGCGAGAAGGTGAAGAAAGTTTGGTTGGTTTCAATCGTACCTTCGGTAATTCGCGCGTTTGTTGAGATTTCTGCCGAGTTGTGATTGCTAACCTTGATTCGTGTTCTAAAGGTTCCAATGTTTGCACTATCCCTCATGTCTGTGTCTCTCTGTCTTCCTGTCTCCGTGTCCCCATGTCTCCCCCTCTCGCTCACCCTCTCTCCGTGTTTGTCTTTAAGGAAGTGACGACCACCTTAGGGGGACGCTGGCAGATATTTGCCGCTCTTAAGATTGCCAGTTTCACGTCCTTTCGGTATATTCGAAGCAGCCTTAATCATTAATTTTTTGTTGCTTCGGTTTTTATTGGTTGTTTTTTTCTTTAGTTGTTGACATGCCGTTCTCTCCGCAGCCTTGTGCGGCGCTTTGCGACCCTCGGTTGAAAGCCGCTATACAAAATGCTATTATTATTATTATCGTTAGATACGAGGGGGTAACTTTTTAGCTGCGAGGCGACAAGGCTACCCCACCAGGACACAGAGACAAAGATCGCCCGTGTAGCCTCAACAGACTGTAGGGGCAAGTGCCGTTAGCGAGTAGCACCTATGAAGGGCCACCGCAACCACCTCTAACTCCCCCTCTCCCTGTCTCATCGCTACAGACAGCCACGATGCCAGGCGCCAACGTTGGCACGGCCATTGGCACCGCCAGCCCGCCGTGCGACCTGGACGATTCCTACAAGCGTTCGGCGTACACCGGAGTGTACGCGACGGTGCTGGTCCTGGGCCTGCTCGGCAACGGCCTGGCCATCTATGCGTTCACCTGCGGGCGTAGGAGGGCACGGCAGGGCGGCGAAGGTGGCAAAGGTGCGGGCAGACGGGCCACGGCAAGCACCGTCTTCATGCTCAATCTGGCGGCGTCCGACCTGCTGTTTGTGCTCACGCTACCCCTGCGCATTCACTACAACGTGCAGGGTACGTTTCACAACCTTTCTTTCTTCCAGTCGTTCGTTCTTTGCGATTCTTCGAAGCAGCACGGTGGTCGGTCAGCCTCTGGACATCGTTGTCTTTCGGCTCCTTCGAAGCGTTTGGTAGAATTCGCGACGTGAACGCTTCTACCTTGACCCCCCGACCTTTCGGTATATTCAGTATATATTCGAAGCAGCCTTAATCGGGTTTTTTTTGTTCTTATGATTTTTATTTGTTTTCATTGTTGACATGCCGTTCTCTCCGCGGCCCTTGTGCAGCGCTTTGTGACCCTCCGGTGAAAGGCGCTATATTAAAATGCTATTATTATTATTATTATAAATGTGTTGGCCAATAAGCTTTAACACAGCATGGTTATGCCACAAGTATGTGTGTGGCTACCTGCACGTTGGAGCACCTTTGTAAATAAAGGTGTTCACTTGCTGTTTAAACATCTCAACACTGTGTTCTTATTGCCGGTAAGGGTACAAACTTCGCATTTTATTTTATTGCATTTTCTACTTTATTAATATTACAATACTCGCGTTGCCCCCGGGCGCTGGCAAGCCATTGACCCCGTAAGACAACCCTTCCACTTTCCAACCCGTGTCTCCCCACTGTGTACGTTCAGGAGGCGTCTGGGTGTTCGGAGACATCCTGTGCCGTTTTGTCTCCTATGCCTTCTACGTGAACCTGTACTGCAGCATTCTCCTGCTCACGGCTCTGAGCGTCACTCGATTCATTTCCATCGTGATTCCGAGCCGCTCTTCCTCCCGGCACACTCGCAAGGTGACGGCACGCAGGGCGGGAGGGGGTCACCACGAGTCGTTCTCTCGTCGGTGAACTCCTTCGACATTGAATGAATATGTGCCACGCGTTATAAATGTACAATTATTATTGATTGTTATTATTAAGCGGGCGGCACGGTGGCGTAGTCGGGTAGCGCTGCCGCCTCACAGCAAGAAGGTCCCGGGTTCGAATCTCGGCTCGGGGTGCCTTTCTGCGCGGAGTTTGCACGTTATCCCCGTGTCCGCGTGGGTTTTCGCCACCGGGCACTCCGGTTTCCTCCCACCGTCCGAAGACACGCTGCCAGGTTAATTGGCCTACCGAGTAAAATTGCCCCGGGTGCCCTGCGATGGACCGGCGTCCCATCCTCGGTGTTCTCCCTGCCTCGCGCCCCTGTGTCTGCCGGGATAGGCTCCGGCTCACCGCGACCCTGTACAGGATTAAGCGGGTTTCTGAAAATGTATGTGTTGTTAACATATCGACGGGTGGCACTACACTTACTCACGTGAGCTAAACTCAGAAAGTCACCCTGAAACCCGGGGCAGGTTCGAGCTGTGCGCGCGAGCGCCTGCGTGTGGACCTTCGTGGCGATGGTCTCGACGCCCTTCCTGGCCAAGGGAGAGGTGGAGACGGACGGTCGCACGACCTGCTTCGAGCTCAACGAGGAGCAAGGCTTGGCCCTGTTGACGGCCATGAACTACGTGTCGCTGGTGCTGGGCTTCCTGCTGCCGTTCCTGATCATCGCCGGTTGCTACGTCTGCGTCTTGTGGTACGGGAGCCCAGGGCCGGTGTTGCCGTTAGGCCAACGGGGCAGCCCGCCTAGGGGGCGCAGAGCTCAGAGGGGCGCGTTACTGACCTTATAAAACTGCAATGATTTGCCACCGCGCTATCCGCACAGGACACCCTAAATACCTCGCATGTCTGCCTCTCTGTCTTGCTGTCTCTGTGTCCCTATTTCTCCCCCTGTTGCTCACCCTCCCTCCCTGCCTCCCTCCGTGTTTGTCCTTAAGGAAGTGACGGCCATTTTAGGGGACGCTGGCAGATTTTTGCCACTCTTAAGTGTATTCGAAGCAGCCTTAATAATTACATTTTCGTTGCTTTGGTTTTTATTAGCTGTTTTTTTTTCTTCCTGTCGTTGTTGACATGCTGTTCTCTCAGATGCCCTTGTGCAGCGCTTTGTGACCCTCGGGTGAAAGGCGCTCTATAAAATATTATCATAATAA
>JAZEWU010000003.1:9876725-9889099 GCA_036362915.1 Geotria australis | reverse complement strand
AATGCCCGCCGCCTTTAAGGCCAGCACTGATTGTTATATCTCTAAATGTTGAAGGGCTGTCTGCAACTAAGAAGAAATTGTTGCAATGGGAAACTGTCATATAACCATCACGCTTCGAAGAATTGAAGCTTCTGGACAACGATGTCCAGAAGCTGACCATCGCGCTTCGAAGAATCGCAAAGCAGAAGATTACAGCAGAAAAAAACCCAGTGAGCTTGCAAGCTCATTACGGGATTCCTGCGTTGACACGACAAACATGCAAATTGACGGCAATGATACCGTGTGTCTCACTGTGTCTCACTGTGTCTCACCCTGTCTCACCGTGTCTCCCCGTGTCCCACCGTGTGTCCCCGTGTGTCTCCGCGTAGCTGGTGATGGAGTTCTGCGGAGCCGGCTCGGTCACCGATCTGATCAAGAACACGAAGGGAAACTCCCTCAAGGAGGAGTGGATCGCGTACGTGTGTCGCGAGATCCTGCGGGTGAGTTTGCTCGCTCACTTCGCTCGCTCACCCACTCGCTCACCAGCTCATCCGCTCGCTCACCAGCTCACCTACTCACCCACCCGCTCACTCGCCACTCACGCACCCGCTCGCTCACCAACTCGCCCACCCGCTCGCCCACCAGCTCATCTCCTCGCCCACCCACCTCGGGTGAAAGGCTCTCTATAACATGCTATTATTATTATTGTTGTGTGTACGCAGGGGCTGTCTCACCTGCACCAGCACAAAGTCATCCATCGCGACATCAAGGGTCAGAACGTGCTGCTCACGGAGAACGCGGAGGTCAAACTGGGTACGTGTGGCACAACAACAACCGCCGTTCGCCGCTAAGCGGCGGTGGCGTTGCCGCGGCGCCCGTGCCAGGCCAGGTGCACCTTGAGGCTGTCGCGCAAAGTGTCGAAGGCTTGCCGGCAGGAGGTCACGGGACATACTCAGGTGTCATGGGTTGACTGACAGAGATGACTGGCTGGGGCACCACCTGTGCTCCCTACTGGGGGATCTTTGTGTGTGTCTGTATAGGTGCTACTCGCTAACAGCACTTGACCCTACAGTCTGTGTTAAGGCTACACGGGGGACCTTTGTCTGTGTGTGGCGCAGTGGACTTCGGGGTGAGCGCGCAGCTGGACCGTACCATCGGCCGGCGGAACACGTTCATCGGCACGCCGTACTGGATGGCGCCCGAGGTGATCGCCTGCGACGAGAACCCGGACGCCACCTACGACTACCGGGTAACGCGCCCACGATCTCCCGCGCTCGCCCGTGCTCGCCCGTGCTCGCCCACATTTGTTGATACGTGCCCACACTCACCCACGCTCGCCGATACGCGCCCACGCTCACCCACACTCGCTCACCGATACGCACGCACGCTCACCCACCCTCACCGATAGGCGCCCACGCTCACCCGCACTCACTCGCACTCACCCACACTCACCGAACGCGTCCACGCTCACCGACGCTCACCGACACTCACCGCTACTCGTCAAAGTCATGCTAACGTGTCTGCCCGTCTCTGTGTCTCCGCCGTGTCTCCGTGTGTCCTCCCCGTGTCTCCCTTACAGAGCGACCTGTGGTCTCTCGGAATCACAGCGATCGAGATGGCTGAAGGAGCTCCCCGTGAGTACGGGGGTGGTTGTGGTGGGTGATGATGTGGGGAGCGGTAGCCCGGTGGTTAGCGCACTGGGCTACGAATCTGGCGACCCGAGTTCGAATCCCGCTCACGGCCACCACCAGTGACGGTTTTCTGAAACTGGTCCTGGGCCTCCCCTAGGTTGACTCAGCCTCAAATGAGTACCTAGTGGGGTGTGTAAACATCACCACTAGGGAGACAAAGGCGGCCGGGCGTTGTGCTGGTCACCCACCCCCTCTGTGTGTGCCGTGTCGACCTTCATAGGTGCTCGCTAATGGCACTTGCCCCAACAGTCTGTTAAGGTTATACGGTGGGATCTTTGTCTTTGATGATCTTCTTCTTTTCGATTCTTCGAAGCGTAATGGTTCTTCTGGCATCTGTTGAGCTTCTAGACATCGTTGTCTTTCTGCTCCTCGGCTTCGAAGCGTTTGGTAGAATTTGCAGGTAATACCAAGTATTACTTGACAGGGATCGCGACGTGGACGCTTCTATCTTGACCCACGTCTTTGATGATGATGATGGTGGTGTTGGTGATGTCGTTACAGCGCTGTGTGACATGCACCCAATGAGGGCCCTCTTTCTCATCCCTCGTAACCCACCTCCTCGACTCAAGTCCAAGAAATGGTAGCGCACACGTACACACACAGACAAATATCCCCCGTGTATAGTGAAGCTCTGTTTATGAGTTTAGGTCATGTGAAAAGTGTGTAAGTGTAGTGCACCCGTCGATATGTTGGTCATGAAAGCCTTCGAGTTAATCCCTCGTGTAGCCTTAACAGACTGTTTGGTCAAGTGCTGTTTGCGAGTAACACCGATGAAGGTCGACACGGCACTTGGGTGGCCAGCACCACGCCCGGCCGCCTTTGTCTCCCTAGTGGCAATGTTTACACATCGCACCAGGTACTCATTTGAGGCTGAGTCGACCTAGCGGAGGCCCAGGACCGGTTCAGAAAATCATCACTGGTGTTGGCGGCCGTGAGCGGGATTCGAACTCGGGCCGCCAGATTCGTAGCCCAGTGCGCTCCCCCACAACAAAGATCCCCCGTGTAGCCTTAACAGACTGTTGGGGCAAGCGCCGTTAGCGAGCACCTACGAAGGTCGACACGGCACACTCGCTCTCTCTGTCCCGCGTCCACACGCGCGGCAGGTCGAAGAAGTTCCAGAGCTTCATGGAAAGCTGCCTGGTGAAGAATTACGTGCAGCGGCCGCACACGGAGATCCTGCTCAAGCACCCGTTCATCCGCGAGCAGCCCACGGAGAGGCAGGTTCGCATCCAGCTCAAGGACCACATCGACCGCACCAAGAAGAAGCGTGGAGAGAAGGGTGAGGGGGTGCCGCCGCCGCCGCCGCCGCCGCCGCCCGTACTGATCAAACGCCGCTACTGCAGTTTCACGACCTTTCAGTGTATTCGACCTTGCGGAGTTCAATGAAAATGCAAGGGGCTGTGTAAGAAAATGGGAAATTGTAATTTAACATCGCGCTTCAAAGAATCGCAAAGAAGAAGAAGTGTATTGGAAGCAGCCTTAATCATTTGATTTTTCATTATTTATTTAAGGGTTTAGGTCATGTGAAGGGAATCAAGGTAGAAGCGTTCACGTCGCGATGCCTGTCAAGTAATACTCGGTATTGCCTGCAAATTCTACCAAACACTTCGAAGCCCAGGAGCTGAAAGACAACGATGTCCAGAAGCTCGAAAGACGCCAGAAGCCCCCTCAGCCTGGAGCAAGAAGAGAGGCCAGTGCCCGCCGCCTTTAAGACCAGCACTGACTATTATATCTCTAAATGTCGAAGGGCTGTCTGCAACTAAAGAAGAACTTGTTGCAATGGCAAACTGTCATTTAACCATCACGCTTCGAAGAATCGAATCGAATTCGAGTGTATTCGAAGCGGCCTTAATCATTTATTTATTTTTGTTTTGGTTTTTATATTAGTTGTTGGGTTTTTTTGTCGTTGATGACATGCCGTTCTCTCCGCGGCCCTTGTGCAGCGCTTTGTGACCCTCGGGTGAAAGGCGCTATATAAAACGCTATTATTATTATTATATAAACACACGGCACCGCACGCTCCGCTGCGAACACACTGCCGCTGTAACCACACACACACACGCTTAACGCGGTTGTGGTGCGGTTGTGGCGCGATTGTGCCGCGCAGAGGAGACCGAGTACGAGTATAGCGGCAGTGAGGATGAGGACAACGACCCGGGAAACCAGGAGGGGGAGCCCAGGTGAGTGTGTGCTGTGTTGACTGTGTGTGTGCTGTGTTGATTGTATAGCGTGTTGTCTGGGTGTTGTGTTGATTGAAGGAAGTGACGGCCATCTTAGGGGACGCTGGCATATTTTTGCCACTCTTAACATTGCCAGTTTCACGACCTTTCAGTGTATTCGGAGCAGCTTTAATCATTCAATAATTTTTTGTTGTTTTGGTTTTTATTAGTTTTTTTTCTGTCGTTGTTGACATGCCGTTCTCTCCGCGGCCCTTTGTGCAGCGCTTTGTGACCCTCGGGTGAAAGGCGCTATATAACATGCTATTATTATTATTGTTGTACGTTGTGTTGTGTTGATTGTGTGTGTTGTGTTGCTTGTACGTTATGTTGATTGATTGCGTTGCATTGTGTGTGTGTGTGCGTGCGTGTCGCACTGTATCGCATCTCTGCGCCAATGACATCGGCGTGCGTTGCACCGCGCGCGCGTTACGCTGCGTGCCGTTAGCGTGTTGATTGCGTGTTGAACGCGTGTTTCGCCGCAGCTCGATCGTCAACATGCCGGGAGAGTCGACTCTGCGGAGAGACTTTCTGCGTCTGCAGAAAGAGAAGGTGACGCGACACACACACATACAACCAGTGGCGTATCTAGGGTATCAAGGTAGAAGCGTTCACGTCGCGATCCCTGTCAAGTAATACTCGGTATTACCTGCAAATTCTACCAAACACTTTGAAGCCGAGGAGCTGAAAGACAACGATGTCCGGAAGCTCAACAGATGCCAGAAGCCCCTCAGTCTGGAGCAAGAAGACAGGCCAATGCCCGCCGCCTTTAAGGCCAGCACTGACTATTATATCTCTAAATGTTGAAGGGCTGTCTGCAACTAAAGAATAACTTATTGCAATGGGAAACTGTCAAATCACCATCACGCTTCGAAGAATCGAATTCGAATCTAGGGTATGGCACGTGCCCTGGGCGCCACTTTTGAAGGGGGGGGGCGCCACTGAGCAGTTTCTATTAGTCGGACAAGCCAATTTGCATCAGTGAAAGCAAGGAAGGTGCAGTTATAATTTTCATAGCCGTGCCATGAAGTCAAGAAGAAGCTTCCTCAGCCATGTGCAGCCCCTAACAACATCTCGAGAAGAAACCAGAGTCCAGCTCTGGACGGAAAAGCTTGAGAGTGACCCTCCTCCAACTGGGATTCCCAGGCGTTCCCAGGCCGTTTATTATTACGGCAGAAAAACACCCAGCGAGCTTGCAAGCGCTTTACGGGAACGATGATACCGCCGCTGATGCCAAACGGTAGGTGCCGTGTCCGCGCAGGAGAACTCTGAGGCCCAGCGGCGCCAGCAGCAGCTGATCCAGGCTGCACAGGAGCGGCACAAGCAGCAGCAGATGCTGGCCGAGCGGCACAAGCGCATCGAGCAGGAGCGCGAGCAGAGGCGCCGCCTGGAGGAGGTGCGTCTGCGCTCCACTCTGTGCGCTCCATTCGACACTTCACTCTACACGGCAGTCTGTACTACAGGGCTATGATACAGTCTATAACAGGGGTGTCAAACTCATTTTCACCTTGGGCCACATCAGCATTATGGTTACCCTCAAAGGGCCGGTTGTAAACTGTAAGACAGTATAAATGTAACTACTCAACATATTTAAATAACTGTCTTTATTTGATTATTACTTGTTCAAGTTACAAAATTGTATGCATTTGCATAGATGTAAAAAATATATGTTAGCTTATTTCTCTGTTATTATAACATAAATCCTTCTAATTTATCAGGTTAAGAAACCCACATTACTCCATCAGTCAAAGATCAAACTTTTCAAGTAAATAAAGAGAAATATCAAATAGGTTGTTAATTGTTATTAGTATTATTAACTTTGTTCAAAACTTATTTTGCTCTCGCGAGCCACATAAAATGACGTGGCAGGCCGGATTCGGCCCGCGGGCCTTGAGTTTGACACGTGGTCTATAATATAGTGTACAATAGATTCCCGAAACCACAGTCTGTGTTGACGGCACACTGTGGCGGTGCCTTTAGGAGGTGGTTCTACAACCAACTCTACGCTACAGTCTATACTACTAAAATTAACTCGAAGGCTTTCATGACCAATGTTATCCATAGTGAAGCTCTGTTTATGAGTTTAGATCATGTGAAAAAGTGTGTGTAAGTGTAGTGCACCCGTCGATATGTTGGAGAAAACGAGCGAGCACACACAGCACTTACTCCAGCCTATGATAGTCTATACTGCAGTAGATACTGCAGTCTGCAGTAAAGGTTAATAATAATAGCGTTTTATATAGCGCCTTTCACCCGAGGGTCACAAAGCGCAGCGCTGCTGTAGACTGAGTTACATAAACCCCCCCCCAGCCCCTCCCTGTCCCCACCTCCCAGCTCCCCAGCCCCCTCCCAGCTCACCAAAGAGATTTGGTCTCGGTGTGTGACCATGCCCCCCACACACTCCCATTGTCACTCCTTACCCATACCTGACCATTTCTGTCCGTGGGTGATTACGTCTGTGTGAGAGAGATGGTGATTGTTTGTCTGCTGTTTTGTTAATCATTGTGTGTGTGTGTTGATTGTAATTTTGTGTGATGGGAATGACGTGTGCTGTCTGGTTGTAACCGTGTGTGTGCGCTTATTGTGATTGTGTGTGTGCGCTTATTGTGATGGTGTGTGTGTGTGTGAGAGATGGTGATTTTGTGTGTGCTGTGTGTTAATTATTGGGTGTGTTTTCTGGTTGTAATCATTGTGTGTGTTAGTAAGCACGTGTGAGCAGTCTAATTGTATTTGCGTCTGTTTGTGTGTGATTGTGATGGTGTGTGTGTGATTGTGATGGTGTGTGTGTACCCATGGTACGTGCTGTCTGATTGTAATCACGCGCTCGCCGGTAATCACCAAATCACGGGGGCGGCTTGCGCGTCTGATTGTGATCCAGCGATTGGTCAACACCGTGTGGCTTGACCGACTACTCATCCTGCGTGATGGATTGTAACCACCACGTGAGTGTGTACGCCGTCTGGCTGTAATCATCCCTCGCGAGAGTCTGATTGTAATCATGACGCGCCCGCTCCTCCGATTCCTCCACGATTCCTCCGTGATTCCTTGCTCCTCCCGATCCATGCTCCGGTTCGTTTTCCACCCTTGGTCTTTCCGACCGTCGTTTCCTCTCCTTCCTTCCCCGGTTCCTCTCTAGGCCGTGCGGAATGTTTCGTTTGTAAACGGAGGGGACTTTTTTTTTTTCAAGGGTGTCGTGGTTAGGTTGCGCGGGTCGAACGAGCGGTTCCTGTCCGTTAGGCCGCCCAGGTTAATACCGCGGTGTGAGGGTGTTGTAGGCAAATATCCCGCGGTAGGGTTTGCAAAGAGTAGTCAGGGAAGTTGAGTAGATTCACGGCACGGTACTCGCGGTGTGTACGCACACACAGTGTGTATACATGCATACATACACAGCGTGTAGACACACACACAAACGTGCACACACACAAATACGCACAGCGTGCACACACACACAGCGTGTGCACACACACCCACCCATGGCGCGTGTACACACACACACACATAGCGTACACACACACAGCTTGCACACACACACAAGCGTGTACACACACAAACACACACAGCGTGCACACACACAAGCGTGTACACACACAAACACACACAGTGTCCACACACGCAAACACACACAGCATGCACACACAAGCGTGTACACACACACACACAAACGCACACAGCGTGTACACCCACACACTCCCACAGCGTGTGTACACGCTCACACACACACAGCATGTACACACGCACACAAACGCACACGGCGTGTACACACAGCGTGTACACACACATACTCCCAGGGCGCATGTACACACACACACAACGTGCACGCACAGCGTGCACACACAGCGCGTACACACACGCGCGGCGCTTGGGTTGCGCTTGCCACCGCTCCCCTCCGCGCGCAGAGGCAGCGTCGCGACCGGGAGCTGCGGCGGGAGCAGCAGCGGCGCGAGGAGGAGCTGCGCCGCATGGAGCTGGAGCGGCGGCGACGGGAGGAGGAGGAGCGGCGCATCGCCGAGCGCGAGCAGCAGGTCTGGTCGTGACGGGGCCTTCGAACTCGATTCGATTCTTCGAAGCGCGGTGGTTATACGACAGTTTCCCCATTGCAACAAGTTCTTCTTTAGTCGCAGACAGCCCTTCGACATTTAGAGATATAATAGTCGGTGCTGGCCTTAAAGGCGGGCGGGCATTGGCCTCTCTTCTTGCTCCAGACTGAGGGGGCTTCTGGCATCTGTTGAGCTTTTGGACATCGTTGTCTTTCAGCTGCTCGGCTTCGACGTGTTTGGTAGAATTTGCAGGTAATACCAAGTATTAACTTGACAGGGATCGCGACGTGAACGCTTCTACCTTAATTCCCTACCCAAGTGTATTGATCACATACAAGTGATACACGTGGCAGTGAGATGTTTTTAATAATAATAATAATAATTTACATTTATAACGCGTGGCACATATTCATTCAATGTCGAAGGTAATCATTCGACGAGAGAACGACTCGGAGGCGCGGCGAGGAAAGCGCAGAGCGGTGGAGGAGGCAGCCAGGCGTTTTGCTGGCACCATATTGCCACACACTGCTTCCTATCTATTATGATGCTATAGGCCAACTATTAATGAGTTTATTTGTTTAAGTTCCCGTTCTCACTCTCTCAGTTTTGCGCGTTGGGTCGGCGGGGTTCACCGAGTTAGGGGGTCGTTGAGTTGGTATTGGGCCGGCGGGTCGGTGGGTGATTGGGTCGGTGGATCGTTGAGTTTGCAGGTCGGTGGGTCACCCTCCCTCCCTGTCTCCCTCCGTGTTTGTCTTTTAAGGTAGTGACGACCATCTTAGGGGACGCTGGCAGATTTTTGCCGCTCTTAAGTTTGCCAGTTTCACGACCTTTCAATTTATTCGAAGCAGCCTTAATCGTTTATTTTTTGTTGCTTTGGTTTTTATTGGTTTTTTTTTCTTTCGTTGTTGACATGCCGTCCTCTTCGCAGCCCTTGTGCAGCACTTTCTGACCCTCGGGTGAAAGGCGCTATATAAAATTATATTATTATTATTGTTGTGTCAGTGGGGCGTTGAGTCGGCAGGTCATTGGGTCTGTGTGGCATTAGGTTGGTGGGGCATTAGGTCATTGGATTGGTGTGGTGTTGAGTTGGTGGATCATCGATTCGGCGGTGATTGGGTCGGTGCGGAGTTAGGTCGGCTCTCACTGTGGGCACTGCCCCCCTCTGCCCCCCCCCCCCTCTGCTCTCCTCTTCTCTCCCTGCCCTCACACTGCCTACCATGGATTCTGTCTGTCTGTCTCTCTGGGACTGTCTCTGCCTGTGTGTGTGTGTGTGCGTCTGTGTGTCTTGTCTGCCCTGTCTCGCTGTTTGTCCGCGTGTCCCACTGCTCCGTGCCTGTGTCGCACTCTGCTTGCCTGCCTTGTCCCTACGTCCCTGTTTCTCTGTGTGTCTGTCTGCTATGTCCCTGTGTTGGTGTATGGCACGGTGTTGTGGCACGATGTGGCACTACTCGGTGTTGTGGCGCGGTGGTGTGGCACGTTGGTGTGGCGCGGTGGTGTGGCACTGTGTGGCACTACTCGGTATTGTGGCACGGTGGTGTGGCACTACTCTGTAATGTGGCGCGGTGGTGTGGTACTGTGTGGCACTACTCGGTGGTATGGCACGGTGTTGTGGCGCGGCGCGGTGTGGCGCGTTGTCGCGGCACGCTCGCGCCGCCAGGAGTATATTCGGAGGCAGCTCGAGGAGGAGCAGAGACAGTTAGAGATCTTGCAGCAGCAGCTGCTGCATGAGCAGGCACTCCTCCTGGTAACACACACACGACGTTTACACAGCGTGTACACACAACATATACACACAATGTCCACATAGCAAAGACACAGTACAGTCATTACCCTGCCTACGTCATTAATTGGTTGCAAAAGCCGTGACCCGGTTTTTGACGTGAACCGGAAGGAAATGCCTTAAAATTAGGACAAACACCGTAAAACTAGCGTAAATAACTCTCGAAAGAATATAACTATTGCTAAACCTTATATTTTTTTATGACGTAGGTGACGTTGCTGAGTGACGTAATGTTGGACGTAATGACGTTTGCTGAACTGAAATTTACTCTAGAAAAGTGGCGTAAAGGCGAATTTGACGTAATGACGTAAAGCGGGGTATTACTGTACGTACACACAATATACACACAGTGCACACAGCCAATCGGTAACACACACATCTACACACAGCGCGTACACACAATATACACCCAGCACACACAGCCAACTGGTAACACACCCTCCCTGTCTCCCTCCGTGTTTGTCTTTAAGGGGACGCTGGCATATTTTTGCCGCTCTTAAGATTGCCAGTTTCACGACCTTTCAGTGTATTCGAAGCAGCCTTAATCATTTAGTTTTTGTTACTTTGGTTTTTATTAGTTGTTTTTTTTTCTGTCGTTGTTGACATACCATTCTCTCCGCGGCCCTTGTGCAGCGCTTTGTGACCCTCGGGTGAAAGGCGCAGTGGTAACATCCGCGTGCGTTTCCTCCGCGTTCTCCGGTTTCCTCCCACAACTTAAAAAAAAACACTCATTAATTAGTTAGCCGATAACATCATAATATATAGGAAGCAGTGTCTAGTGGCAATATGTTGGCGCCGGCAAACCGCCTGGCTGTCTCCTCCGCCGCTCTGCGCTTTCCTCGCTACGCCTCCGAGTGTGTTACGCTTACTGTGTGTGTTGTGTGTGTGTATTTCTGTGTGTACACTGTGTGGTGTTGTGGTGTGGTTTGAGTGTTATGTTTGCTGGGTGTGTTGTAGTGTTATGTGTTGTATTCTGCGTGTATGCCGTGTGGTTTTTTTGATGTGTGGTTTTTACAGTGTGTTATGCCTGTTGGGTTTGTAGTGTGTGGTTTTCTGTGTGTATGTGTGTGTATTGTGCCGTGTGTTGCAGTTGTACAGTGTGTGTGCATGCTGCGTGTTAGGCAGAGCGACTCACCAGCTCGTTTACCACCTCCATCAATTTCAGCATCACCAACAACCACCACCATCACCACCACCACCTCCTCTTCCACCACCACCGCTACTACCATCACTGTCACCACAACCACCTTCATCATCACCACCACCATCACCAACCACATCCTCTTCCACCACCATGCTCACCACCAGCGTCACCACCACCACCAACACCGCCACCGCCGTGGCGCGTGCCTCACACCGCCCCCCTTCGCCACACGCGTGTGGGTGATCATCATTACCCGTGTCACTGCGTGGACGCGCCTAAACGCTCACACACACACGCAAACGCTCACTCGCACTCGCTAACACTCGCACAGACACTCACTCGCACATGCTAACACACTCACTCACACCCTCACACTCACGCACTCCCGTGTACACACACACTCACTCACACATGCTAACACACTCATTGACACACACTCACTCACACATGCTCCCACACATACTCACACACTCACCTGCACTCACTCGCACATGCTCCTACACACGCTCCCACACTCGCTCGCACTCACTCACACTCACACGCTCACACACTCCCTCGCACACTCACTCGCACCTGCTCCCACACTCACTCACTCACTCACCCTTACACACTCACATGCACTCACTCGCACCTGCTCCCACACTCACTCACACACACTCCCGCACTTGCACACCACTTACCCTTACACACACTCGCGCACACTCGCGCACTTATACCCTTGCACACTCACTCGCGCGCAGGAGTACAAGCGCAAGCAGATGGAGGAGCAGCTTCAGGCGGAGAAGCTGCACCGGCGCCTGCAGCAGGAGCAGGCCTACCTCAAGCAGCTGCAGCAGGCGCAGGGGGGCGGCAAGACCGGCGCTGCGGCCGCCTCCTCCTCCTCCGCCTCCACCTCCTCAGCAGCTGCGGCGGCGGCGGCGGCCGCTCACTCCAATCAGCAACAGCAGCAGCTGTACCACTATCAGAATCACAATCCCAGCGAGAAGCCAGCTTGGGCGCGCGAGGTACGTAACCGGCGCGCGGTTGTGAGTTAGCGGTGTGTCGCAGCGTGTGTGTGTGTGTGTGTGCGTGCCCGTGACACCTGGGTCTGTCCTGTGACCTCCTGTCGACGAGCCTTCGACACTTCACGTGGCCTCAAGGTGCATGTGGCCTGGCACAGGCGACGTGGTGACGTCACCGCCACTAAGTGGCGAAAGACGGTTGTTGTTTGTGCGTGCGCGGGGGTGTTGGTGTTCGAAATTCGATTCGATTCTTCGAAGCGTGATGGTTATATGGTCGTCTTCTTTGCGATTCTTCGAAGCACGATGGTCAGCCTCTGGACATCGTTGTCATTCAGCTCGGCTTCGAAGTGGTTGGTAGAATTCGCAGGCAACACCAAGTATTACCTGACAGGGATCGCGACGTGAACGCTTCTACCTTGACCCCCGGTTATATGGTGTGTGCGTGCGAGTGAGCGGTGGCTCAGTGGTTGGCGCTATGCTGGGCTACAAATCTGGCGACCCGAGTTCGAATCCCGCTCACGGCCAA
>JAZEWU010000003.1:9775256-9786079 GCA_036362915.1 Geotria australis | reverse complement strand
GGTTGGAGACCACCCTGTGCTACATTGACCCCTGGGATCTCCACACAGCCATGTGTTGGGATCGAACCCGTACTCTCCTGGGAACGGGGGGAGCGATGGGCCCCTGGGCTCGCGGTGAACATCAAACGGTCGAACGGTGTATTTGTGTGGTGTGTGTGGCGTGGTGCTGGTCTCCCACCCCCCCTCTGTGTGTGCGCCGTGTCGACCATCATAGGTGCTACTCGCTGACGGCGCTTGACCCCTGCTACAGTCTGTTAAGGCTACACGGGGGATCTTTGTCTTTGTGTGTATGTGTGGTTGGTGTGTGTGTGTGTGTGTGGGGGGAGTGGTGGCTCAGTGGTTAGCGCTACGCAGGGCTAACAAACCAGGCTATGACCCGAGTTCGAATGTTTGGGTGAGCGGGTGGGTGAGCGAGCGAGTGGGTGAGCGAGCGTGCGGGCGAGCGAGTGGGTGAGCGAGCGGGCGGGCGGGTGAGCATGGAGCGAGTTAGCGGTAGAGAGAGCGGGAGACAGGAGCCAGCGAGCGAGGCCGCTTCAGGGCTCAGCACGCTAAGATTGTATAGCTTTAATCTGGAGAATTACAGCAGCGCAGTGGAGGGGAGGGAGGGAGACTCTATAATCGCCCCCCGCGGTGCCAAACAAAGGCCTCCAAAGTGCTTCGAAATAACGACATGAGAGAGAGAGAGACAGGGAGAGACAGAGAGACAGAAACCGCTTAGTCTTGTGCAGGGTCGCGGTGAGCCGGAGCCTATCCCGGCAGACACAGGGCGCGAGGCAGGGCTATAGCCAGGATGGGACGCCAGGCCATCACAGGGCACTGGGGGTCATTTAGCCCGCGGGCCAATTAGCCTAACCAGCAGCAGAATGTCTTTGGATTGTGGGAGGAAACCGGAGTGGATGGGTGGGTGTGTTGATGAGTGGGTGGGTGAGTTGAGTGGGTGGGTGAGTGAGTTGATGGGTGGGTGGGTGAGTTGATGAGTGGGTGGGTGAGTGTGTGGGTGAGTAAGTTGATAAGTGGGTGGGTGGTTGAGTGAGCTGATGAGTGGATGGGCTGAGTGGCAGCAGCATGTATTTGGACTGTGGGAGGGAAACCGGAGTGCCCGGCGAAAACCCACGCGGACACAGGGAGAGAGAGAGAGAGACACACACACACACAAACTCCACACAGAAAGGCGGTTAGCACCCGAGCAGGGATTCGAACCCGGGATCCTTCTTGCTGTGAGGCGGCAGCCGCTACTCACCGTCACGCCACACACCGTGCCGCCCCGTGAATAATGAGCCACTTAAAGACTTCCCGGAGTAAACAATGCATTAATATTTAATACCGCACGCTAATAGGAGGTGCCTTGACAGGGTATGAGCGAGAACACACAGAGCCGTGTGTCTGTAAACAAAGATCCCCGTGTAGCCTCTGACAGGCTGTAGGCGTGTAGGGTCAAGTGCCGTTAGCAAGTAATACTTGGTATTACCTGCAAATTCTCCCAAACACTTCGAAGCCAAGGAGCTGAAAGACAACGATGTCCGGAAGCTCAACAGATGCCAGAAGCCCCTCCAGTCTGGAGCAAGACGAGAGAGGCCCAATGCCCGCCGCCTTTAAGGCCAGCACTGACTATTATATCTCGAAATGTTGAAGGGCTGTCTGCGACTAAAGAAGAACTTGTTGCAATGGGGAAACTGTCATATAACCATCACGCTTCGAAGAATCAAATCGAATATGTACGGTCAACAAATCCTTCAAATATTTGGCAAAAGGCGGAGGAGGAGGAGGTGCAGGGGGAGGGGGTGTAAGGCTGTTCGACACAAGTGGCCATTGAGATTAGGCCACTCGACGGAGCGACACAGGCCAAGGTCCCGTGGGAGGCTCAGAGTGCGTGGCCACTAAAGACAAAGGTCCCCCGCGTAGCCTCTAACAGGCTGTAGGGTCAAGTGCCGTTATCGAGTAGCGCCTATACAGACACACTGCATGTAGCAGTTCTCAGCAAGTCCACCCAGCTCCAGGTCCTCCTGTGCCGCATCGGTCCATCTGTTCTCTATCCCGTGCCGTGCCCGTTTAGCCCCTTACTCTATCCGGCCACACAGCAATTGCTTGGGCATGCGATGGCTGGGCACCACCATCACTATCACCGCGCTATCCACACAGGACACCCTAAATACCTCGCATCACTACTCCGGCAACTCGCATCAACACGATCACGTACTCTGCGCAGCTCATCGCAGCACCTAGCCCATACAACGCGTTCACGCACAACCTTCGCGAAACGCCGATTCTCGGTCGCGGCACCCACAACCTGGAACGGCCTGCCACCACACCTATTGCGTCAAACACAGTCCCCTACAGCCTTCAAAAACCTCTTAAAAAGTCACTTTTTCACCGCCTCACAACAAACCGACTGAGCAGGGTGTCTCCGCGCCTCCGAATGAACGGGTGCAACGCGCCCGGAGAAAATGCGCCACGCGTTATTACAAAAGTAGATTATTATTATTACCACCACCACCACCCACCTTGTCGAGCGCCTGCATGTCCCTGGAGGGCGCCTGCTCCACCTTGAAGATGCCGAGTCCCCGCCGGAGCTCGCTCTCCTCCAGCTTGAGGCCGCTCAGCTGCCCGCGGAAGTTCGACACCAGCTCCAGGGCCGCGTCGCAGCCCACCGCGCTGCTGAACGGCCCTGTGTGCGGGGCGGGCGGGAGGTCACGGGTCAGACGCACATCGTGAAGGGCTTGCAAGCTCGCTGGGTATTTTTTTTTCTGCTGTAATAATATCACATATATCTATCTATCCACCACCCCACCACCTTTCTCTCACCCACCTCCTCCCATTATGGAACTCTGCGAGGTCTTTTGAGCTGCAGAGGTTGGGTAGTAGAGCGCAGACAAGGCAGTAGCTCCATAGTACGGTCTGCTTCTCCACATTCAGCAGGGGGCATTCCCATGCCAGTTGGAGGAGGGTCACTTCTATGATGGGGATCAAGGTAGAAGCGTTCACGTCGCGATCCCTGTCAAGTAATACTCGGTATTACCTGCAAATTCTACCAAACACTTCGAAGCCCAGGAGCTGAAAGACAACGATGTCCAGAAACTCAACAGACGCCAGAAGCCCCCTCAGTCTGGAGCAAGAAGAGAGGCAAATGCCCACAACCTTTAAGGCCAGCACTGACTATCATATCTGTAAATGGTTGAAGGGCTGTCTGCAACTAAAGAAGAACTTTGTTGCAATGGGAAACTGTCGTGTAACCATCACGCTTCGAAGAATCGAATTCGAATTATTATCACCCATCATAATAATAATAATAGCATTTATAGAGCGCTTTTCACCCAAGGGTCACAAAGCGCTGCACAGGGCCTTCATCAGCCCATCACACCATCATCACCATCACCACCATCACCACCCATCGTCTCACCCTGCGTGTGGAGCTCCTGGAGCTGGGCTTGAACCTTCTTGTGGAGCTCGTCGGCGGAGTGGAGCAGCGCCGCTCGGAACCGCTCCTTGTGACGCCTCAACATCGCGTCGGCCTCCACCACGGTCTGCTGCAGCCACAGCCAGCGGCTGCCCAGCGTCTCCAGCATCTCGGACACCTGGGGAGAGACAGCGAGAGAGGTTGGGAGCGATTGGGAGAGACAGGGAGACAGAGGGAGAGATTGGGAGACAGAGGGAGACAGAGGGAGAGATTGGGAGACAGAGGGAGACAGAGGGAGAGATTGGGAGACAGAGGGAGAGATTGGGAGACAGAGGGAGAGAGAGAGGGAGAAAGATGGGGAGATAGAGAGATGTTTATTACAGCAGAAAAGTACCCAGTGAGCTTGCAAGCTCTTTACGGGATTCCTACATTGACACAACACTGGCTCCTGTCTCTAACATTGGATAGATAGACGTTTATTATTACAGCATAAAAATACCCAGTGAGCTTGCAAGCTCTTTACGGTACTCCTGCGACACAGAACCACGCCCGGCCGCCTTTGTCTCCCTAGTGACAATGTTTTACACACCGCACTAGTTACTCATTTGAGGCCGAGTCGACCTAGGGGGGAGGAGGCCCAGGACCGGTTTTGTAAAATCGTCACCGGTGTTGGGTGGTGGCCGTGAGCGGGATTCGAACTCGGGGTCATAGCCGGGTTCGTAGCCCCAGCCGTAGCGCGCTGACCACTGAGCCACCGCTCACACACACACACTTAACACAGCACTTATATGTTAAACAGCTTAAGAGAGATTCGAACCGTGACTCTCTCTCCCCGTCTCACGCCGCCGGGAGACACTCACCCACGGGGTCCTTTAGACCCCCAGGGTCAATAATCTCAAACAAATACTTATTTGCTTCAGCTTGACTGAGAAAACCCTTTAAATATTTACCCACGCTAAGCTGGCAGGGCGGCGGCGTGGTGTCTGTGTGTGGTGTGTGTGTAGGCGGTGATTAGCGCCTCACAGCTGGAAAAACCCGGGTTCGAATCCCCGGCTCGGGGGGCCTTTCTGTGTAGAGTTTCCATGTTCTCTCCCCGTGTCCGCGTGGGTTTCCTGCGTCTCCTCGGGTACATCTGTTCCCTCCTTGCTTTTTGTAGAATTATTATTACTTTCCTGTTGTCTTTATGTCCTATGTCCTATAATGTATCGCTACTGCTTGACTCTCAGTTAATCTGCCTTGATGTTGTTGACATGCCCGCTCTCTGCACGGCCCTGTGCGGCGCTTTGTGACCCTCGGGTGAAAGGCGCTCTAATAAGTGCGATTATTATTATTGTTACAGGGTCGCGGTGAGCCGGAGCCTATCCCGGCAGACACAGGGCGCAAGGCAGGGTTATACCCAAGGCTCGGGCAAGACCATTCTTTCTGTGAGGCACAGATGTTACTGCTGCATAGACACCCTGCATAGACACCCTGCATAGACACCCCGCATAGACACCCCGCATAGACACCCAGACACCCTGCACAGATACCCCCGCGTGTGAACGCACCGCCCCTCCATTTCCCCACACACTCACTCAGACACGAGTGTCATTTTTAAACCATTTTCACAAAACCTTCAGTGGAGGAATTTTCATTCGAGTGAGATTGAGAGAGAGAGAGGGGATAGAGGGGGAGAGATGGGAGCGGGAGAGAGAGGCAGCGAGTGGGTGTCGGAAGCACCTGCTACTAAGTATTAGCGGCCTTTGATGGGCTGCAGTGTTAATGAACTTCAAACACACTTAACGGAGAAGCGGGTTTACACACAGCTCCCTCTCACCGTCTCCCCCTCTCGCTTCTCTCAAGCACTCGCTCACCCACCCTCTCTCATCCCATTGCTACACTTGTGCACTCTGACGCAGTGGCTCCCATCTCTAACGCAGTGACTCCCATCTCTAACACCGTGACTCCCATCTCTAACACTGTGACTCCCATCTCTTCAGATGACAGCCTCAAAGTACACCTGGCGTGGCACAGGCGCCGTGGTGACGTCACCGCTACCTAGTGGCAAACGGCGGTTGTGTATCTCTGTGTGTGTGTGTGTGTAAGTTGTGTGTGTCAGGTGTAAGAGGCAAGGTGGTGTGGTGGTGGTGTGGTGGTGGTGTGGTTTAGCTGGGGGCCACCCGCGGGGGGGTGGGTGGCCATCTCACCTCGGGCTGGATGGGCACCTCGTGCTTGTGAAGGATCGCGAACTGCTCGTGAACGGGCGCGATGCGCAACGACACTCTGGTCGCGTCGCTCTGCACGGACTCCAGCAGCCTCAGGCTGGACTCCAACTCGTCCAGCGTCTGCGGGGGGCTGCTCAGCCTGCCCGACGGAACGGAACGGACGGAGGGAGCTGTTTTAGAACTGGTTTTTAACAGGCACAGACAGGCGCGTCACAGCCGCGGGTGTTGCGGGTGTTGCGACACCCGCACTTTCACAGAAACATGATTCCATCACCCCCACTTTTTCCTGAGGTGGTCTCATATCATATGTTGCGACACCCGCACTTTCACACAAACGTGATTACATCCCCCCCACTTTTTCCTGCAATACCTGTGGCTGTGACGCGCCTGGGCACAGAATATACCCCCTGCCCGGAATATACCCGCGGTTAAAATGGCCTCGTCTGTTTTATACCCCGGGTATATTCCGGCCTAGGCCAGTATCCTGGGCATATTCCGGGCTAGTCCAGTTTATATATATTTTGGGCTAGTCCAGTTTATACCCAAGGGAAAAACCTGTATCGTCACCACCAACTACCACCACCAAAGATCCCCCGCGTAGCCTCAACAAAAAAGTAGGGTCGAAGTTCCGTTAGCGAGTAGCACCTACGAAGGTCGACACGGTACACACAGAGGGGGTGGGTGACCAGCACACCACCGCCACCGCCACCACCCAGCACCGCACCTCTGCCCGTTGTCGCCGATGTATCGGTGCAGTTCCCGGAGCTGCGCGGCGGCCGTGTCTGCGAGCAGGGCCGTGAGCTTGCCCTGCCACTCGCTGCAGTGTCGCAGCAGCGCCAGCTTGAGCGCGGCGCAGTCCAGCAGCACGAACTGCATGGACAGCACCGTCTCCTCCTTCTGCACGTTGTTGGCCACCTCCGCGTATCTGTGGTGGCGAGAGACGGGGACGGGGTCAAGGTCAGGGTTAGGGTCAGGGTCAAGGTGGTGATGATCGGAACGATGATGATGATGGTGGTGTAGTGATGTGTGTTTGGTCACGGCTCACGTGCGGATTGATTGTGCGTTACGGTTAAACACAAGACACATCGACCGACACGACACAAACCAGCACAACACAGCCCGGCCAACACAACGTAAATCGACCGACACGAAGCAAACAAACACAAACACAACACAACCAACCGACCTAAACAACACTAACTGACCTACACACGAACCGAGCAACCGACCTAAACACAAACTGACCTTGCACACAAACTGACCGACCTAAACAACACCGAATTACCTACACACCGACCAACCGAATCGACACAACGCAACACAAGCCGCCCGACACAACACAAACCGACCAACACAACACAAACCAACCAACAAACTCACCAACACAACACAAACCCACCAACACAACTCGGCCAACACAACACACACCGACACAACGCAAACCAACACAACACAACACAAACCGATCAACACAAACCAACGCAACACAACACAAACCAACCAACAAACTCACCAACACAACTCGACCAACACAACAGAAACCAACACAACACAAACCGCCCAACACAACACAAACCGACCAACACAACACAAACACAACCCACCGCAACACAAGCCTCGCGCGGGGGGTCCCCCTACCTGCCGATGTCTCCGTTGAAGGAGCACACGGGCGGGTTCTGTCGCTGGTACCGCCTGATGAATGCGTCCTTGTTGATCTCCCAGATTTCCCTGTACGGCGCCCACGTGGCAAGGTAGGCGCGCAGCCGCCGCGCGCTCTCCTCCAGGCCCGACGCGATGCCGAGACGCAGCTTCCGCACCTCCTCCGACTCTGCGGCAGAGAGACGAGACGACGGAGATGATGATCATCATAATAATAATAATTATAATTTTACGTTTGTAACGCGTGGCACATATTCATTCAATGTCGAAGGTATTCACTCGACGAGAGAACGACTCGGAGGCGTAGCGAGGAAAGCGCAGAGAGGCGGAGGAGGAGGCAGCCAGGCGGGTTTGCCGGCGCCATATTGCCACACACTGCTTCCTGTATGTTATGATGTTGTCGGCCAAATAGCGCCTTTCACCCGAGGGTCACAAAGCGCCGCACAAGGGTCGCGGAGAGGACGGCATGTCAACATCGAAAGAAAAAAACAACCAATAGAAACCAAAGCAACAAAAAAATAACGATTAAGGCACTTCGAATATACGGAAAGGTCGTGAAACTGGCAATCTTAAGAGCGCCAAAAATCAGCCAGCGGTCCCACTAAGATGGTTGTCACTTCCTTGAAGACAAACACGGAGGGAGACAGGGAGGGAGGGTGAGACATTGGGACACAGAGGCAGGAAGACAGAGAGACAGACACGAGGGGGAAACAACGCCAATCCAAATCAAGCAATCAACAATGAAGCACAAGAACACACACACAGACACACGCAACAGCAAAGAAAAAAACGCAGCCACCCACGACAACAAAAACACAACTTCCACACGCGACACCTGGGCAGCACCATAGACTCGCATAGAGACTCATAGACTCAGAGACTCGCATAGACTTGCATAGAGACTCACAGACTCGCATAGACTTGCATAGAGACTCACAGACTCGCATAGAGACTCACAGACTCGCATAGAGACTCACAGACTCGCATAGACTTGCATAGAGACTCATAGACTCGCATAGACTTGCAGAGACTCACAGACTCGCATAGACTCTCATAGAGACTCACAGACTCGCATAGAGACGCATAGACTCACATAGCCTCGCAACAGCCTGCACCCGAGCCGGGATTCGAACCCGGGGTCCCTTCTTGCTGTGAGGTGGCTGCCGCTACTCACCGCTCCACACACACACACACCCTGTGCCGCCACCCCTATAGCTTGTAGCGTTAAGACAGCAATTTCCTCGCGACAGCATTAAGGACGCGAGCCCAATCGCTGGGATAATGTTTTCAGCACTTAGCCAACTGTCATTATTGTTATTATGGTGATGCTACGAGCCATAATTCCGATTGGTCCATTAAGAAACTGCCCGGGTAGCTTCCATGACAATTGAATCGACACACACGGACAAAGGTCCCCCGTGTAGCCTCACGCAGGCTGTAGGGTCAAGTGCCGTTAGCGAGTAGCTCCTATACAGATACACACACACAGAGACAAAGATCCCCCATGTAGCCTCACACAGGCTGGAGGGTCAAGTGCTTTGAACGAGGAGGAGGTGGGAGACTAGGGAGGAGGAGGCAGCAGGAGGACCGGAGGCTAGGCGTGCTGCACGGGAAACTAGGTCACCGTGGTGTCGCGCATGACTAACACCGCCACTCACAGTTGTAGCGGCGAGCGAGCGAGCGAGCGACCGACCGCTGGGCGAGTGCCGTCTGTCTGTCTGTCTATCCGTGGCGACCGCGCGGCCACCGGGGGTCCTGGGTTCGAGTCCCCGGCACGGGTGCGACTCTCTGTCACCCCCCCCGCCCCGCACACCTAGGTCGACTCAGCTCTCAAATGAAGTAGCTGGCACGATGGCGAGTTAGTGAGTGGGTGGGTGAGTGTCATGAGTGGGATGAGTTAGTGGGTGGGTGGGTGAGTGAGTGATTTGATGAGTGGGTGGGTGAGTGAGCGAGTTGATGAGTGGGTGGGTGGGTGAGCGAGTTGATGAGTGGGTGGGTGAGTGAGTTGATGAATGGGTGGGTGAGTGAGTGAATTGATGAGTGAGTGAGTGAGTTGATGAGTGGGTGGGTGAGTGAGTGGGTGGGTGAGTGGATGAGTTGATGAGCGTGTGGGTGAGTGAGTTGATGAGCGTGCGGGTGAGTGAGTGAGTGAGTGAGTTGATGAGCGTGTGGGTGAGTGAGTGGGTTGATGAGTGTGCGGGTGAGTGGCAACAGCATCTCTTTATCCCGTGTGATGAAACCGGAGTACACGGTGGCGAAATTCCACGTGGACACGGCGAGACAGCCAGAGAGAACACGCAAACTCCACACAGAAAGGCGGCTCCAGAGCCGGCATTCGAACCTGGGCACCTTCTCGCTGCGAGGCGGCAACTCAAACTCGGGTCGTAGCCGAGTTTGTAGCCCCAGCATAGCGCTAACCACTGAGCCACCACTTCTCACCGCTACAGACACACGCATCTCCCTTAAGGACAAATTGTGAGTTGAAATGGGAGCTCGCGTCTCCAGTGACGGATACATGACCCGCTCACGGACACCGTGTCTCTGTGTAACACTAATAATGCACTCGACTGCGGCCGCACGGTTGCCCGTGTGTAAATTATCGGAGTGTCGGGGATCAAGGTAGAAGCGTTCACGTCGCGATCCCTGTCAGGTAATACTTGGTGTTGCCTGCGAATTCTACCAAACGCTTCGAAGCCGAGGAGCTGAAACACAACGATGTCCAGAAGCTGACCATCGTGCTTCGAAGAATCGCAAAGAAGATCGGAGTGTTGGGGATCAAGGTAGAAGCGTTCACGTCGCGATCCCTGTCAAGTCGTCTTCTTTTCGATTCTTCGAAGCGTGATGGTACCTACTCCACACAGCGCGCTCACGTACAACCTTCGCGAAATGCCGATTCTCGGTCGCGGCACCCGCAACCTGGAACAGCCTGCCACCAAACCTATTGCGTCAAACACAGTCCCCTACAGCCTTCAAAAAAACTCTTAAAAAGTCACCTCTTTACCGACTGAGCAGGGTGTCTCCGCGCCTCCGAATCAACGGGTGCAACGCGCCCCGGAGAAAATGCACCACGCGTTATTACAAAAGTAGATTATTATTATTATTATATGACAGTAGGGGGTCAAGGTAGAAGCGTTCACGTCGCGACCCCTGTCAGGTAATACTTGGTGTTGCCTGCGAATTCTACCAAACACTTCGAAGCCAAGCTGAAAGACAACGATGTCCAGAAGCTGCCCATCGTGCTTTGAAGAATCGCAAAGAAAAAGAAGATATGACAGTGTCTTGTTGCTCCATACTGAGGGGGCTTCTGGCATCTGTTGAGCTTCTGGACATCGTTGTCTTTCAGCTCCTCGGCTGATGAAGCTGAGTGTAAGTCTCAGCGAAACGTCGGTACCATCTTTTATGGTAAGTGCTGTGTGTGCTCGCTCGTTTGCTCCAACATATCGACGGGTGCACTACACTTACACACTTTTTCACATGACCTAAACTCACAAACCAGAGCTTCACTATGGATAACATTGGTCATGAAAGCCTACGAGTTAATGTCACACTTATAACGCTGCTGCGTG
>JAZEWU010000003.1:9588000-9598178 GCA_036362915.1 Geotria australis | reverse complement strand
TCACTGGTGGTGGTGGCCGTGAGCGGGATTCGAACTCGGGTCATAGTCGAGTTTGTAGCCCAGCGTAGCGCTAACCACTGAGCCACCGCTCCCCACACACAGACACACACACACATTGACCACGGGAGAATCCATCCATCCATTGTCAGAAACCGCTTAATCCTCGACGGGGTTATGGTGAGCCGGAGCCTATCCCGGCAGACACAGGGCATAAGGCACGGCTATACCCAGGATGGGATGCCAGTCCATATCACAGAACAACGAAGGCAATTTAGTCCACAGCCCGATTAACCCATGCAGCAGCAGGTCTTCGGACTCTGGAAGGAAACCGGAGTGCCCGGCGAAAACCCACGCGGACACAGGGAGAGAACACGCAAACTCCACACAGAATGGCACCCGAGCCGGGATTCAAACTCGGGGGAATTATAATATATAATAGCATTTTATAGAGCGCCTTTCACCCGAGGGTCACAAAGCGCTGCATGACAGAAAAAAACAACTAATGAAAACCAAAGCAACAAATAATTTAATGATTAAGGCTGCTTCGAATACACTGGAAGGTCGTGAAACTGGCAATCTTGAGCGCGGCAAAAATCTGCCCGCGTCCCCTAAGATGGCCGTCACTTCCTTAAAGACAAACACGGAGGGAAAACAAGGAGGGAGGGTGAGCGACAGGGGGAGAAATAGGGACACTGAGACAGGAAGACAGACATGAGGGGGAAACAACGCCAATGACCGTGTTCAAGACACTGAGGGCCTGGGTTCGAGCCCTGGGTGTCTGTGTGTCTCCCTGGCGGGTTCATAATGGCCCTGTCGGAGGGATGTGCCGCCTCACCGCCAGCACTTGACTGACGGTGTATGTGCCGCCACCACTCCAAGTGAGGTGGTGGGTCGTTCCATTCCCCTTCGTGGGGGGGTTCTCTCCAGCACCCCCGCTCGCGGGCAACAGATGGACTGATCCGGCGTGTGTACTGGCCTGCTGGGTTATAAACAAGCAGTCGTTATAATAATAATAATTTTACATTTATAACGCGCACATATTCATACTTCGTCTTATATGCCGTTCTCTCCGCGGCCCTTGTGCAGCGCTTTGTGACCCTCGGGTGAAAGGCGCTATATAAAACGCTATTATTATTATTTGCACACGTTATGCAGTCTCTCCTCGACTTACGACGGGGTTACGTTACATGACCCCGTCGTAAGTCGATTTGGTCGTAAGTCGAAAAAACCCTTATGACGGTTTGTAAACAAAACACAACCAGCTGCTGGACACCCAAACACAGACTAAGACCCCGGACAATAACAAATATGGCCGCCTTGCGGCAGCGCGGCCAGGCGATGTTATCGTTCCGCAGCCGGAGCGGTCGCCGTTAGACTTTACAACCAACCGTCGGGTGGTCGTAAGTCGCATATGTTATAAGTCGAGGAGAGACTGTATACCACACAAAACTCACCCACTCCACAAACACCCACCTTCGCAGCATCGTCACCCCCGCCGCTCAAATGGACCACTCCGCGAGCCCCGCGAGCCCCTCCTCCCCTGGGCGAGTGGACCGTACCACCCGGTTCGCCTGCCCAGGGGTGTTGGCCGGACTCACTCACTCCACACGTCATCCCTTCGATAAGTCGCTCCAGACCTGGGCTCAACTCTCGCTCCTGGTTTTCATGAACGCCCCAGTCCAGGCAACGGTAGATGGCAACTCCGAGACACCGCAGCACGCTCTGAGGGAACATTTGAAAGCAACTTCTAGAATAAAAATAGCAATTTATAGAGCGCCTTTCACCCCAGGGTCACAAAGCGCTGCACAAGGGCGTCGGAGAGAACAGCATGTCAACAACGACAGGAAAAAAAAAACAGCTAATAAAACATTGAATTATCAGAAACCGCTTAATCTTGTATAGGGTTGTGGTGAGCCGGAGCCTATCCCGGCAGACACAGGCCACAAGGCAGGGCTATACCCAGGATGGGACGCCGGTCCATCAGAGGGCACGGGGGCAGATTTAGTCCGCAGGCCAATTAACCTATGCAGCAGCGTGTCTTTGGACTGTGGGAGGAAATCGGAGTGCCCGGCGAAAACCCACGCGGATATGGAGAGAACATGCAAACTCCACACAGAAACGCACCCGAGCTGGGATACGAACCCGGGGCCTTCTTGCTGTGAGGCGGCAGCGCTACTCACCGCTACGCCACCGTGACAATTTCACATAATTTTTACACCTCCACCTGTTTAATGTCATCGTGTTTACGAATGTACATAAAAGATACGAGGTATTACCATCGATTTTCAGAAACCGCTAAATCCTGTACAAGGTCGCAGTGAGCCGAGCCTACCCCGGCAGACACAGGAGCGCAAGGCAGGGAACACCGAGGATGGGACGCCAGTCCATCACAGGGCACCTGGGGAAATTTAGTCAGTAAGCCAATTAACCTGGCAGCATATCTTTGGACGGTGGGAGGAAACCGGAGTGCCCGGCGAAAACCCACGCGGACACGAGGTATTACCCTTTCTGGTAATGAAACTGGTGTTGAGATATTAAAACACCAAAGCGACACCTTTTAGAAAGTGTCCAGTTTGCAAGCAGCCACACGTGCTTGTGGCTACAACATGCAAACCTATGCATTGTCCTTAAAACAGATTAATAATAATAATAGCATTTATAAAGCGCTTTTCACCCAAGGGTCACAAAGTGCTGCACAGGGCCGCGGAGAGAACGACATGTCAACAACGACTGAGAACGGTAAATCAGCAACAATTATTTTTTTTAGCCCAGTCTCACCAGGGTTAGACCAGAAATCGAACCGCCTAGGGCAGGACCTTCTCTCTGTGAGGAGGCGCGAATGTTACCGCTGATAGATTAACCCTTTCTGTGTCTCTGGGAAAGGGTTAAGAAAGGGTCACCGTACCTCTGTGTCAAAGCTGAGCCATGCAGACTGACCTGTGGGTACAAATAAACAACAACGCAACAATCAGTGTCATCGTACCAATGATGATGCGAAGTAGGCTACACACACAGTCTATAAGTCTACACACACAGCCTACAGTCTAAACACACAGTCTATAGTCTACACATACAGTCTATACATACAGTATATAATATGATTTTATAATAGGGTTACTAGGACGCCCGTCGTAAGTCCGGGTGGTCGTAAGTCGCATTCGTCGTAAGTCGAGGAGCGACTGTATTCTTATAACTATATACGGCACGTTATACGTGGCGGGGTGGTGTGCAGTGGTAACATCTGCGCCTCACAGAAAGAATGGTCTTGCCCGAGCAGGTTCGATTCCTGCCTTTGGGCGCCTTTCTGTGTGGAGTTTGTATGTTCGCCACCTGTTCTGCGGGTTTCCTCCGGGCTCTCCGGTTTCCTCCCACAACTTAAAAAAAAAATACTCATTAATTAATTGGCCGATAACATCCTAATATATAGGAAGCAGTGTGTGGCAATGTGGCGTCGGCAAACTGCCTGGCTGCCTCCTCTGCCTCACTGTGCTTTCCTCGCTACGCCTCCCAGTCGTTCTCTCGTCGCATGAGTACTTTCGACAGTGTATGAATATGTGCGCGTTATACATTTAAAATTATTATAACAATTATAGCTGACAGTGCCCTTGATGTCTCCCATCCGATCGCGATCAGCCAACCCTGACCTTTGACCAGGATGTTTGCACGATGGTCTAAGCACGTTGCGCAGTTTCAGTGCAGAAAGCAAACAGATAAAATCCTTTAAGGAGGCGAGCAAAGGTCTCGAATGGGTAGGCGTTAGCAGTTTTAAAATACATCGGTTATGCCGCTTTGCCCCTGGCCAGTGAGCTTGCAAGCTCTTTTCGGGATTTCTGCGACACAACAGACACGCTAATTGACAAAAATAGATTTTAAAAATGTAAAAATAACAGATTAACCAAACAAAAACAAACATTTACGCATAGCATTGCATTTAATTGATCAAATAAACAAATAAGAATACAGTTATACATTGCGATGGGGATAACAAAAACAACATTGAGAGGGAACAAGTGGAACATTTCCAACATTTAAATCATAAGATTTGCAATCACAACTAGGCAGAAATGTGTAATTCTAAATGGGATCTAAGGTTGGGGGTACCTAAAGGCCTGGAGTGTTTGCCCGAGAGAGGCTGAAGTGGATTGATGTGGGCACAGAGCAACACTACACACGTGGTCCGTTTGAAAAGCCACTTGTAAACTCTAGCGTGCGTGTAGAGATGGAGTTTCACGGGAAATTCACTGCTGTTCTCCTTTGGATACAGGGCTTGAACCCAGGCCCTCTGTGTCTGTGGTCAGGCTATTATGAACCTACTAAGAGGAAGAGACACTGAAACCCATGGGGGTCAAGGTAGAAGCGTTCACGTCGCGATCCCTGTCAGGTAAAATACTTGGTGTTGCCTGCGAATTCTACCAAACACTTCGAGGCCGAGGAGCTGAAAGACAACGATGTCCAGAGGCTGACCATCGTGCTTCGAAGAATCTCAAAGAAGAAGACTCAAACCCATGGCTTTGAAACCAGGTTCTCAATGTCCGAGATCAAACTCCGAGAGTGATGGACCTAGAGTCCTAGACCCTGGAGTTGAACATTGAACCCAGGCTGTCTGTCTGTGGCCAGGGCCTGGTATCTCCAGATGCCCAACACGGACCCGCGGAGATAATATATAACCTTTACACTGTTTGCTTATCGTAAAACAAGCGTTATCGCCCGCTCTTATCGCTGCCTACTCTGATTACGCCACAGAGGAAAGGGCATGGGCTTGAGCCCGGGTCTAAAGGTCCACTCTGTGTCCAAACGGATTTTTCTGTGGAAATACAAAGATCCCGCGCATAGCCTTAACAGACTGTAGGGTCAAGCGCCGTTAGCGTGCACCTGTGAAGGTCGACACAGCACATGAGGGGGTGGGTGGCCAGCACCAAGCCCGACCGCCTTTGTCTCCCTAGTGGCGATGTTTACACAACGCGCCATGTAATTATTATGAGGCTGAGTCGACCTAGGGGAGGCGCAGGATAGGTTCAGAAAATAGTCACTGGTGTTGGCCGTGAGCAGGATTCGAACTTGGGCAGTCAG
Source organism: Geotria australis (assembly GCA_036362915.1). NCBI lineage: Eukaryota > Metazoa > Chordata > Hyperoartia > Petromyzontiformes > Geotriidae > Geotria > Geotria australis. The sequence continues at coordinate 9,593,108 of JAZEWU010000003.1, read as the reverse complement.
GTTTGCAGCCCAGCGCGCGAACAACTGAACCACAGCTCACACACAATGTAGGAGTGAGTGATATCACTTCTAGACGGAATATGGAGATGAGTTATGGTGTGATGTGATGTTCTAGATCGATAGATGTTTAATATGTCCAGAGGCTGACCATCGTGCTTCGAAGAATCGCAAAGAAGAAGACTACAGCAGAAAATACCCGTTGAGCTTGCAAGCTCCGTAAGCGGGATTCCTGCCATACAACACACGTGCGAATTGACCAACATAAACATTTTATAAGATCAGAAGGCAATGCAATCACAACCTAGAGGCCGACCCAGGACACGCTGAAGGGATTATGTCATTCGGCTGGCCTGGGAACGCCTGGGAATCCCCCAGGAAGAGCTGTTATCTGTTTCTGAGGAAAGGGATGTCTGGTCCACGCTCCTTGGACTGCTGCCACCGCGACCCTCACCAGGACAAGCAAGCGGTTTACAACATGGATGGATGGATAAGGCAATGCAACGACTGTAACGATTTTACAGCATTAATAATAATAAACTACTTTTGTAACGCGCGCATTTTCTCCGGTTGCATTGCACCCGTTGATTCGGGGATAAACATTTACCATAATCATAAGGTAAACCGTAACACATAGTATTGCACAGCAAAGGTCAAAAAGTTGAATAGGTGTGTAGGTGAATGAGTGAATGGGTGAGTAGAATCGAACCCAGGTTCCTTATTGACAACAACAAAATATCAACATCACCTCCTCCACACTGTAGCCGAACATCTCCTTGCGGCTGTAGAACGAATTCAATTTTCAGGAAATCCCCGGGGACTAGGGTGGTCCCCGGGGTCGTCCTTGGCCGGCTTGCCTCGCCCAACATCCCGCAGGCAAAATAGGCAAGAGCGTAGGCCTCATCCTCGGTGATAGGCCTCCGTAGTAGATCCAGCGCTTGGCTAAGCAATATCTCCTGTCTAATTAATCCTTCAAACATCTCGCACATGTCAGCATTGTACTAGTGTTAATCGACAAAGTTATCAGCGTCGGGTTATATTTCTAAATAGTAAATCTAAACTTTTGCTCCGTTAGAGAAAGTAACCGCTCCGCGTAAACGCGGGGGTGCCAATTAGCTCCGTGGTTAATAGGTTTCGGTCCAATGTAATTGCTTCGTTTAGGGGATGTGAGGTAAACGGCGGTGTTCATCCAGCAGTGGAGCGAACGCTGCTCTTATGTCCGAGGGTCTCCGTGTGGCCAACGATTGATCAAGTTTCCTTAGAAGCCAATGGCTGATGGTGTTGCCCAGCAACGGGAAGGGGCGAGAGGCGGTGACAGGTGAGAGGGAAGTGTGAGATAGGGGGAGGGGGTGGACAGGTGATGCGCCCCCAGCCAGTCATCTCGGTCACCTGGGTGACCTCCTGTCGGCGAGCCTTCGACACTCCGCGTGATCGGCTCAAGGTGCACATGGCCTGGCACAGGCGCCTAGGTGTCGTCACCGCTACCTATGAAGATAAATCCATCCATCCATTTTCAGAAACTGCTTAATCCTGTACAAGTGTACATGGTCGCGGTGAACCGGCGCCTATCCCGGCAGACACAGGGCGGCAAGGCAGGGCTTTCGGTGTATTCGAAGCAGCCTTAATCATTTATGTTTTGTTGTTTTGGTCTTTACTGGTGGTTTTTGTCTTTCTTTGTTCTTCTTCTTCTTTGCGATTCTTCGAAGCACGATGGCTAGCTTCTGGACATCGTTGTCTTTCAGCTTGGCTTCGAAGTGTTTGGTAGAATTCGCAGGCAATACCAAGTACTACCTGACAGGGATCGCGACGTGAACGCTTCTACCTTGACCCCCCTTTCTTTGTTGATATGCCGTTCTCTTCGTGGCCCTTGTGCAGCACTTTGTGACCCTCGGGTGAAAGGCGCTCTATAAAAATTTATTATTATTAAACCCAGTATAGGACGCCAGTCCAATGTTTATTAGAATCGTTTGGAATCGATTCCCCCGTTGCGTGAGAGCGGGCTGTTGGCACGCCGACTCCCCGCACGCGAACCCGCGGGCGTGACGTCACCGCGCACGGCTCTTTCGCCGGCAATGCGTGGGTGAAGCCGCCACGCAAGGTCGGCGGGGGGGGCTTGCGCGATGACGTCATCACGTCGGTTCCAAAGTCCACGAGAGGGAGAGCGAGAGGCGACCATGGCGGAGAGCGGGAAGAGCGGTGAAGTGAAATATTATTACCTCAGCGAGGTGAAGGAGCACAACTCGTGCAAATCTTCCTGGATTATCATCCACGACAAGATCTACGACCTGACGAAGTTCCTCGAAGAGGTTTAATCCACACTTTTTCCTAAAAAAATTCTGTTTAATAAATTTCGCGTTCGCTTAAAAAGTTTATCGTCGCGAGATGGTGCGGTTGAATTTGATAGTCAGGATAGGCGGAGGCGTTGCACGGTGCGGCTCGTGATTGGCTGCCAGCTGCGAACGTGACGACCGGCCGGCCAATCACGACGCGTTATCGCCTATTGATGTTACGGATTTCCAACTGTGCCTGCATCAAGAAGAATCGATATGGAACGATTTAATGGACGGGCGCAGAATCGATTCCCACCGAATCGCTCGTAATTCGGTTAAAAAATAACGCGGTGCAACGTTTTTCATTTTTAAAAGTGTGTAGAATGGATTTTCCTACGCGTGAGAATGTTATATGCAGATTTAATTGATCGTAAAACCTTGTTTGCGTGAAGGAATCGGTCTGTTGGGAATCGGTATTCGTGATTAATTTCTGTCGATTCCCTCAGTCTGGGGCTTATCTCAGCAATGCATAGAATATGGGGTTATCGCTTTGTGACCCTCGGGTGAAAGGCGCTCTATAAATGCTATTATTATTATTACGACTGCTGTCACCGCGACCCTCACCAGAACAAGCGGTTTAGAAAATGAATGAATGAATGAATTATTACGTACAACACGTACATGCATATGTACAATTGGTAATGCTGCATTGTTGTTGTTATTAGTCTCAGCTTAAATCGTGTAGCGTTGTCGCGACGAGCCGGAGCCTATCCCGACAGACACAGGGCGCAAGACAGGGCTATTATACCCCAGGTTGGGACCGCCAGTCCATCCTGTGGCGCCGGGGGTGATTTAGTCTGAACGGCGATTAAGACAACAGCAGCTGCAGCGTCTGTTTGGAATGTGGGAGGAAACTGGAGTGGGTGAGCAAGTGGATATTATAATAATAATAATAGCATTTATAGAGCGCCTTTCACCCGAGGGTCACAAAGCGCTGCACAAGGGGCGCGAAGAGAACGGCATGTCAACAATGAAAAATAAATAAATAATACGAAAGGAACAAAAACTATTTTAATGATTAAGGCTGCTTCGAATATGCTGAAAGGTCGTGAAACTGGCAATCTTAAGAGCGGCAAAAATCTGCCAGCGTCCCCTAAGATGGCCGTCACTTCCTTAAAGACAAACACGGAGGGAGACAGGGAGGGAGGGGAAGACATGGGTGAGTGTGTGGGGAGCGGCAGCCGAGTGGTTAGCGCGCTGGGCCACAAACCTGGCGACCCGAGTTCGAATCCCGCTCACGGCCAACACCAGTGCCCGAGCCAGGGTATTCGAACTCGGTGCCTTGCTGTGAGGCGGCAGCGCTACCCACTATGCCACCGTGCCGCCCCCAAATACAACTAATATAGTGTAAATAATGAAAAGATGCGCAATTAATATGCCATCGACAGGACGAGTAGTTAGCAGCAGTTTTTTTTGTCGTGTTCTGTTGCTGATGACTGTGTTGCTGATGCTACTGCTGCTGATGCTACTGCCGTATGTTCCCAGCATCCGGGCGGCGAGGAGGTGCTCCTGGAGCAGGCCGGGTCGGACGCCACCGAGAGCTTCGAGGACGTGGGGCATTCGAACGACGCCAAGGAGCTCTCGCAGAAGTTCCTCGTCGGAGAGCTGCACCCGGTCAGGCGCAGCTGTGTCATCAGCAGCGGCAGCAGTCTCACCAGTGTCAGATTCAGTATTGCCAGTCTTGCCAGTGTCAGAAACTGGCTGAACACAGGCCAGGCTACAGAGAAAGCCGTCTGGTGTTGGCCAATAAGTTTGAAGGACAATGCATCGCGATAGCATTTATTTCTGCATGGTTTTGCCACAAGTGTGTGTGGCTGCCTGCACACTGAAGCCTTTGCAAAAAGGTGTCCACTTAGTGTTTAAACATTTTAACACTGTGTTCTTATTGCCAGAAAGGGTAAAACCTCGTATTTTCTGCTTGAGATCCAGTCTTTCCAGTGCCAGACCCAGTCTCGCCAATGTTAGACACCAGAGATGGCTTTCCTTAGAGCCTAATCTCAGTGCTCGCCAATTGTTACCGAAAGGCAAGCAGTTTTAAGATCTTAACACTTGTTTCATTGCCAGAAAGGGTAAAAACCTCGTATATATAATATATTCCATCCATCCATTTTCAGAAACCGCTTAATCCAATACAGGGTCGCGGTATATAATATATTTTTTTACGTAATTTGTATACTGGCAACAAGGTACCAATAGACTGTACTTATTTATATTTAAATGTAACAATGTTGTCGGAGCTTTGTCCTCACGTCCACCCGTCCTCTCGTTACAGGACGACAGGAAAAAGGAAGATCAGGTGAGAATGGAGTTACCCACACTTTACCCCACCTCCATCACCTCCACCTCCTGCACCACCTCCATGACCACCACCACCTCCTCCACCACCTCCTCCACTCTGACCAGTGACGCCGGTGTGTTTTACAGGATGTGCTGATTACGAACACTTCGGACATGAATCAGAGGTGACGCGGAGACACGGGGACACGTGGAGGAGTGAGACATGGAGACACAGCGACACAGCCACGGGGAGAGAGACGAGGGGACACGGAGACAGGGAGAACCTGGGTTTGGGTCCGGGTCTCTGGGCGTCTGTCTTGACCTCTTACGTCGTAGATCACGCGACCATAACTGACATTTGACCTTGCCTCACCCCCCCGTGACCCCCCCCAGCTCGTGGTCGTCATGGTTGGTGCCGGCGGTGGTGGCCTTGCTGGTGGCGCTGGCGTACCACCTCTACGTGCAGCCAGCTCACTGACACCCACACACACCCACCCGCATGCA
>JAZEWU010000003.1:9041791-9055659 GCA_036362915.1 Geotria australis | reverse complement strand
GACATTTAGAGATATAATAGTCAGTGCTGGCCTTAAAGGTGGCGGGCATTGGCCTCTCGTCTTGCTCCAGACTTGAGGGGGCTTCTGGCATCCTGTTGAGCTTCTGGAAATCGTTGTCTTTCGGCTCCTCGGCTTCGAAGTGCTTGGTAGAATTTGCAGGTAATACCAAGTATTACTTGACAGGGATCGCGACGTGAACGCTTCTTGCCTTGAACCCCGACGTTTCGTTGATAGTTGCAATCAGCTTCATCAGGAACAAGTCCCTGATGAAACTGTTTGCATCATCAGGGATGATGGTGATGATTGTGATGATCTTCTTCTTCTTTGCGATTCTTCGAAGCACGATGGGTCAGCTTCTGGATATCGTTGTCTTTCAGCTCCTCGGCCTCAAAGTGTTTCGTAGAATTCGCAGGTAAATACCAAGTATTACCTGACAGGGATCGCGACGTGAACGCTTCTACCTTGACCCCCATGATGATGATGATAATGTTCTCTCTCTCTCTCCGTGTGACCTGCAGGCAGTGGAACCATCGACTTCGAGGAGTTCCTGGTCATGATGGTCCAGCAGATGCAGGAGGAGGTCAAGGGGAAGACCGAAGAGGAGCTCTTTGAAGCCTTCCGCATCTTCGACCTGTACGTGTGGTCACCAGGGCCGGCCCTAGACTATTTTGCGGCCTAGGCAAGGCCAACTTACTTGCATCCCCCGTTCACAAACAAAAAAAATGACAACTGGTTTTGAACTCCGGGACAACCTCAGAGTAGAGTCGCCGCTCCTTCGGCTTGAGAGGAGCCAGTTAATAATATAATAATATTAATAGCATTTATAGAGCGCCTTTCACCCGAGGGTCACAAAGCACTGCACAAGGCTGTGGAGAGAACGGCATGTCAATAACGTCAAGACAGATAAACTGAGAATCAAGCAATAGGACATAGGTCATAAAGATAGCAGAAAAAATAATAATAATAGCATCTACAGAGCGCCTTCCACCCGAGGGTCACAAAGCGCTGCACAAGGGCCGCGGAGAGAACGGCATGTCAACAACGACAGAAAAAAACCCAAAGCAACAAAAATTAAACGATTAAGGCTGCTTCGAATACACTGAAAGGTCGTGAAACAGCCAACGCTGTGTCAATGGCAGGAGTTCCGTAAACGAGCTTGGCAAGCTCACTGGGCATTTTCTCTGCGGTAATAAGAATAATAAACACCTATCGACGTATCTGTGTGGGTGACCGGCCAGCCACCTGTCTCTCCCCTCCGTGGCCCACCCTTCCCAGCAACGGGGACGGATACCTGGACAGGGCCGAGTTGGACTCGGTGTTCCGTGGCGGCGAGGAGGTGAGCGCCGAGGAGGTGGGCGACCTCATGGACGACGCCGACCGCAACGCCGACGGACGCATCGACTTCGACGGTAATAATCTACAATCGATGCGTATTAAATCGTAAGCCCTTTTACGATTCCCAGTTCGGATAAGGCGGCCCCGTTGCGTTTGTTACCGACGGACCCGCACCTTCGCAGAACGACGCCGCTCGGTCCCGCACGGGTCTCTGGCAACTTACCGCGCGCCGGGTAGGCCGAGCCCGCCGCCTGAGACCACTTTGTCTCCGTTCCCTCGGCGTACGCGCGCCGCCGCCATTACTCGCAGGCCCGCAGCTATTACAATCCGCAGTTCGGATAAGCGGGCCCGCTGTTGCAATCCTCGGTTACGATGAGCGGCCGCCTCTATTACTCATTCCCAGTTACGATCAAATTTACCCCACCTAGTGAAAATATTTTTTTCTAACCCGCGCATGTTCTCCGGGCCCGTTGATTCGGAGGCGCGGCGCCCGGCTCAGTCGGTTTGTTGTGAGTCGGTGAAGAGGTGACTTTTTAAAAGTTTTTTTGAAGGTTGCGGGGGGATCGTGTTAGTCGTAATAGATGTGGCTACAGGCTGTTCCAGGTCGTGGGTGCCGAGACCGAGAATCCGCATCGCGCGAAGGTTGTACGCGGGCAGAAAAACATACCCAGTGAGCTTGCAAGCTCTTTACGGGATTCCTGTCATTGACACGACAACGAACACGCGAGTGGATGTCGTCGCAGAATTCTTGAAGATGATGGAGAACGTGCAGGCCTAGCAAGTTTACCCCCCGTGGCTCGCCGCTCAACATCAATAAACTCGAGAATTTTTGATAAAAATGTGTCTTTTCATTTCGTTCAACTGGGTGGGTGGGTGGTGAGTGAGTTTTGGGTGGGGAGTTATGAGTGGGTGGGTGGAGACCTACAGGCCGACCCAGGACACGCTGTTGCGTGTGTCTATGTATATGTTCGTGTGCTTCAATGTTAATTGTTTAATTTAGATTGGCGTTGTTTCCCGCTCGTGTCTGTCTCTCTGTCTTCCTGTCTCTGTGTCCCTATGTCTCCCCCTGTCGCTCACCCTCCCTCCCTGTCTCCCTCCGTGTTTGTCTTTAAGGAAGTGACGGCCATCTTAGGGGACGCTGGCAGATTTTTGCCGCTCTTAAGACTGCCAGGACAAGCGGTTTAGAAAATGGATGGATGTTTAGACTAAGCCTCTCCTTGAATAGGCCCAACACAAACACAGCACACACTAGATAGATAGATGATAGATGCTTATTATTACAGCAGAAAAAAACCCAGTGAGCTTGCAAGCTCTTTACGGGACTCCTGCGACACAACAACCTGGGCTGTCGATGATCTTTATTTCGTTTTAAATCGAATGTCACTTCGACCATGTGCAGGATTAAGCCGTTTCTGACAACGATGATGATTGTAATAATCGAGTGGTGAGTGGGTTGCGATGAGGGTTAGGTTGGACTTAGTGTGTGGGTGTGCGGTGAGTGAGTGACTGCGTGGGTGAGTGAGTGACACCTGGTTCTGTCCCGTGACCTCCTGTCGGCGAGCCTTCGACACTTCGCGTGACGGCCTCAAGATTGCATATGGCCTGGCACAGAGGCGCCGTGGTGACGTCACCGCCACTTAATGGCGAATGGCGGTTGTTGTTGGGTGAGTGAGTGAGTGACTGCGTGGGTGAGTAAGTAAGTGAGTGAGTGACTGCGTGGGTGAGTAAGTGAGTGAGTGACTGCGTGGGTGAGTAAGTGAGTGAGTGACTGCGTGGGTGAGTAAGTGAGTGAGTGACCGCGTGGGTGAGTAAGTGAGTGAGTGACTGCGTGGGTGAGTGACGGAATGTCGGCGTGTGGCGAGCGAGTGGCGAGCTGCGATCGGTGTTGACTTCACTTCGCCTTGCGACCCTGCTTCTTCCGCTGCTGCTTTTTCTTGTGCTTCCCGCGGTGATCCTTTCCGGCCGCCCTCATCCCGACGATCTCCTGCACCTTCCTCTTGGTGTAGCTGGCGACGGAGGGAAACAAGGATCAATAGAAAGACCGCGGCCGCTCTTCGGAGATGTTCTTGAGGGATAGCCGTGTCACTGAGCGATCTCCCTCTCGCTACAGTCTATACACACAGCCTTTAGTCCAGGGGTGTCCAAACTTTTTTTCCTGAGGGCCACATACAGAAAAATATACGAAGGACTGGGCCACTCACAATACAGTTAAGCGCAAATATTATGTGTGGGGGGCCATAGACCATTATATTTTTATACTTTGATACGTGCCAATAAAAAATGGATGGCGGGCCGCAGTTGGCCCGCGGGCAGTAGTTTGGACACCCCTGCTGTAGTCTATACACACGGTCTATAGTCGAAACACACAGCCTATAGTCTATACAGAGTTTATAGTCTATACACACAGTTTATACAGTCTATAGTCTATACACACGGCCTATAGTCTATAAACACGGCCTATAGTCTATACACACGGCCTATAGTCTATACACACAGCCTATAGGCCAATGAGCCTATGCTGGACATTCTTGCTGTGAGGCGGCAGCGCTACTCACCGCTCTGCCGCCGTATTTTTAAAATGTAATTTGTCACTTACGCGCCTGTGCAATGCTGCACGTGTAAACGTCTACTTAATGTGTACGGTTAACGTGCGATTGTTTTACATATTCATTCATCTCCGTCAATTTGCGCGTTTGCTGTCGAGCGCCCACCGGGTGCTTACATCTCTGCCGCGACAATAATAATAGTTATACGTTTCATGTAGCGCCTTTCACCCGAGGGTCACAAAGCGCTGCACAAGGGCCGCGAAGAGAACGGCACGTCAACAATAATAACGATGACGAACGCGTATCCGTCCAGCAGCGGAGAGAGCGCGGCGCGCACCTGCGCACGGTGGCGTCGGCGAGCAGCTCCTCCACCAGCGTGCGCTTGCGGTCGCGCCGCGGCACCCTCGCGTGGAAGAAGTCGATCGGGTTGTCCACCACACGCGCCAGCTGCGCGTAGACACAAACGCAGCACACGAGCCGGTTTTTTTCCCACTGGGCCGTTACCAGGCCAGCACGGCACGCGTGCTGTTTGGCCACTGGCGGTTTGCTCTGCCGACCAAAGCCAAAAATCCCCCGCTCTCCCCCCACCACATACAGCCTTGACAGACCGTACGGTCAAGTGCCGTTCGGTCGCCGGTATTGGTCATCGGCGAGTCCACTCGCACGCGCGCGCGCACGACGGTGCCAGGCCGGGTGCACCGGGGAGCTCACCTGGAAGTGGGTGGGAGCGCCGGCGCGGTCCGCCTTCTTGTAGAAGCGCTTGGCGTCGCCGACGCCGCGCAGACGGAGCGCCGCGAAGCCCTGCGCCACCTCGGGGGTCACCTCCGGCGCAGTCATGCCGAACCACTCGGCGCCGGCCGTGCGCGCCCGCTCGGCCTGCGAACACACACACACACACACGCAAAACATAATAATATTCATAACAGCATTGATAGAGCGCCGGGGATCGAGGTAGAAGCGTTCACGTCGCGATCACTGTCAGGTATACTTGGTATTACCTGCAAATGCTACCAAACACTTCGAAGCCGAGGAGCTGGGTGTCTCTACACATTGTTACCTGGGTTCTATCCCTGGGTCTGGGTGCCTCTAGACACCGATTCCTGGGTTCGAGCCCGTGCCTCTGTGTCTCTAGCTCTCCCAATGACCGTGTGGCATCTCACCTTACGGGCCTTCCTTGCCTCCCGCGTGCTCCCGCGCATGGGCAGCGCCTGGCGCTTCTCCACGCCGCCCGCGAGGACGCTGCGCGCCAACAGCTGTCGAAACAACGCAGCCTCAGCCTCGCAACAACAATAACAATAGCATTTACAGAGCGCCTTTCACCCGAGGGTCACAAATCGCTGCACAAGGCTGCGGAGAGAACGACATGTCAACAACAACAGAGAACGGAAAATCTGCAACCATTTTTTTGGGGTGTTTTTTTTTATAACCCGAGCTGTGGAGAGAACGGCAAATCAACTACAGGGAGACAGAAAACTGAGAGTCAAGGGATCGCGATGGTTTATAAGAGACTTAGGACACAAAAACAACAGGAAAATAATTAATAATACAGCCGTCCCTCGATTTACGATATTTAATCTGCAGCTCAAAAGACCTTGCGGAGTTCAATGAAAATGCAAGGGGTCTGTGTAAGGAAATGGGAAATTGTAATTTAACCATCGCGCTGCTTCGAAGAATCGCAAAGAAGAAGAAGAATCCGTTCAGGAAACACCCGTCGTAAATGTGAAAACCGTTGTAAAGTGAGACCGATAACACATCGTGTCCCAAATGCTGCGATATTAATAATAATATATTTTTGTAACGCGTGGCGCGTTTTCTCCGGGCGCGTTGCACCCGTTGATTCGGAGGCGCGGAGACACCCCTGGCTCAGTCGGTTTGTTGCGAATCGGTGAAGAGGTGACTTTAACCACTGAGCTACCGCTCCCCACACACACACACACACACGACACTCAAGTCAAACTCACCGGATCTGTGCTCCGGACCGTGGGTTTGCCGGAGGCTCCCCGCAGATACGAACCGCCATACTTCACCAGCTCAGCGCCAGGGTCCAGACTAGACGCCGAACACAAGGAGGCAAAGATCCCCCGTGTAGCCTTAACAGACTGCAGGGTCAAGTGCTGCTAAGCACTCACTCACCCACTCACTCACTCATTCACTCACACACCCACCCACTCATTCACTCACACACTCACTGCTACACTCAATCATCCACTCATTCACTCACACACAGACTCATACATACACTAACTCACACACTCACAGGCAAAGATCCCCCATGTAGCCTTAACAGACTGCAGGGTCAAGTGTCGTTAAGCACTCACTCACTCAAAGACAAAGATAAAGACAAAGATCCCCTATATAGCCTTAACAGACTGTAGGGACAAGTGCTGTTAGCGAGTAGCACCTATGGAGGTCGACACGGCACACGAGGGGGTGGGTGACCAGCACCACGCCCCCACTCACTCACACCCACTCATTCACTCACTCACTCACACACACACACACTGATACACTCAATCATCCACTCATTCACTTATACTCTCACTCACTCAATCATCCACTCATTCACTCACGCACACCCACTCATTCACTCACTCACTGCTACACTCAATCATCCACTCATTCACTCATATTCTCACTCACTCAATCATCCACTCATTCACTCACGCACGCCCACTCATTCACTCACTCACACACTCACTGCTACACTCAATCACCCACTCATTCACTCATACTCTCACTCACTCAATCATCCACTCATTCACTCACGCACGCCCACTCATTCACTCACTCACACACTCACTGCTACACTCAATCATCCACTCATTCACTTACACACACACACTCGTACAAAGACGAAGACAGACTGTAGGCGCAAGGGCTGTTACCCACTTGTCAATTCGCGTGTTTGCCGTGTCAATGCGGGAATCCCGTAAAGAGCTTGCAAGCTCACCGGGTATTTTTCTGCTGTAACAATAACACATCTGTCCCATCCGTCACTCACCTCTGCTGCTTGGCTTTCTTCTTCAACTTCTTCCTGAGCAGGGCCTCCCTCTTCCTGTGCAGCCGCTCCTCCTCCTCGTCATCTTCCGCCTCGTCGCCCTGTTCCGCTCCTCGACCACCGCCGCCGTCCGAAGCGTGCGCGGTCACCTCCGTAACCCACCTCTCTCCCAGCGTTTTCCGCGTCAACTTGCGTCCGCCCGTCGCCACCGCCTCCTCCGCGTCGTCGTCGGTCTCCGCCTCGTCGCCCGCCGCCGTAGCCGTGGCGACGCCGGAGGAGGGCGTGCGGTCGATGACGAACATCGCGCCGGCCGGACGATCGCGGCGCTTTTCCGACGAGGTCGGAGCGTCGCGAGGTTTCGCGTCGTCGGAGTCGGAGTCGGTGGCGGCGCGCGGTGGCTCCGCGTCCGAATCGAACGTCGCTGATTCGTCGTCGTCTTCGTCGTCGTCGTCGTCATCGTTGTCGTCATCGTCGTCGGTGTCGTCATCGTCGCTCAGCGGCTCCGAATGTCGAACCTTCCCGCGGAACGCAACCTTTAGTTGCGTGGGTTTCTCCGGCAACGCCACCTCACTCACCTCTTCACCATCATCACCGCAATAATCATCACCACCACCACCACCATCATCATCATCGTCATCATCATCGCCATCATCGTAGCTGTTATCGTTATCATCGCCTTCGCTCGTCGGCTCCGAATCCTCAACCTCCTTCCGGAACTCAATCTTCAGCTGCGAGAGTTTCTTCGGCACCGCCACCTCGTCCACCGCTTCACCCTCCTCGTCGCCATCGTCACCGCCATCATCACCGTCATCATAACCATCATCGTCATTGTCATCGTCATCGTCGGGGAGCCGCGGCTGAGGACGCGCCGGGTACTCCGCTCGCGCCTCGTTCCTCGCCCCCGCGTCGTCTCCGGCTCGGTGTTTCGCGGCGGCGTCGCCGCGCCCCCTCGAATCGCCGGCGGCCATTCCGCGCGTCCCCACCTCGTCGTTCGCCGCCTCCTCCGCGTCCGTCGCCGCAACGCGGGGAGTCGATTTGTCGGGCGTGCGATCGATCACGAACAGGGGTCGCTCCGTCTCCCGGTCGGCTCCAGCATGGCCGTCGGCGCGACCCGCCGTGGTCGCCGATGCCGCCTCGTCTCTGCGCCCGCCACGAGGGCACTGGATAGACGACAATAATAATAATAGCGTTTTATATAGCGCCTTTCACCCGACGGTCACAAAGCGCTGCACAAGGGCCGTGGAGAGAACGGCATGTCGACAACGAAAGAAAAAAACAACCAATAAACACCAAAGCAACAAAAATTGTAAAGATTAAGGCAGCAGTGTGTGGCAATATGTTGGCGCCGGCAAAACCGCCTGGCTGCCTCCTCCGCCTCCCTGCGCTTTCCTCGCGTCTCTGAGTTGTTCTCTCGTCGAATTAATACCTTTGATTTTGAATGAATATGTGCGAGTTAAAAATTAAAAAATATTATTATTACAGCATAAGAATACCCAGTGGGCTTGCAAGCTCTTTACGGGACTCCTGCATTGACACAACAAACACGCGAATCGCTGACAATAATTAAAAAATATATATATATACAAGATTAATAAATAACCAAAATTTAAATCAACCAACAAAAAAATTACACGTATCCTTGCACACATTTTTCACATATCCATCCATTTTCTGAAACCGCTTAATCCTGTACAGGGTCGCGTTGAGCCGGAGCCTATCCCTGCAGACGCAGGGCGCACGGCAGGGCTATACCCAGGATGGGACGCCAGTCCATCGCAGGGCACCGGGGGAAACAGCAGCGTGTGTTTGGACTGCGGGAGGAAACCGGAGTGCCCGGCGAAAACCCACGCAAACACGCGGGGAGAACATACAAACTCCACACAGAAAGGCACCCGAGCCGGGATTCTTGCTGTGAGGTAGCAAGGGTATAGCCCTGCCTTGCGACCTGTGTCTGCCGGGATAGGCTCCGGCTCACCGCGACCCTATTACAGGATTAAAGCGGGTTTCTGACAATGGATGCACGGATGGAATCTAAAGGTTGCTCAACGAAGGCGACATTGGTTGCAAACGCTTCGCTAATCAGGCGCGTCGCAGCCGCGGGTGTTGCGACACCCGCACTTTCACAGAAACACGATTCCATCTCCCGCCCCACTTTTTCCTGCCAACACCCGCGGCTGGGACGCGCCTGTCGCTTAATGGCCCCGTCACTCGCCTGTGCTTGGGAAGTCGCCTTGCCCTGGAGCTTGTCTTGTCCACCTCCGCCTCCTCCATCGCTCCCGCTGCATATACTCTCCTCTTTGTGAGACTGTGCCCGAGTTACAACCATCTCTAACCGCGTGTGAAGAAACTCACGGACCACACGTGTAGGTTCCGACCACGTGTGTGGTGTGAGTTCCGGACGGCGTGACGTCACGTCCGTTACCGTCCTCGCATAAACTCCCCCACCCCCGTGACGTCATCCTCTAACGTAATAATAATATCAATTTATGTAGCGCCTTTCACCCGAGGGTCCCAAAGCGCTGCACAAGGGCCGCGGAGAGGACGGCATGTCAACAACGAAAGAAAAAAACAATAAAAACCAAACGAACAGAAAATGTATTATTAAGGCTACTTCGAATATACTGAAAGGTCGTGAAACTGGCAATCTTAAGAGCGGCAAATATCTGCCAGCGTCCCCTAAGATGGTCGTCACTTCCTTAAAGACAAACACGGAGGGAGACAGGGAGGGAGGGTGAGCGACAGGGAGAGACATAGGGACAGAGGGAGATGTTTATTAGGTGAGAATAATAGCATTTTATAGAACGCCTTTCACCCAAGGGTCATAAAGCGCTGCACAAGGGCCGCGGAGAGAACGGCATGTCAACAACGATAGGAAAACAAATTAGCTACTAAAAACCAAAGCAACGAAAATTAAATGATTAAGGCTGCTTCGAATACACCGAAAGGCCGTGAAACTGGCAATCCCAAGAGCGGATAAAATCTGCCAGCGTCCTCTAAGATGTTTATAATTACGGAAGAAAAAAATACCCAGTGAGCTTGCAAGCTCTTTACGGGACTCCTGCGAGTTGCTGAAAATAATTAAAATATATACAAGATTAATAAATAACCAACATTTCAAGTCAACCAACAACAAAGCAATATTCACATAAAGCATTGCACACAATTTTTCAATTTAAAAAAGTCAAAAATAAATAGCATTGTACATTTTTTCAAATAACCATATAAGATTAAGGCTGTGCATTGCCATCCATCCAATTTTCAAACAGCTTGTCCTGGTGAGGGTCGCGGTGGCAGCAGTCCAAGGAGAGTGGACCAGACATCCCTTTCCTCAGCAACAGCATCCAGCTCTTCCTGGGGCATTCCCAGGCGTTCCCAGGCCAGCCTAAGGATATAATCCCTCCAGCGTGTCCTGGGTCGGCCTCTAGGTCTCCGCCCAGTGGGCCGTGCCTGGTAGACTTCCCGGGGGAGCCTTCCAGGGGGCATCCTTATGTAGGAATCTTGTGTATATTTTAATTATTGTCAGCAATTCGCGTGTTTGTTGTGTTGCAGGAGTCCCGTAAAGAGCTTGAAAGCTCACTGGGTATTTTTCTGCCGTAATAATAAACATCTATTTTATTTGGATTGGGGTTGTATCCCCCTCGTGTCTGTATCTCTGTCTTCATGTCTCTCCCTGTCGCTCACCCTCCCTCCCTGTCTCCCTCCGTGTTTGTCTTTAAGGAACGTGACGGCCATCTTAGGGGGGGGGACGCTGGCAGATTTTTGCCGCTCTTAAGATTGCCAGTTTCACGACCTTTCAGTATATGATGTTTTCTGTCTCCCCCGTTGTCTCCCCGTTGTTGTTGTGCCGTTCTCTAAAAAAAAAACCCCAAAAAAAATTATTGCTGATTTTCCGTGCTCTGTCGTTGTTGACATGTCGTTCTCTCTGCAGCTCTGTGCAGCGCTTTGTGACCCTCGGGTGAAAGGCGCTATATAAATGCTATTATTATTATATTCGAAGCAGCCTTAATAATTTATTTTCTGTTGCTTTGGTTTTTATTGGGGTTTTTTTCTTTCGTTGTTGACATGCCGTCCTCTTCGCGGCCCTTGTGCAGCGCTGTGTGACCCTCGGGTGAAAGGCGCTATATAAATTGATATTATTATTTATGTAAACATCTCCGTCTTCCGTCACTTTTTCGTCCACCGAGGCGGAATGGCGTCACTTCCGCCTTCCTCCCCCGTTCAAAAATGACAACGATGGCTGCCGCCGTTGCCCTGGGCAACGCGATTGCTGGAGACAAGACGGCGCTTCAGAGAGCGACGGTGAGTGACGGGCGACACAGTCTGAGGGGCGACGGTTCGAGCGAAGGGTTAAGAACGGAGCCGAGGAGCGGTGGGGATCACTGGCTCACGGCGGAGCGATGACACCAGAATGCGCTGGAAGGCCCCCTAAAGCCTGACTCGCTAGGCCTCGACCATTCAAGTCTATGGGTCCCACTCTCTTCGTGACAAAGTTGAGGAGCACAGAAATCTGGGACAATTTCAGAGTAGAGTCGCTGCTTTTTCGGATTGAGACGAGCCAGTTTTGAGGTGGTTCGGGCATCTGGTAAAGATGCCCCCTGGAAGGCTCCCCCTGGAAGTCTACCAGGCACGGCCCACTGGGACGAGATCTAGAGGCCGACCCAGGACACGCTGGAGGGATTATATCCTTAGGCTGGCCTGGGAACGCCTGGGAAATTCCCCCCCCAGGAAGAGCTGGAATCTGTTGCTGAGAAAAGGGATGTCTGGTCCACTCTCCTTGGACTGCTGCCACCGTGACCCTCACCAAGACAAGCGGTTTAGAAAATGGATGGATGGGTCAGAGGTTTAATGTTTAACTCACGTTCGAATCCCGGGCCCGGGTGCCTTTCTGTCTGGAGTTTGCATGTTCTCCCCGTGTCCGCGTGGGTTTTCGCAGGGCACTCCGGTTTCCGCCCACAGTCCAAAAACACGCTTCTGCATAGGTTAATTGGCCTGCTGACTAAATTGCCCCCGGTGCTCTGTGATGGACTGGCGTCCCATCCTGGGTATAGCCCTGCCTTGCGCCCTGTGTCTGCCGGGTCAGGGACCGGCTCACCGCGACCCTGTACAGGTTTAAGCGGTTTCTAACAATGATGATGATGATGAATCTTGTATTCTTTTTTAATTATTGTCAGAAATTCGTATGTTTGGTATGTCAACGCAGGAGTCCCGTAAAGAGCTTGCAAGCCCACTGGGTATTTTGCTGCTGTGCCCGTTATAAGTGTAAAATTATTATGATTATTAAAGGCTACGCGGGGGTATCTGTGTCTGCGTAGGAGGTGGTGGAGAGCCTCTATGCGTTCAGGGATCGATACTTCGAGCAGCACGGGCTTGAGGAAGCGGCGCTGAAGGGGAGCCGCGTGGAGGCGCGAAGGACCGAGGCGCTACGCATCCTGGCTGAGCTTGAAGGTTCGACTCCCGGTCAGGGTCTCCGCAGCAGACCTTATACACTTTTCACGTGACCTAACGCATAAAAATAACTCGACTATGAATAAAAAATATATATATATCTCAGAGAAGTTTCAGGGACTTTGAATTATAACGTAAACTGTACATTTCATGGATTTGTTTTTATTATGTAGATGTAATTTTGCGCTTTTGTTGACAGCACGACTATTTTTTCTCCAAAACATCCGGTTTAAAAAAAACTGAAGTTGGCAAAAAAAATATTTGGTGGGTTGGGGTGGGATGCAATCTCCACACACCGCGCTCACGCACAACCTTCGCACGACGCCGATTCTCGGTGGCGGCACCCACAACCTGGAACAGCCTGTAGCCACATCTATTAACGCCTAACACAGTCCCCCACAACCTTCAAAAAAACTTTGTAAAAGTCACCTCCTCACCGACTCACAGCAAACCGACTGAGCCAGGCTCCGCGCCTCCGAATCAACGGGTGCAATGCGCCCGGGGAAAATGCGCGCGTTACAAAAAATATATCATTATTATTATTAAGTAAGCTGGCCTTGCATAGGGCGCAAAATAATAATAATAATAGCATTTTATACAGCGCCTTTCACCCGAGGGTCACAAAGCGCTGCACAGGGGCCGCGGAGAGAACGGCATGTCAACAACGACAAAATAATCTGCCTTGCAGCCGAATGCGGGGACCGCGCCGGCTACCTGGCGCTGCGCGGTCGCGCCCTCAACGTGGTCCCCGACTACGTGGCCGAGGCGGAGGAGGCCCTGGCGCGAGCCGTCAAGCTGCGGCCCGCGCTGGTCGACGCCTGGAACGATCTGGGCGATATCTACTGGAAGAAGGGCGACATCGCGGCCGCCACCAGCTGCCTGGAGGGCGCGCTGGCACACGTGAGCCGGCCCGAGCCACGGCGCGGCAGGCTGGGCCTGGGCACCGCCACACCGCTAACGGCTGCTTGGCATGTTGTTGTGGTGTTCCAGTCCATGTACAATGCCAACATTATAAATGGACTTTATTGTCAATTCTGCCATATGTACAGGACATATTATAGGATCGAAATGCCGTTTCTCTCAGACCCCGGTGTTGGCATATGCATGGACTGGAACACAACAACAAGGGCTTAAAAATACTAGGTTTAAAACAAAATACTAACATCAAAATACTAACAATTTTTTATATTTACAAGTTAAGCTAAGCTGGGGGTCGGGGGGAACAATGACAAGGCACAGATCTAGAACAAACACTATAATTGTTAGTATTTCACCGACTCACAACAAACCGACTGAGCAGGGCTCCGCGCCTCCGAATCAACGGGTGCAACGCGCCCGGAGAAAATGCGCGCGTTACAAAAGTAGATTATTATAATTATAACAAATATAGTGCGAATAGAGCTAAGATAGTGCAGATTTAGATGAAGAGATGTGCAAATAATTGCACATTGAGAGCGCGAACAAGCGCAACATTTACAAACTGTCACTCGACTTAAGCCTACGGAGCATTTTTTTTTTTTTTTGCCAGCGTACAGATAATTCCC
>JAZEWU010000003.1:8986161-8998941 GCA_036362915.1 Geotria australis | reverse complement strand
AGTGGGTGGGTGAGTGGGTGGGTGGGTGAGTGGGTGAATTCGGTGGGTGGTTGAGTGTTCGTCTGTGTGACTGGCTGCGGGAGCTTTGTCTGTGTCTTTGCGTCGGTTTACCACGGCGGCGATGGCGGCTCCCACGCCGTCGTTGAGAGCGGCGAGAACGATGCTCGCGATGAACATGAAGACGGTGCAGAACAGCGTGAACACGTTGTCCTAAACAACAACAACAACAACACACAGACAACAAACAACACCGACAACAGTGTCAACACAGAGATAGGAAGCAGTGTCTGGTGGCAATATGTTGGCGCCGGCAAACCGCCTGGCCGCCTCCTCCGCCTCTCTGCGCTTTCCTCGCTACGCCTCCGAGTCGTTCGAATGAATATCTTCGACATTGAATGAATATGTGCCACGCGTTATAAATATAAAATTATTATAATTATTATAATAGTGTCAACAACACATAAAAGCATCAATAACAACCACACAGCCACCTACAAACCCACTTAGCAACTCACCCACCCCACCCACTCATTCATGAAATAATGCAATCACACACCTTCCCACTCACCTACCCACTCACCCATCTGCACACCCACTCACCCGCACACCCACCCACTCACTCACCTACCCACTCACCCACCCACCCCACTCACCCAGCTACCCATCCACCCACCAACTCATGCATCCCCACCCACTCACCCACCCACCCACTAACCGTGAGCGTCCAGTTGATGATGTTGATGCGCTGGTGCAGGCTGGAGGCCATGATGATGATGAGCACCAGCGCGCCCAGGAAGGCCGTGCAGCTCACGAACTCGAAGAACGAGATGGCGGAGCAGCGCGCGCACGTGTCCACCGCCTCCACGCAGATGAACGCCACCAGCGACAGCAGCTGGTGCCCCGCATCAACACAACAACAACACCAACACACTTTTTCACCTATATCTGCACTATATTAGTTCTATTTGCACTCTATTAGTTCTATTTTTGTGTCATTGTGCAGCGCTTTGTGACCCTCGGGTGAAAGGCGCTCTATAAAATGCTATTATATCCTTCGGCTGGCCTGGGAACGCCTGGGAATCCCCCCACCCAGGAAGAGCTGGAATGTGTTGCTGAGGAAAGGGATGTCTGGTCCACTCTCCTTGGACTGCTGTCGCCGCGACCCTCACCAGGACAAGCGGTTTAGAAAATGGATGGATGGAAAATGCGATTATTATTATTGTTTGCACTATATTAGTTCTATTTGCTCTACAAGCATGTGCGTGAGTGAGTGTGTATGGGTGAGTGAGCAAGCGAGCGTGTATGCGAGCGTGTATGTGAGTGTGTGTGAGTGTCCTGTGACCTCCTGTCGGTGAGCCTTCGACACTTCGCGTCATGGCCTCAAGCTGCATGTGGCCTGGCACAGTCGCCGTGGTGACGTCACCGCCACTTAGTGGCAAAACCGCCTGGCTGCCTCCTCCTCCGCCTCTCTGCGCTTTCCTCGCTACCCTTCCGAGTCGTTCTCTCGTCGAGTGAGTGCCTTCGACACTGAATGAATATGTGCCACGCGTTATAACCAAACGGCCGATCGAGCGGGCAACCCTCCCGTTCGCCCGCTCACCATCTGCACGAGTTTCAGGGCGCCGTCTCGGGACGTCACGAACTCGAGTGGCCCCGGGCAGGGCCCGCGGGCCCTCCGCTTCACGTCGGGCAGCGTGGTGGGCTGGTACGGGTGGTCGGGCGCCAGCGGCGTCACCGAGCTGCCCAGGTCGACCTCGTTGTAGCCAGGGTCGCCGCTTCCGACCCCGCCCGACCCGGCCGCCGACCCCTTGCTAGCCATGACCGGCCAAGACCGGCACCGAC
Organism: Geotria australis; assembly: GCA_036362915.1. Classification (NCBI taxonomy): domain Eukaryota; kingdom Metazoa; phylum Chordata; class Hyperoartia; order Petromyzontiformes; family Geotriidae; genus Geotria; species Geotria australis. Next base: position 8,997,099 of record JAZEWU010000003.1, on the reverse strand, counting down.
CGCCTGTGAATGTGGAGAAAGCAGACCGTGCTATGGAGCACAGAAATCGGGGACAACCTCAGAGTAGAGTCGCTGCTTCTTCAGATTGCCACCACACTATCCGTACAGGACACCCTAAATAGCTCGCATCGCTACTCCGGCCACTCGCGTCAACACGATCCCGTACTCTGCGCGGCTCATCACGGCACCTACTCCGCACAACCTTCGCGAAACGCCGATTCTCGGTCGCGGCACCCACAACCTGGAACAGCCTGTTGCCACACCTATTGCGACAAACACAGTCCCCTACAGCCTTCAAAAAACTCTTAAAGTCACCTTTTCACCGACTCACAACAAACCGACTGAGCAGGGCTCCGTGCCTAAGAATTAACGGGTGCAACGCGCCCGGAGAAAATGCGCCACGCGTTACAAAAGTAACGCGCGGTTTTGCCGGCGCCACACACTGCTTCTTATATATGATGATGTTATCGGTCAGATAATGAGTTTTTTTTTTAAAGTTGTGACTCCTATCTCTAACGCTGACTCACCAACTCACTCACTCACCGACTCACCTGAGTGTGCGTTGCTCACCTGCCCGCTCACTCACTCAGGCAGCACAGTCCTACACGCGTGGCCTCCTGCAAAGGTAAAGACAAAGATCCCCCGTGTAGCTTCAACAGACTGTAGGGCCAAGTGCAGTTCGTCAGGAGCGCCACAGACGGACGACACGGCACACGAAGGAGTGGGTGGCCAACACCACGCCCGGCCGCCTTTGTCTCCCAAGTGACATTCACCCACTCACTCGTTTACCAATTTACTCACCCATCCACTCACTCAATCACCCATTCACCCACCCATCATTCAACCACCCATTCACTCACTCACTCAAGCACACACTCACCCATTCAGTCATTCCCTCACGCACTCACCCACCCATTAATTCACCCACTCATTCAACCACCCCACTCAACCACTCACACACTCGCTCACTCACTCATTCAACCACTCACTCACTCATTCAACCACTCCTGGCTTCTTGAGGTGTCATTTGTTGACACAACCAACTTGAACCTTGAGCTTAATCAACTGTCAACGCACTGACTCATCCACTCAAACACTCACCACCCCACCCACCCAGCCGTCCATCTACTCACTCACTCAGCCACTCACCCACACACTCAGCCGTCCATCACACGCACTCACCCCGTCACTCACTCAACTGGAAAAGTGATGTTGTAATACCATTGGCACTGAGTGTGACGGTGATGATGGTGATGATAATGATGTTAAAGATAGGACCCAGGGTTAGAAACAGGAGGGAGCCGGCGTTAGAGACGGAAGTCGGTGTTAGAGAGAGGACCCAGCGTTAGAAGCAGGACCCAACGTTAAAGGCAGGAGTCAGCGTTAGAGATGGCAGCCAGTGTTAGAGAAAGGCGTTAGCGTTAGAGACAGGAGCCAATGTTAAAGACAGCAACCAGCGTTCGAGACAGGAACCGGCGTTAGAGAAAGGAGCCAGCGTTAAAGATAGGTTGGGCTACAGGTGTTCACAAGACAAAGCTCCCCCGTGTAGCCTTAACAGACTGTAGGGTCAAGTGCCGTCAGCGAGTAGCACCTACGAAGGTCGACACGGCACACGAGGAGGTGGGTGACCAGCCACCACGCCCGGCCGCCTTTGTCTCTCCAGTGGCGATAGGTAGGTAGATAGATGTTGATGATCGCAGCAGAAAAAATACCCGGTGAGCTTGCAAGCTCGTTACGGGACTTGCTGCGTTGGCACAAGAATACACGCGAGTTGCTGACAACGTTTAACACCGGAAATCCAGGTACTCATTTGAGGCCGAGTCGACTTAGGGGGAAGGCCCAGGACCGGTTCAGAAAATCGTCGCGACACACGGCTGGCGATGACAGCAAGAGGATGGTGAGCGTGTGGTGAGTGTGGTGAAGTGTGGTTAAGTGAGGTGAGTGGTTTAATGTAAATAAAATACTCACTCGGCCCCTTTGGAATCTCCCAGAGTCCTGCGCATGCGCGCTGGGGGTAGCTCCGGAATGACGTGACCGACCCGGTGGACGGCGGCGTAGGTGACGTCACTTCCCTGTTCTGCCCACGGCCACCGTGGCATGACGTAACGCCGCGGGTGATTACGTCATCCATGGAGAACTGGGGGCGTCATCTGTCCGGTCAGGTGGGTGACGTAACGAGGTCAGTGGAACGCTTCTATTCAATTATAATAATATTTTATAGAGCGCCTTTCACCCGAGGGTCAGAAAGCGCTGCACAACGACAGAAAAACAACAACTAATAATAAACAAAGCAACAACAATTTAATGATTAAGGCTGCTTCGAATACACTGAAAGGTCGTGAAACTGGCCTGGAGGAATAACAAGTTTGAGTTTCGAGCCCTGTGTCTGGGCGTCTCTATTCAATTCAACTTTACTGTCAATTCTGCCATATGTACAGGACATATAGAGGATTGAATTGCCGTTTCTATCAGAGCCCGGTGTTGGCATTATATATGGACTGGAACACAACAACAAAGGTTTAAAAATACTAGGATAAAAAACACAAAATACCATTTTTTTAATTAATATGGGGCTACAAGACCGGCCCAACCACCTGTGAATGTGGAGAAGCAGACCATACTATGGAACACTGCCTTATCTGTGCTCTACTACCCAACCTCCGCAGCTCAAAAGACCTTGTGGAGTTCAATGAAAATGCAAGGGGCTGTGTAAGGAAATGGGAGACTGTAATTTGACCATCGCGCTTCGAAGAATCGCAAAGAAGAAGAATTAATATTTACACGTTGAGATAAGCTGGGGGTCGGGACAATAACAAGGCACAGATCTGGAACCAAAACTACAATTATAACAAATCTAGTGCAAATAGAACTAAATATATAGTGCAAATATAATGAAAAGATGTACAAGTAATATGCCATCGACAGGACAAGTAGTTACTCTTGTGTAACAGTGGCGTCATACGTTGCTGAACTTTTACATTTAAGACTTTACAGCAGTCCCTCGGTTGTCTTTAAGGAAGTGACGGCCATCTTAGGGGACGCTGGCAGTTTTTTGCCGCTCTTAAGATTGCCAGTTTCACGACCTTTAAGTATATTCGAAGCAGCCTTAATCATTTGTTTTGTTCGTTTGGCTTTGTTTTTTCCATTGTTGACATGCCGTTCTCTTCGCGGCCCTTGTGCAGCGCTTTAAGACCCTCGGGTGAAAGGCGCTATATAAAACGCAATTATTATTATTATTAAGATTTTAATCCGTTATAGAACACGCGTCGTAATTAAAATACATACAAGATTCATAAATAATCAAACTTTCAAATCAACCAAAATGTTGGCTTGCTCACAAATTTATTTCAATCACACGGACACAGTGCTCATATCATCATTATCGTCATGATTCATAATTGATATGTTGGTTAAGGGAGTGGGTGGGTGAGTGTGTGGGTGGGTGGGTGAGCGGTGGCCCAGTGGTTAGCGCGCTGGGCTGCAAACCTGGCTATGACCCGAGTTCGAATCCCGCTCACGGACAACACCAGTGACAATTTTCTGAACCGGTCCTGGGCCTCCCCTAGGTCGACTCGGCCTCAAATGAGTACCTAGCGCGGCGTGTAAACATCGTCACTAAATAAACAAAGGCGCCCAGGCGTGGTGCTGGTCACCCACCCCCTCAAAGTGCCGTCTCGACCTTCATAGGTGCTCGCTAACGGCACTTGTCCCTACAGTTTGTGGGTGGGTGAGTGGTTGGGTGAGTGGGTAGGTGAGTTGGGGGGGTGGTCAAGGGTGGGGTTCAGGGTGGGGGCTGGCAGGTCGAAGGTCAAAGGTGAGGGGGGAGGGGCGAGCAGCAGCCCCCGCCAGCTTCTGATTGGACGAGGTCGACGAGCCTAGAGACAACAACAACAACAACAACATAATTGTCAACATCATTCATTCATTAATTCTCAGTCACACCTCTTAATCCTGTACAGGGTCGCGATGAGCCGGAGCCTATCCCGGCAGACACAGGGCGCAAGGCAGGGATATACCCAGTATGGGACGCCGGTCCATCACAGGGCCACCCGGGGTGATTTAGTCAGCAGGGCTTCTCCACCTGTGAATGTGGAGAAGCAGACCGTACTATGGAACACTGCCTTGTCTGCGCTCTACTACCCAACCTCTGCAGCTCAAAAGACCTTCTCGCAGAGTTCAATAAAAGTGCAAAGAACTGTGTAAAGAAATGGGAAACTGTAATTTAGCCATCACGCTTCGAAGAATCGCAAAGAAGATGTTATTGACATGCCGTTCTCTCCACAGCCTTGTGCAGCGCTTTGTGACCCTCGGGTCAAAGGCGCTCTATACATGCTATTATTATTAAGCGAGTGGTTGAGTGAGCGAGCGGTTCAATGAGCGGGTGAGCGAGTGGAATGTTCTTCTTCTTCTTTGCGATTCTTCGAAGCGCGATGGTCGGCTTCTGGACATCGTTGTCTTTCAGCTCCTCGGCCTCGAAGTGTTTGGTAGAATTCGCCGGCAACGCCAAGTATTACCTGACAGGGATCGCGACGTGAACGCTTCTACCTTGACCCCCAGTGGAAGGTTAAGTAGGCGAGTGAGGAGACACGGGGAGACACGTGGAGACACGGGTGGGTACCGGCGGGGGAGATGTGTCGCCTCTGTGCTGAGAGCGGGGTACCGCTGGTCTGGGAGCGAGGTTTACGATGGAGCAGGCCGTTGAAGAAGCTGTAGAGAGAAGCGTCCGTGTCTCGCGCCGAGACGGCTGCGTGGACAAGGAGACACGGGGACAACAGAGAAACGGGGGGGACACAGATAGACAGATCCATCCATTTTCAGAAACCGCTTAATCCCGTACAGGGTCGCGGTGAGCCGGAGCCGATCCCGGCAGACACAGGGCGCGAGGCAGGGGAACACCGAGGATGGGACGCCAGTCCATCGCAAGGCGCCTGGGGATATTTAGTCCGCAGGCCAATTAACCTGGCAGCATGTGTTTGGACGGTGGGAGGAAACCGGAGTGCCCGGTGGCGAAAACCCACGCGGACACGGGGAGAACATGCAAACTCCACACAGAGAGGCACGGTGGCGTAGTGGGTAGCGCTGCCGCCTCGCAGCAAGAAGGCCCCGGGTTCGAATCTCGGCTCGGGGGGGGCCCTTGTATATTTAATTTTAAATTATTGTCATCATTTAGTGTCAATGCAGGAGTCCCGTAAAGAGCTTGGCAAGCTCGCTGGGTATTTTTCTGCTGCAATAATAAACATCTATCTATTTAAAGTAGAAAATACGAGGTTTTACCCTTTCCGGTAATAAGAACACAATGTTAAGATGTTTAAACACTAAGTTGACACCTTTTTGCACAGGCTCCAGTGTTGTAGGCCGCCACACATACTTGTGGCAAAACCATGCAAAGATCACAGCATCTATCTTCGAAAGCCGAGCTGAAAGACAACGATGTCCAGAAGCTGATCATCGTGCTTCGAAGAATCGCAAAGAAGAAGATACCGGGTGAAGAGGTGGGGGCCGAGCGGGGGGCCGAGGGAGGGTCGACTTCAATGGAGGGCAGCGATGTCTCCGAGGCCCTGGCACGAACCGTCGGGCACGGAGACGGCGTCTGCACACGGCACGCGCGCACACCGCGCGCCAGGCTGGGTGCACCTCGCGCGTAGCGGAGTTAACGCCGGCTCCGGTCGCTAATAATAATAATTATTTTACATTTATAACGCGTGGCACATATTCATTCAATGTGGAAGATATTCATTCGACGAGAGACGACTCAGAGGCATAGCGAGGAAAGCGCAGAGAGGCGGAGGAGGCAGCCAGGCGGTTTGCCGGCGCCATATTGCCACTAGACACTGCTTCCTATATATTATGCTGTTATCGGCCAACTAACGCTGGCTACTGTCTCTAACGCTGGCTCTTGTGTATGTCTGTGTCTACGAGTGTGTAGGGAGCGGTGGCTCGGTGGTTAGCGCTATGCTGGGCTACAAACCCAGCTATCTTGAGTTCGAATCCCGCTCACGGCCACCAACACCGGTGACGATTTTCTGAACCGGTCCTGGGCCTCCCCCTAGGTCGACTCAGCCTCAAACGAGTACCTGGTAGCGGTGTATAAACATTGCCACTGGGGAGACAAAGGCGGCCGGACGTGATGCTGGCCACCCACCTTCTTGTGTGCCCTGCCGGCCTTCATAGGCGCTACTCGCTAACGCCCCTTGACCCTACAGTCTGTTAAGGCTACACGGGGGACCTTTGTCTTCGTGCTCACCAGCAGGAGCCGAGGGATCGGAACCGGTGCGGGTTTGTCCAGTTGAACCTGCGGGCAGACAGACGTTTATTATTACAGAAATTACCCGGCGATCTCGCAAGCTCCTATCTCCAACGCTGGCTCCTGTCGCTAACGCCACTCGGTGGCGAACGGCGGCGGTTGTTGTTGTTGGTGAGGTGCGTGGCGATGAAAAGAATCACCTTAATTCGATCGAGAAACTCCAGGTTCCCCTCGGCCACAACCACCTCGTCGTCGTCGCGGTGAAACTGCAACGACAAAGGCAAAGCCGCCCCGTGTAGCCTCACCACAGGCTGTAGGGTCAAGTGCCGTCAGCGAGTAGGCACCTATGGAAGCTCAGCACGGCACGTGATGGGCGGCCGGCATCACGCCCCGGCCGCCTTTGTATCCCCGGTGGTGAGTGGTGGTGAGTACCGGTGGCGAGGAAGCGCGCTGCTCGCCTCCCGGCTGCTGCTGCTTCAGACCCTGCTTGAACTCCTGCTTCAGTTGCTCAGCTGCTTCGCCTCTCACCGGCCTGTCAACAATAACAACCACAACAACCGCCGTTCGCCACTAAGTGGCGGTGACGTCACCACGGCGCCTGTGCCGGGCCAGGTGCAGCTTGAGGCTATCACGCAGTGTGTCGAAGGCTCGAGGTCACGGGACAGACCCAGGTGTCACGATGGGCTGCCTGACCGAGATGACCGGCAGATGCACCACCTGAGCTCCCTACTGTGCCAACTCGCTGTGTTTTGGCAGCTCGGCGCTCGGCTCGCTGTCGTGAGCGTCGCTCCTCCGCCCTCCGTTGTTGCCGGAGGGCGACTGCCTCCGACTGCCCGGTAGCGTCCTTCACGAACCTCCTCCGCCACGGAGGTCGATCTTGACACCGCCGGTACCGGTTTTCGGCAAGTCCGCCCAGCTCCGGGTCCTCCTGTGCCGCATCGGTCCATCTCTTCTCTAGCCCCGTGCCGCGCCCGTTTAGCCCCCTCCTCGATCCGGTCAAGCAGCAGTTGCTCGGGCATGGGATGGCTGGGCACCACCACCTCCACAACCACCATCACCACCACCGCCGCCGACGCCGCTTACATGAAAATCGCAAATCCGTCGGCAACCCGCCCCGCGGCCTGTGGTCGAACCTCCCCTCGTAACCGCTCCGGTCGCCCCAGCAACCGCAGCAGGAGCGGTGGCGCGGTTGCACCACCACGCTTCGCGGACGTAACCGCCAACGGCGCCCGGTCTGAACCGCGGTTAAGATGATGATAATAATAATAATAACAGCATTTTATATAGCGCCTTTCACCCGAGGGTCACAAAGCGCTGTGCAAGGGCCGCGAAGAGGACGGCATGTCAACAACGAAAGAAAAAAAATAACCAATAAAAATAAAAACAACAAAAAATAAATAATAATAATAATTTCAATTTAAATGATTAAGGCTGCTTCGAATACACTGAAAGGTCGTGAAACTGGCAATGTTAAGAGCGGCAAAAATCTGCCAGCGTCCCCTAAGATGGTCATCACTTCCTTAAAGACAAACACGGAGGGAGGGTGAGCGACAGGAACACAGAGACAGGAAGACAGAGAGACAGACACGAGGGGGAAACAACGCCTTACACACAGATACTCCCACATATCCATAGTGAAGCTCTGTTTGTGAGTTTAGGTCATGTGAAAAAGGTGTGTAAGTTCAGTGCACCCGTCGATATGTTGGAGCAAACGAGCGAGCACATACAGCACTTACCTCAAAAGATGGCACCGACGTTTCGCTGAGACTTCCAACTCAGCTTCATCAGGGCTTGGAAAGGCAAGAACCACTGCACGGACGTTCCCGTATATAGGATGGGAAGGGAGTGAGGGAGGGACGGAGGGACCTAAACATGACCTAAACTCACAAACAGAGCTTCACTATGGGGGTCAAGGTAGAAGCGTTCACGTCGCGATCCCTGTCAGGTAATACTTGGTATTGCCTGCGAATTCTACCAAACACTTCGAGGCCGAGCTGAAAGACAACGATGTCCAGAGGCTGACCATCGTGCTTTGAAGAATCGCAAAGAAGACTATGGATTTCAATTCCAACTGGGATCTAAGTTTAGTAATGGACGCTAGTGACTGTAACTTCTGCGGTTAACCGCAATAACCACATAGCGGTGTGGGCGGTTTCGCGGATTCACAACGGTTTCAATTTTCAATTTGTGTTTTTGTTTTTTGAGGAATAGGGGGAGAGAGGACACACAAACTCCACACCAGTTGTGGGAGGAAACCGGAGTGCCCGGAGGAAACCCACGCAGAACAGGGGGGAGAGGTCACGGGGTCGGGAGAGGTCACGGGGTCGCGAGAGGTGATGGGATACGTCGAAGGCAAAACATGCGCAGCCTCAGCACGATGAGGTCAAGGGTCACCTCGTCCTTGACAGCGTCACTCTGCAACAACAACAGCAACTAAAGTCAACAACAACAATTACAGTCAACAACTACAACTCCTCCACCACCACCACCTCCACCATTCCCAGTATCTTTGTCTTTAAGGAAGTGACGGCCATCTTAGGGGGGGGATGCTGGCAGATATTTGCCGCTCTTAAGATTGCCAGTTTCACGACCTTTCAGTGTATTTGAAGCGGCTTTAATCATTAAATGTTTGCTGCTTTGGTTTTTATTAGTTGTTTTTTCCTGTCGTTGTTGACATGCCGTTCCACTCCACGGCCCTTGTGCACCGCTTTGTGACCCTCGGGTGAAAGGCGCTCTATAAAATGCTATTATTATTATTATTATCACCACATCCATTATTATCACCACATCCACCGTGGATTCAGTGGAAGACACTCAACCGCCTGAGAACTAGAACGGGACGATTAAAAGATGTTGCTTTGGTCAGATGGGGCTACAAGACCGGCCCAACCACCTGTGAATGTGGAGAAGCAGACCGTACTACGGAACACTGCCTTGTCTGCGCTCTACTACCCAACCTCTGCAGCTCAAACGACCTTGCGGCGTTCAATGAAAACGCAAGGGCCTGTGTAAGGAAATGGGAAACTGTAATTTAACCATCGCGCTGCTTCGAAGAATCTCAGAGAAGAAGAAGACCACATCCATTCTCACCTTCGTTGCAACCACGATGAACGGCATTCCCAAACCGCGTCTCTCTCTCGCAACCTCCTCCACCACCTCCTCCACCACCTCTTCCTCCACCTCTTCCTCCACCTCTTCCTCCACCTCCTCCTCCACCTCCTCCTCCACCTCCTCGTCCACCACCTCGTCCACCACCTCCTCCTCCTCCTCTCCCACCCACATCTTCATCTCCTCGATCGACGCCTCGGGGTTGCTCAGGTCGACCGCGACCAGCACCAGGGTCGGTCGACGGAGCCACGACATTTCACCGACGGCGGTTGCTGTGGCGGTTGTTGCTGTGGTGGTGGTGGTTGTGGCGGAGGTGTTGGGGCCGCGCGGAAGGCCCGGCGCGGCTGAGAGCGAGAGGCCGAGCGAGGAACGGAGCAGCGCGCTGTGACTGAGGCCTCCGTGCAGGAGCCAGATGTGGCTGTAGCTCTGCTCTGCGTGGACGAGAAAGGAAAACGAAGGCAAAGGTCCCCCCGTGTAGCCTTAACAGACTGGAGGGGGCAGGTGCCGTTAAGCGAGCACCGATGAAAGTCGACACGGCTACACACACGAGGAAGGTTACCAACACACGAGGAAGGTGGGTTACCAACTTCCTCGTGTGTTAGAGATAGGAGCCAGCGTTAGAGACGGGCACCACCGCTCCCCACTTAGCCACCCACACACACCACCGACCCACCCACCCAAAGACAAAGATCCCCCGTATAGCCTTAACAGACAAATGGCTGTGATTGGCCGGATGGCCGTTCAATTAATCTAACTTGACCAATAGGTTTTCACGTGGTTGGGAACTCAGTTTCGTTTCAACAGACTACCCGTAGATATGAGACTACCTCAGGAAAAAGCGGGGGGGATGGAATCGTGTTTTTGTGAAAGTGCGGGTGTCGTAACACCCGCGGCTGCGACGTGCCTGTCCCACACCCCCACTCACCATAGCTCTGAGCAGCGGGCAGTAGAGACCAGTAGAGGAACTGCAGGCCATAGCCCTTGACCACTGGGTTCCTTAATCCGGGCAGGAGTCCGAGGAGCGACGATTTTCCTGAAGATTTTCCGCCTGCACACGACCAAAGTATACCCGGGCAGCGCCGGATTTCGGCATTAGCTAAACAAGCTACAGCTTAATGTAGGAGCGTTCACGTCGCGATCCCTGTCAAGTAATACTTGGTGTTACCTGCAAACTCTACCAAACACTTCTAAGCCGAGGAGCTGAAAGACAACGATGTCCAGAAGCTCGACAGATGCCAGAAGCCCCTCTTGCCATGCGTTGGCCGCTCGGCTCGCTCGGCTCGCTGTTGTGAGCGTCGCTCCTCTGCCCTCCGTTGTTGCCGGAGGGCGACTGCCTCCGACTGCCCGGTAGCGTCCTTCACGAACCTCCTCCACAGAGGTCGATCTTGACACCGCCGGTACCGGTTTTCAGCAAGTCCACTCAGCTCCGGGTCCTCCTGTGCCGCATCGGTCCATCTCTTCTCTAGCCCGTGTAGCCCCCCTCTATCCGGCCAAACAGCAGTTGCTTGGACATGCGATGGCTGGGCATGCCGGCGACTCACAAAACAAACAAACAAACAACCGTCTTTCGCCACTAAGTGGCGGTG
>JAZEWU010000003.1:8953177-8966525 GCA_036362915.1 Geotria australis | reverse complement strand
TGCCTCGTGACGTCACTACGCATTAACGTACAACTCCCAACCTGATTGCGTAATGACGTAAACGCGCGCAGCCTCGAGGCTCGACCAGTGCGCAATGACATCACCACGCACTATGTTTACATTCGGTTTAGGTGCAATGACGTCACGACCCCGCGGTGACGTCACCGGTAGTTAAAGGTGTGACGCAATCCCGCCGCATGTGCCAGGCTAGGTACACCTCGGTCTTCCCCCGTGTATTTATGACGTTACACCAACAACCGCCATTCGTGAATAAATATTTCAAAAATATGAGTATTTAGTTTTTTTAATCCTAGTATTTTTAAACCCTTGTTGTTGTGTTCCAGTCCATGTATATGCCAACACCGGGTCTGAGAGAAACGGCATTTCGATCCTATATATGTCCTGTACATTATAGCAGAATTGACAATAAAGTTGGAATTTAATTGAATTAAGTTATCGGTGACATCAACTACGAGCGCCTTAAGACGTCCCTCAGTAACCGTTGCCGGGGCAACCGCGAACGCGGTGACGTCGCGACGTTTTCGCGCCAAAACCGTTCCGCCTCACCTATTGAACGAACCCCCCTCGTGACGTCACCGCGTCAAGCGTCGCCGCCCTGCGTGATGATGTCACCGTCACTACGTCCACCTTGGAAACAGTGGTCTCCGTCAAGGCGTCCTCTATCCGAACTCAGTTAAACTGTTAATGTTACGTTCGCTACTAAACCTGCAGCGATCGTTGTTGTAATTGTGTACGCGCTGCAACAAACCCCCGTTGCCCTGTCAACGCAGAATTGTTGCGTAAAACCATGTCGAAAATCAAGGTGATTTTGCGTTCATCGATAAACTATTGTTTTAACGACACCGGGACAGACACGGCAAACTCCACTCAAGAGATGTGATACTTGAACCTGTAGTAATTATTTGTGGATGTGGCTATTTGCTGGGCGGCACGGTGGCGCAGTGGGTAGTAGCGCAGCCGCCTCACAGCAAGAAGGTTCCCGGGTTCGAATCTCGGCTCGGAGTGCCTTTCTGTGTGGAGTTTGCATGTTCTCTCTCCCCGTGTCCCCGTGGGGTTTTCGCCGGGCACTCCGGTTTCCTCCCACCGTCCAAAGACACGCTGCCAGGTTAATTGGCGTACGGACTAAATTTCCCCCAGGCGCCCTGCGATGGACTGGCGTCCCATCCTCGGTGTTCCCCTGTCTCGCGCCCTGTGTCTGCCGGGATGGGCTCCGGCTCACCGCGACCCTGTACAGGATTAAGCTGTTTCTGAAAATGGATGGATGGGGAGAGACACGGCAAATTCCCCTCAGAGATGTGATACTTGAAGCTGTAGTAATTATTGGTGGTTGTGGCTATTTTGCTTTACAGAACCCCGGCATGAAACCAGCTCATCAGAAGAAGAGGGACGGGTAAGGGGGATTCGAACCTCTGTCTTGTGCGCGCCTCACTCTGTCCTGGGCTAGTTTTACCCCTCACTGGCTCCCGTCTCTTAACGCTGGCTCCTGTCGCTGACACTGTGACTCCTGTCTCAAACGCTGGCTGCCTTCTCTAACACTGGCTCCTGTTTCTAACACTGGCTCCTGTTTCTAACGCTGGATCCTATTTCTAATGCTGGCTCCCGTGTCTAACGCTGGCTCCTGTCTCTAACACTGGCTCCTGTCTCTAACACTGGCTCCTGTCTCTAACACTGGCTCCCATCTATAACACTATCTCCTATCTCTAACACTTGCAAGCGCTGGAAGGCAATACAACGAATTTCCATCCATCCATTTTCTAAACCGCTTGTCCTGGTGAGGGTCGCGGTGGCAGCAGTCCAAAGAGAGTGGACCGGACATCCCTTTCCTCAGCAGCAGATTCCAGCTCTTCCTGGGTGGGGCATTCCCAGGCGTTCCCAGGCCAGCCGAAGGATATAATCCCTCCAGCGTGTCCTGGGTCGGCCTCTCGGTCTCCGCCCAGTGGGGCCGTGCATGGTAGACTTTCCGGGGGAGCCTTCCAGGGGGCATCCTTACCAGATTCCCGAACCACCTCAACTGGCTCCTCTCAATCTTCGCGAAGGAGCCAGCGACTCTACTCTGCGAGTTGTTTGTTGTCGTCCTGTCGTCCAGGGAGGTCCGGACAAGTGTTCGCTTCAAGTGTGCGCTCAATAACACCATCATCGACGTCCTGAGACAGAGGCCGGGTTGGACAGAGGTGAAGGAGTGAGTATGTCATCGCCGTCATCTGAATCATTATAATAATACAGGCAGTCCCCGGGTTACGAACGCCCGACTTACGAACGCCCGTTGCTGATTTTCCGTGCTCTGTCGTTGTTGACATGTCGTTCTCTCCGCAGCTTTGTGCAGCGCTTTGTGACCCTCGGGTGAAAGGCGCTACATAAATATTATTATTATTACGTACCGTACAGGCTATTGTTTAAAAAAATCCGGCTACCAGCACTTGACCCAAAAGTTTGCTAAGGCTATACGGGGGTGGGGGGGGTGAATCTTTGTGTTTGTAGCGATGCCGAGTGGGACTTCTACTGGTGCGACGTGGGCTGGATTCGTGAGAACTTCGACCACACCTTCATGGAAGATCACGTCCGGATATGTCACTTTCGGAACCACTATGAGGTGAGAGAAGGCTACTTGGATAGAGGCCGGGTCTCGGGGTCAGGGTGGCTATGCAGTGGTAAACATCTGCGCCTCACAGAAAGAATGGTCTTGCCCGAGCAGGTTCGAGTTCCGCCTTGGGCGCCTTTCTGTGTTGTGGAGTTTGTGTGTTCTGCGTGGGTTTCCTCCGGGCTCTCCGGTTTCCTCCCACAACTTAACTTACAAAAAATACTCATTAATTAACTTACCGATAACATCCTAATACATAGGCAGCGGTGTCTCGTGGCAATGTGGCGCCGGTAAACCGCCCGGCTGCCTCCTCCTGCGCCTCTCTGCGCTTTCCTCGCTACGCCTCCGAGTCGTTCTCTCGTCGAATGAGTTACCTTCGACACCGAATGATTATGTTGCCACGCGTTGTAAATGTAAACTTATTATTGTTATTATTATTATTCTAGAGACCGGGTCTCGGGGTCGGTGTCTCACCTACCATCCCCCTCGTGTGTCAGCTGACCCGTAAGAACCTCATGGCTAAGAACCTGCGGAGGTTCTTGCGAGCGCAGGAGAGGGGGCGGCACGGCAACGGCGGAGCCGCCGCGGCGCCGGCGCTGCCAGCGCCCGACTTCTGCCCCCTGACCTTCACGCTGCCCGCGGACTACCACCTCTTCGTGGAAGAGTTCAAACGCAGCCCGGGCCTCGTGTGGATCATGAAGCCGGTCAGCCCGCCGTCATCAAGATCATCATTTTCATTTTGATCATAATCATCATCATCATTGTCGTGAACGTGGTCCCCCACCCACGCTACGCCACTGTCTTGTCCGCAGATCGCCAAGTCTCAAGGCAAAGGCATCTTTCTCTTTCGCAAACTGAAGGACATCACCGACTGGAAAAAGGCAGGTTCCACGATGCACAACCGCTCACTACACCGTACGACCACATCCACCAACCGCAGAAATTATAATAATCATTCAACGTCCAACGATGTCCAGAAGCTAGCCATCGTGCTTCGAAGAATCGCAAAGAAGAACGTGAAATTATTATTATCAAGTTTAAACCACACCACTGGGACCTTTTGTAAAAAGGTGTCCATCTTGTGTTTTTTAAGATCTTAACACTTTTTCTCATTGCCGGAAAGGGTTAAACCTCGTACGTTTTACATTTCAAGTTTAAACCAACCAACAAAAAAAGTGAGGAGGAGGTTGCGCGGGTTGTTAGCGCCACACGGGGGCGGCGTGGCTTGACCTCGCTAGCGCAGGGTTAACGGGTGTTAGGGGGTCAAGGTAGAAGCGGTCACGTCGCGATCCCTGTCAAGTAATACTTGGTATTACCTGCGAATTCTACCAAACACTTCGAAGCCGAGGAGCCGAAAGACAACGATGTCCGGAGGCTGACCCTCGTGCTTCGAAGAATCGCAAAGAAGAAGAAGCGTGCCCTGCTATCGCCGGCTTAATGGGTGCCCGGCAACCGTTGTCAGGACAGCGCCCGGACCGAGGAACCCCGGGAGGAGACGGTGCCCGCCGTGGAGAACTACGTCGTCCAGAGATACATCGAGAAGCCCTACCTCATTGGAGGTGGGTCGGTGGCTGAGAGTGGCTGAGAGTGGCCGGTGATCAGGTGGGTGTGTGTGTGGAAGTTCGTGAAGGACGCTACCGGGCAGTCGGAGGCAGTCGTCCTCCAGCAACAACGGAGGGCGGATGAGCGACGCTCGCAACGGAGAGCCGAGCGCCGAGCGGCCAAAGCGCGGCGAGTTGGCACAAGTAGGGAGCTCAGGTGGTGCATCTGCCAGTCATCTTGGGCAGGCAGCCCGTGACACCTGGGTCTGTCCCGTGACCTCCTGTCGGCGAGCCTTCGACACTTCACGTGGCCTCAAGGTGCATATGGCCTGGCACAGGCGCCGTGGGGACGTCACCGCCACTTAGTGGCGAATGGCGGTTGTTGTTGCTGTTGTGTGTGGAGTGGTTGGGTGATTCGGTGAGTGTGTTCGTGGCGGTTAGTGTAAGGCAGCGGTTGCTCAGTGGTTAGCGCTATGCTGGACTACAAACATGGCAATGACCCGAGTTCGAATCCCGCTCACGGCCACCACCACCAGTGACGATTTTCTGAACCGGTGTGTAAACATCGCCACTAGCGAGACAAATGCGGCCGGGCGTGGTGCTGGTCACTCACCCCCTCGTGTGCCGTGTCGACCTTCATAGGTGCTCCTCGCTAACGACACTTGCCCCTACAGTCTGTTAAGGTTACACGGGGGATCTTTGTCTTTTTTGGGTGGGTGGATGCGTGTGGGTGGGTGGAGTGGGTGGGGGGCACGGTGTCTGTGCGGTGAGTAGCGCTGCCGCCTCACAAGCTAGAAGCCCCCGGGTTCGATTCCCCGCTAAGGTGCCGCCTGTCTGTGCGTGGAGCTTGCGGGTTTTCTCCGTAACTCACCTGTACGCAGGCGCTACCGACCGCGTTTGGCACTAACGCCGGCGACCACCCTCAACCCTGCCTCTAACCCGCAGGGAGGAAGTTCGACCTCCGCGTGTACGTGCTGGTGACATCGGTGAGTGTTGTGGCAACACACGGCCTGACACATATACGCTGTGTGTGTGTGAGTTTGCGCCGCTTTGTGTATAATGTGTGTATAACACTGGGTCATGTAGCCCGCATGCCCAGCCATCGCATGCCCAAGCAACCGCTGTTTGGACGGATAGAGGGGGCTAAACGGGCGCGGCACGGGCTAGAGAAGAGATGGACCGATGCGGCACAGGAGGACCCGGAGCTGGGTGGACTTGCTGACGACTGGTACCGGCGGTGTCAAGATCGACCTCTGCGGAGGAGGTTCGTGAAGGACGCTACCGGGCAGTCGGAGGCAGTCGCCCTCCAGCAATAACGGAGGGCGGAGGAGCGACGCACACAACGGCGAGCCGAGCGGCCAAAGCACGGCAAGTTGGCACGGTAGGGAGCTCAGGTGGTGTATCTGCCGGTTATCTCAGTCAGGCAGCCCATGACACCTGGGTCTGTCCTGTGACCTCCTGTCGACGGGCCTTCGACACTTCACGTGGCCTCAAGGTGCACATGGCCTGGCACATGCGATGTGGTGACGTCACCGCCACTTAGTGGCGAAGGACGGTTGTTGTTGTTGTTGCCTATAGAGTGCGTGCCGTGTGTGTGTGTGTGTGAGTTTGTGCCGCTGCGAGCGTGGCTGTACAGGGAGGGCTTCGCTCGCTTCTCCAACGCCCGCTTCTCCCTCGACTCCATCGACGACAACTGTATCCTCCTCGCGGTGTCACCGTCAACATTGTCGTCATCATCGTCGTTATAGTTAATAATAATCTACTTTTGTAATAACGCGTGGCGCATTTTCTCCGGGCGCGTTGCACCCGTTGATTCGGAGGCGCGGAGCCCTGCTCAGTCGGTTTGTTGTGAGTCGGTGAAGAGGTGACTTTTTAAAGAGTTTTTTGAAGGCTGTGGGGGACTGTGTTTGACGCAATATGTGTGGTAGGCTGTTCCAGGTTGCGGATGCCGCGACCGAGAAACGGCGTTTCGAGAAGGTTGTACGTGAGCGCGATGTGCGGAGTAGGTGCCGTGATGAGCTGCGCAGAGTACGGGATTGTGTTGATGCGAGTAGCCGGAGTAGTGATGCGAGGTGTTTAAGGTGTCCTGTGTGGATAGCGCGGTGGCAAATTATTGCAGTTTTGTAGGCTATGCGTTTGTGGATGGGTAGCCAGTGTGGAGTCTCCATGCATTTTGTGGTTGGTTGGTCGCACGCTTTGATCGTCCTGTTCTAGTTCTCAGGCGGTTGAGTGTCTTCCACTGAATCCACGGTGCTTCTGAGCCAGGAGGGAGGTCTTCAGCAGGGCGGATTCCCATGCTAGTTGGAGGAGGGTCACTCTCAAGCTTTCCCGTCCAGAGCTGGAGTCTGGTTTCTTCTCGAGATGCTGTGATAATAAACATCTGTCTATCATTCTATAGTCAACATCGTAGTCATCATCGTCACCATCGTGGAGAGCGCGTCCGTTCATCGCTTTGTGACCCTCGGGTGAAAGGCGCTATATAAAATGCTATTATTATTATTATCGTCCTGACCAGCATCTCCAGATGTCCATCTTACTAACGTCGCCATTCAGAAAACTGCCCCGGACTACGACCCAGACAAAGTACGTTGAGGCAGCCAGGCGGTTTTGCCGGCGCCATATTGCCACACACCGCTTCCTATATATTATGATGTTATCGATCAACTAATTAATTAGTGGGTTTATTTAAGTTGTGGGAGGAAACCGGAGAACCCGGAGGAAACCCCACGCAGAACAGGGGGAGAACAGACAAATTCCACACAGAAAGGCGCCCGAGCCGAGATTCGAACGCGGGTCCTTTTTGCTGTGAGGCGCAGATGTTGCCACTGCACCACCCTGTAGTATATGGCGCAGTGGTAACATCCGCGCCGGGGACTAAGGTAGAAGCGTTCACGTCGCGATCTCGTCGAACGAGCACCTTCGACAGTGAATGAATATGTGCCACGCGTTATAAATGTAAAATTATTATTATTATTAACCGCAGGGCTGCAAGTGGAGCCTACTGAGCTTGCGGCGCTACCTGACCGCCCGTCACGGGGAGGAGGAGGCGCGGGGCGTTTTCGCTGCCATGGAGACCGTGATCATGACGAGCCTGCACAGCGTCAGGAGCGTCATCATCAACGACAAGCACTGCTTCGAGCTCTACGGCTACGATGTCCTGCTCGATCACAGGCTGCAGCCGTGAGTGGGTGGTCAGCGGGTGGGTGAGCGGGTGAGGGGGTGAGTGAGAGGGTGACTGCTTCGAGCTCTACGGTTACGA
Source organism: Geotria australis (assembly GCA_036362915.1). Classification (NCBI taxonomy): domain Eukaryota; kingdom Metazoa; phylum Chordata; class Hyperoartia; order Petromyzontiformes; family Geotriidae; genus Geotria; species Geotria australis. The sequence goes on along the minus strand of JAZEWU010000003.1, from coordinate 8,959,126 downwards.
TGAGCTTGCTCGACCGCAGGCTGCAGCCGTGAGTGGGTGGTGAGCGGGTGGGTGAGAGGGTGGGTGAGTGGGTGAGACAGAACTAGTAAGTCCGTGAATGAGTGAGTTCGTGAGCGAGTGGATGGAACGAGTGATCGTGTGAGGGTAGCAGTCGTCGCCTCGGTTATGGCCGCGGTCGTAACCGCGGTTACAGCCGCGGCGGTCACCGTGGTTACGGCAGGTGGCTGCTGGAGGTCAACGCTTCGCCGTCGCTGGCGGCGAGCGGAACGCAGGACTACGCGCTCAAGTTCCGTCTCCTCCAGGACACACTGTCCGTCGTGGACATGGAAGGGAGGTGAGGCGGGGTTCGAATGCGATTCGATTCTTCGAAGCGTGATGCTTACATGACAGTTTCCCCATTGCAACTTCTTTAGTTGCAGACAGCCCTTCAACATTTAGAGATATAATAGTCAGCGCTGGCCTTAAAGGCGGCGGGCATTGGCCTCTCTTCTTGCTCCAGCTTTACGGAGGTCGGTACGTAAGTACGGGCGTTCGTAAGTCGGGCGTTCGTAACCTGTAATAATAATAATAGAATTTTATTTAGCGCCTTTCACCCGAGGGTCACAAAGCGCTGCACAAGGGCCGCGGAGAGAACGGCATGTCAACAACGACAGAAAAAACTAATTAAAAAACTAAAGCAACAAAAATTTAATGATTAAGGCTGCTTCGAATATACCGAAAGGTCGTGAAACTGGCAATATTAAGAGCCATTAGACCTTTTTTGCCGTTTTACAAATAAAGTATAAAATACAAAGGTTTTTACCCTTACCGGCAATAAGAACACAGTGTTAAGGTGTTTAAAGTAAGTTATACTTTAATCTTAAGAGCGGCAAAAATCTGCCAGCGTCCCCTGTACTTACAACTCTTGCCACCACCCCCAACCCTCCACCCCCAGGCTGAGCGGCAATGAGAGGCAGGTTGGGGGCTTCGACCTCATGTGGAACGATGGGCCCGTGCTGGGTGACATCGGTCTCGGTGGCGGCGCTGGTGGTGGCGTTGTTGGCGAACTCACGGCTGCCGTCTCAAATACCCACCTCGGTGCGTTGGGTGAGGAGCTGCGTTCGAGCCCCGTGTCTGGGTGTCTTCAGACACAGAGACCCTGTGTCTAGGTGTGGGGAGCGGTAGCCCAGTTGTTAGCGCGCTGGGCTACGAATCTGGCGACCCGAGTTCGAATCCCGCTCGCGGCCAACACCGGTGACGATTTTCTGAACCGGTCCTGGGCCTCCTCCCCTAGGTCGACTCAGCCTCAAATGAGTACCTAGTGCGGTGTGTAAACATCGCCGCTAGGGAGACAAAGGCGGCCGGGCGTGGTGCTGGTCACCCACCCACTCGTGTGCCGTGTCGACCTTCATAGGTGCTCTGCTAACGGCACTTGCCCCAACAGTCTGTTAAGGCTATAACGGGGGATCTTTGTCTTTGTATGTCTATGTGTGTTTGTCTTTGTCTGAGTGGATCCATCCCCACACAGGCTGCTACAACGACCGGAAAAAGCAACTTCGTCAGCTGTTTCAACAGAATCCATCTCAGAAGAGACTGTAGGAGGAAACCCACGCAGAGCAGGAGGAGATATCACACAAACTCCACACTACTTATGGGAGGAGAGCGGAGGAACCCGGAGGAAACCCACGCAGAACAGGGGGGGAGAGAACACACAAACTCCACACAGAAAGGCGCCCGAGGCGGGAGTCGAACCGCCTCGGGGCAAGACCGTTCTCTCTGTGAGGCGCAGATGTTACAACCGCAGAAACACCCTGCCTATGTATTACTCGTAGGATTGTAACGTTTTCATGTTACGATGAAACTCAACGTTTTGGGTGCATATATGTTACGATATACTATGGATGACATTGGTCACCATGTGATGGACTGGCGTCCAATCCTGGATATACCCCTGCCTTGTGCACTGTGACTGCCGGGATAGGCTCGGGCTCACCGCGACCCTGTACAGGATTAAGCGGTTTCTGAAAATAATTTCTACTTTTCTGGTTGTAGCACAGAATTACACACTTTTATCCTGGTTTATGAGCTGTTGTGAAAAAGTTCCTAATTGCTTTTCCATTGTCAGCAAATGCATTCAATAGAAAAATGTTTGTACTTTTCACCTTGCTATTAAATTATTAAAAGGCATATATGTTTTCAAGTTTCATAACGCGGGAGTTAAGGTTGAAGCGTTCACATCGCGATCCCTGTCAGGTAATACTTGGTATTGCCTGCGAATTCTACCAAACACTTCGAGGCCGAGCTGAAAGACAACGATGTCCAGGAGCTGACCATCGTGCTTCAAAGAATCGCAAAGAAGAAGAAGAATCTGGGTGTCATTTTTTAACAAGGGGGCCTCAAAGCTTTCCATAGCTTAGGGCCTCACCCAGTCTTCTTCTTTGCGATTCGTCGAAGCGCGATGTTAAATTACAGTTTCCCATTTTCTTACACAGCCCCTTGCATTTTCATTGAACTCCGCAAGGTCTTTTGAGCTGCAGAGGTTGGGTAATAATAATAATAATAATTTCAATTCTTCTTTGCGATTCTTCGAAGCGCGATGTTAAATTACAGTTTCCCATTTTCTTACACAGCCCCTTGCAATTTATATAGCGCCTTTCACCCAAGGGTCAGAAAGCGCTGCACAAGGGCCGCGAAGAGGACGGCATAGTAGAGCACAGCCAAGGCAGTGTTCCATAGTATGGTCTGCTTCTCCACATTCACAGGTGGTTGGGCCGGTCTTGTAGCCCCATCTGACCAAAGCAGCATCTTTTGATCGTCCCGTTCTAGTTCTCAGGCGGTTGAGTGTCTTCCACTGAATCCATGGTGCATCTGAGCCAGGAGGGAAGTCTTCAGCAGGTGGGATTCCCATGCCAGTTGCAGGAGGGTCACTCTCAAGCTTTTCCGTCCAGAGCTGGAGTCTGGTTTCCCCTCGAGATGTTGTTAGGGGCTGCACATGGCTGAGGAAGCTTCTTCTTGACTTCAGTCGTTGGGCCGGGGGTTGACGTCCATGAAGGAGGTGGCGTTCATCGCTAGTAGCCTTTAAATACGGCACTGGTCACAAGACAATGCAGACCATTTGAATGGGAGTCACAAGACATGTGGACCACCCTGCATATCAATGCCTGGGCCCGGCAGCTATGCGCCTCTATGGCAGGGTGGCGCAGTGGTAACATCTGCGCCTCACAGCAAAGAAGTCCCCCGGGTTCGAATCTCGGCTCGGGCGCCTTTCTTGTGTGGAGTTTGTGTGTTCTCCCCTTGTTCTGCGTGGGTTTCCTCCGGGTTCTCCGGTTTCCTCCCACAAGTAAAAGAAAAACCACTCATTAATTATTTGGCCGATAACATCATATGATATATAGCAAACAGTGTGTGGCAATATGGCGCCGGCAATCCGCCTGGCTGCCTCCTCCGTCTCTCTGCACTTTCCTCGCTACGCCTTCGAGTCGTTCTCTCGTCGAATCAGTTACCTTCGACACTGAATGAATATGTGCCACGCAGCGTTATAAATGTAAAAAAAAAAATTATTTTGTTATTTATCAAATCCGGCACTGGTCACAAGACAATGCGGACCCATTTGAATGCGAGTCACAAGACATGTGGACCACCCTTGCATATCGATGCAGCTATGCGCATCTGCCTAATTGCATGGGGAGGGGTGCAGTGGAGGGGTGGGACGATCGGGGGAGGGGGAATTATCTTAACTATCCCAGCAATAGACCAATGGTTAACATTTAATAATAACAATATCAATTTATATAGCGGGGCGGCACGGTGGCGTAGTGGGTAGCGCTTCCGCCTCACAGCAAGAAGGTTCGAATCTCGGCTCGGGGTGCCTTTCTGTGTGGAGTTTGCATGTTCTCCCCATGTCCGCGTGGGTTTTCGCCGGGCACTCCGGTTTCCTCCCGCCGTCAAAAGACATGCTGCCAGGTTAATTGGCGTGCTGACTAAATTTCCCCAGGCGCCCTGCGATGGACTGGCGTCCCATCCTTGGTGTTCCCCTGCCTTGCGCCCTGTGTCTGCCGGGATAGGCTCCGGCTCACCGCGACCCTGTATAGGATTAAGCGGTTTCTGAAAATGAATGAATGAATGAATTTATATAGCGCCTTTCACCCGAGGGTCACATGATATCGGAATCGCCTCGGGATAACAGCCGTGAATGTGTGGGTGAGTGAATAATGGGTGAGTGGGTTGTGTTGATGAGTGGGTGCGTGAGTGCGTGGTTTTCAGGCTGTGGGAGGAAACTGGAGTACCCGGTGGATGTGTGAGTGGTTGAGTGAGTGGGTAGATGAGTGAGTGGGAGAGTGACTAGTTGAGCGAGTGGGTTGGTCGAATAACTGGCCGAATGCTTGAGCGAACATCAACAACAGCCTGTCTTTGGCCCGTGTGCTGAAACCGGAGTACCCAGCTAAACCCTACAAGACAAAGATCCCCCGTATAGCCTTAACAGACTGTAGGGTAATCTGCTGTTAGCGCGCACCTATTAACAGACAGCCACTCAAACGCCACACAGAGAGGCGGCGACACCCGAGTCTGGAATAAAACCGTGACGCTTCTACCTGTGAGGCTTCGGTACTACTATCCATCCATCCATTTTCAGAAACCGCTTAATCCTATACAGGGTCGCGGTGAGCCGGAGCCTATCCCGGCAGACACAGGGCGCAAGGCAGGGGAACACCAAGGATGGGACGCCAGTCCATCGCAGGGCACCTGGGGAAATTTAGTCAGCATGTCTTTGGACGGTGGGAGGAAACCGGAGTGCCCGGCGAAAACCCACGCGGACACGGGGAGAACATGCAAACTCCACACAGAAAGGCACCCCGAGCCGAGATTCGAACCCGGGACCTTCTTGCTGTGAGGCGGAAGCGCTACCCACTACGCCACCGTGCCGCCCCGGTACTACTATGTATGCCATATTGTAACACAGAAACCATTTTAAAGTTCATATTGAACCAATGGTATCATAATCAATGAAGCGTTAGGGTCACTAGATGGGCTGTACCACTATCATCCTAACTCGGGGGGGTGGAGTGTATGTCCCAGTACCATTCTCTACAATGCAGCCATTCACTCAAATGAACAACTTTACAATTAACACCACGACATCGCAGTTGCTGTGGTGTTAATAAGTACTGTCTAGTCGTTTAGACAATAAGTCAATCGTAAGTACCGCGCGGTTGTAATCAATCGTAATTAATTTACAACGCTCGTAAAACACCCCCCCCCCTATCGGTTAGTATGCGAAGAGAAGTGGGGCGGGTGGCCGATAATGGTTTCGTCCAAGTAGCCACGCTCCGGTCGCTATTGTTGTGGGGAGGACTCCACTCTCGATGGCTGGAACATGCGGTGTTGTGGGGGTAACTTTGGCTCGGCTCTCTCCTCGTGTCGGGCTGCCGGCGGCTGTTTAAGGGACCGCGCGAGGAGACGAGGTTTCGTGAGGGAAGAGTGAACCCACAGAGGCGACCTATGGTGAGTTGTGAGTTATACACGTGGGGGAACGGGTCGGTCGGTAAACCCGCACACACCCTCCCTCGTGTGGGTGCCGTGTCGGCCTTCGTAGGTGGCGCTCGCTAACCGCACTTGACCCGACGGTCTGGTTAAGGCTATACGGCGGATCTTTGTCTTTGTTGGTGGTGATGGTTGTTTTGGTATGACGGGCGTGGTGCTGGTCACCCACCCCCTCCTGTGCCGTGTCGACCTTCATAGGTGCTCGCTAACGGCACTTGCCCCTACAGTCTGTTAAGGCTACACGGGGGATCTTTGTCTTTGGTATGGTGGGTAGGCTTTGGGTGTTGATGGGTGTAGGTGTAGTTTGGGGTATGTTTCTGTGGTGGTGGTTGTTGTGCACCTGGACAGTCTGTCCTGTGACCTCCTGTCGACGAGCCTTCGACACTTCACGTGGCCTCGGGGTGCATGTGGCCTGGCACAGGCGACGTG
>JAZEWU010000003.1:8928116-8947213 GCA_036362915.1 Geotria australis | reverse complement strand
AGCAGGACGATTAACCTAGGCAGCAGCGTGTGTTTGGACTGTGGGAGGAAACCGGAGTGAGTGGGTGTGTGGGTGATAGAAGTATCTTTATTATTACAGTAAAACAAATCCCCAGTGAGCTTGCAACCTCTTTACGGGATTCCTCCATTGACACAACAAACACACGAGCTGATTGGCGAGTGAGTGAGTGGGTGAGTGAGTCGGTGAGTTTAGATAGAGCGATAGATGTTTATTATTACAGCAGAAAATACCCGAGTGAGCTTGCAAGCTCTTTACGGGATTCCTACATTGACACAACAAACACGCGAGCTGATTGGCGAGTGAGTGTGAGTGGGTGAGTGAGGCGGTGAGTGGGTGATTGGCTGAGTGAGTGAGTGGGTGATTGGCTGAGTGAGTGGGTGGAATGTCGGCAGCATTTTTTTGGACTGTGGGAGGAAACCGGAGTGAGTGGGCCAGTGGGTCGGTGGGTGATTAGAATTATGTTTATTATTACGGCAAAAAATCCCCAGTGAGCTTGCAAGCTCTTCACGGGATTCCTGCATTGTGTGATGGAACCGTGCCGTTGCTCGCTAACGGCACTTGCCCCCTGCAGCCTGTGAGAGGCTACACGGGGGAGCTTTGTCTTGTGTGTTCGTGAATCTGTGTGTCTGTGTGTGCTCATGCGTGAGTGAGTGAATGATGGAGGTGTGTGGGAGAAGTGTGACCGAGTGTGTGTGTGTGTGTGTCTCTCTCTCTGTGAGTCTGTGTGAGTGTATGGGTACGGCTGTGTCTTTGTGTTTTGTGTGTGTGTGTTGTGTGGGGAGCCGTGGCTCTGTTGTTAGCGCGCTGGGATACAAACCTGGCTATGACCCGAGTTCGAATCCCCGCTCACGGCCACCAACACCCAGTGACGATTTTAATGAACCGGTCCTGAGCCTCCCCTAGGTCGACTCAGCCTCAAATTAGTACCTAGTGCGGTGTGTAAACATTGACACTAGGGAGACGAAGGCGGCCGGGCGTGGTGCTGGTCGCCCACCCCCTCGTGTGCCGTGTCGACCTTCATGGGTGCTGCTCGCTAACGGCACTTGACCCTACAATCTGTTAAGGCTATACGGGGGATCTTTGTCTTTATGTGTGTGTGTCCTCCTGTCGACGAGCCTTCGGCACTTCACGTGATAGCCTCAAGGTGCACATGGCCTGGCACAGGCGACGTGGCGACGTCACCGCCACTTAGTGGCGAAAGGCGGTTGTTGTGAGTGTGTCTGTGTGTCTCTGTGTGTGTGTGAGAGTGTGGGTGTGAGTGTCTGTGTGTGTGTGAGAGTGAGTGTGTCAGCCCACATCTGGAATAGGGAACACAGGAAGGAATTCATCACCGCCCACTTTTAGGGCTTACATACACACACACACTGACAGACACATACGCACTCACACACTTACACACACACACCCACAGCCCCACCAAAGTATGCTCAAAGATCCCCCATATAGCCTTAACGGACTGTATGGTCAAGTGCCGTTAACACAAAGACAAACAATCACTCCAGTACAGTGACAAAGACAAAGATCCCCCGTGTAGCCTTAACTGACCGCAGGATCAAGTGCTGATAGCGAGTAGCGCCTATGAAGGCCAACACAACACACACACACCCCCAAACCACCCACATATTCACCCACACCCACATACATACAACAGCAACCGGCGTTCGCCACTAAGTGGCAGTGACGTCTCCACGCGGCGCCTGTGCCAGGCCAGGTGCACTTTGTCTCCCTAGTGGCAATGTTTACACACTGCACTAGGTACTCATTTGAGGCTGAGTCGACCCACACAGAGCCACACCCACATACATACACATACTCACATACATACTCACCCCCACCCACCCATACAAAAGACAAAGATCCCCCATATAGCCTTAAGAGACTGTAGGGTCAAGTGCTGTTAGCGAGCACCTATGAAGGCGAGAAACGGCACACGTGGGGGTGGGTGACCAGCACCACGCCCGGCCGCCTTTGTCTCCACCCAGACACTTCCACACACATACACATCCTCACAGACCCACCCACCCACACACAGCCGCACACCCAAAAACAAAGATCCTCCGAATAGCCTTAACAGACTGTAGGGGCAAGTGCCGTTAGCGAGCAACTATGAAGGTCGACACGGCACACACGAGGGGGTGGGTGACCAGCACCACACACACACACACACCCCGGCAGTGTGTTACCCAGTTCAATGGAAACCTCTTACAGGTCAAAGGTCAGAGTGGCACATACCAAACCCAGCAGATACAACGGCGGCCACTGTGAGTGTTGTGTCTGAGTGTGTGTGTGTGCGCGCGAGTGTGTGTTAGTGTGTTAGTTAGTTAGGGAAACAAAGGCGGCCGGGCGTGGTGCTGGTCACCCACCCCCTCGTGCGCCGTGTCGAACCTTCATAGGTGCTACTCGATAACGGCACTTGCCCCTACAGTCTGTTAAGGCTACGCGGGGGATCTTTGTCTTTGTCCGTGTGTGAGCCTGGGGAGCGGTGGCTCAGCGGTTAGCGCTACGCTGGGGCTACAAGCCTGGCTCTGACCCGAGTTCGAATCCCGCTCACGGCCACCAACACCAAGTGACGATTTTCTGAACCGGTCCTGGGCCTCCGCCTAGGTCGACTCAGCCTCAAATGAGTACCTAGTGCGGTGTGGAAACATCGCCACTAGGGAGACAAAGGCGGTCGGGCGTGGTGCTGGTCACCCACCCCCTCGCGTGCCGTGTCGACCTTCATAGGTGCTCGTTAACGGCACTTGCCCCTACAGTCTGTTAAGGCCATAGGGGGGTCTTTGTCTTTGTGTGTTGTATGCCGTTCTCTCCGCGGCCTTGTGCAGCGCTCTGTGACCCTCGGGTGAAAGGCGCTCTGTAAATGCTATTATTATTATGTCTGTGTGTGGTTCTGGCCACCCACCCCCTCCTGTGCCGTGCCAGCACATGACCCGACAGTTTGTTAAGGCTATACAGGGTAGCTTTGTCTTGTGTGTCTGCGTGGTTTGTGTGGTTGTTGGTGTGTGTGGTGTGTTCGTCAGTTCTGCTGGCCACCCACCCGCTCATGTGCCGTGCCGGCCTGCGTAGTCTATACACACAGCCTATGTATGGACTATACACATAGTCTATACACACGGTCTATAGTCTATACAGACTATACGCACGGTCTATACAGTCCGTGTGTATAGACTGTCTTCGAATTAATGCCTTGGAAATTGAATCATATGTAACACGCGTTATAGAGTTTATTATTACACGTTATGTTATGTATTAACATACACACTCACCCACCCACACTCACACCTACCCACACACAGACTCACCCACCCACACACTCACGTTCACACTCACACACACACTCACCCACACGCTCACCCACACACTCACTCACGTCGCGATCCCTGTCAAGTAATACTTGGTATTACCTGCAAATTCTACCAAACACTTTGAAGCCGAGGAGCTGAAAGACAACGATGTCCAGAAGCTCAACAGATGCCAGAAGCCCCTCAGTCTGGAGCAAGAAGAGAGGCCAATGCCCACCTTTAAGGCCAGCTCTGACTATTATATCTCTAAATATGGAAGGGCTGTCTGCAACTAAAGAAGAACTTGTTGCAATGGGAAACTGTCATATAACCATCACGCTTCGAAGAATCGAATCGAATTCTAACCAAGGCGGCAGAGCTAACCGGTGTTCCACCGTGCCATTCGACCGATCCATCGTTGACGGGGAGCCCCCCGGATGGGGAGCGGAGACGGCATCCATGCGCGCGCCTGATTTTTCTTCCCCCAATCCCTGTTTGCGCTATCCTCGCAGGTTCGCTGCCGGGAGTTGCGGTGAGAGGCGGCACGGCGGCGGTGGTGGCGACGCCGGCAAGTAGGTGGTGAAGCGGGAAACCATTCGAAGTCCGTCGTGTTGTTAAGAAGAAGAAAAGGAGACATATCCACGTTGCGTCGTAAAAAATTGGACAGTGACCGAGCAACTGACGAGCTCAACACGCGGCTGTCAGACCGACTCGCCGTTAAGCTCGCTGACTCGCTGCTAAACCCACCGACTCGTGGTTAAAACCCACCGCCGGCTGTTAAGTTAAGCAACTCAACACTAGGGCCGACCAGCGACTGATCGACAGACCGGGCGTCCCAGTGACTGACCGATAAACCAGCCACTCTGGAGAGCGATCGCTCGACCGACCAATCCAGAGACTGATCGCCGGAACCAGGCATCCGAGCGATCGCCGGAACCGGCGATCCCACCGATCCGACCGACGGCCCGTTCCGTCGCCGCGCTCCGGCTGCCGCGGCTCGGGCGCGTCGCGTCGCCAAAGATGCCGGAGGAATCGCTGAAGTCCGTCTGTTCGGACGACGACCTGGTGGTGATAGTCTCTCTGTCGGCGCCGCCGGCCGCACCCCGGGCCTTCCCGGCGGCGCCGGGCGGGCCTGGGCCTGGCTACGGCGGCCACCAGTTCCACCACCTCCGCCAGCACCACCGTCACTGGAGCGGCGTCAAGACGGCGCAGGCGGGCGGCGCCGCCGCTGGCAGACTCTGCGGAGCAGGCGGCGGCGGCGGCGGAGGTCACGTGATGTTTGTGTCGGAGAGCGATGACGACGTAATGGAGATTAACTTGGTGGACGACGAAGAGGAGGAGGTGGTCGGTGAGGGAGGCTGGATAGGGCAGGGAGCGGGAGAGGCAGGGAGACATGACGGCGGAGCGCTCGGACGAGGAGGAGGAGGAGCTGAAAGGGGAATGGGAGGAGCCGGAGGAGCGGGAGGAGGAATGGGAGGGGCTGGAGGAGGAGGAGTCGGGAGAGGCGTGGGAGGAGCAGGAGTGATAGTGGGAGGAGCCGGAACCGGAGGAGGAGCTGGGGTCATAGTGGGTGGAGGTGGGGGAGGAGCTGGGATTGTAGTGGGAGGAGCTGGAATTATAGTGGGAGGAGCTGGAACTGCAGGAGGAGGAGCCGGAGTTATAGTGGGTGCGGCTGGAGTTGTAGTGGGAGGAGCTGGAGGAGGAGCTGGGATTGCAGTGGGAGGGGCCGGAGGAGGAGCTGGAGAAGTGGGAGGAGCTGGAATTGTAGTGGGAGGAGTCGGCAGCACGGCTCGTAATCTGCTCGAAGCCGCTCGCACGCTCGTGGCGTTGGGCTTCCCTCACCTCGACGACGGGGAAAGGATGGCACCGCCGGCACCGCCGGCGCCAGCCAGCGGCGCCCGCCGCCCGTCGGCGCCACCGAAGCCCGGAGACGGCGGCGGGCACAGCCCCGCCGAGCGAGCCGGGGTAAGCACGCTCGCGCACGGCAAAACCGCGCTCGGTTAAGCCGCTTGCGGTCAGCCAGACCGTGCGCGGTCGGCGAGGCTAACCGCTCGCGGGCAAGCGGTGGTCGCGGTTTGCGCCCGTGTGTAGCCTCACCACAGGCTGTGGACAGACAGAGAGATGTTTATTATTACAACAGAAAAATGCGCGGTGAGCTTTGCAAGCTCTTTATGGGACTCCTACGACGCGACAAACGTGCGAGTTGCTGACAGTAATTTAAAAATATATACAAGGTTCATAAATAACCAACATTTAAATCAACCAACAACAAAAACATTTACACGTAGCATTGCGCGCATTTTTTTTCTTACAAATAACCGTATAAGGTTAAGGCCGTGCATTGCCATGGTGGAAAAAAACGAACGCATATTAAGGGTGAACATAATCAACGTTAAGACGGATGAGTGCAAAAATATTGGAACCTTTAGAACACGAATCAAGATTAGCAATCGCAATTAGGCAGAAATTTCAATTCTAACTGGGATCTAAGTTTAGTAATGGACGGTAGCGACTGCAGCTTCAATCCTGTGCAAAACAATTACGCGAAATGACACACGAGCCTAAGCGTTAAAAATCGTATTGCGAGGGCCATCGTAAAGCGAGGGGTGACCGCCGTACCGTCACTACTGCTGTCCTCAGGCCGGTTACTTAACGGGCGTCTTTCTTTTTCGGCAGCCGCGGGAGGATATCGGAGAACCCGGGGGAAACCCGCGCCGGGCCTGGGGAGAGAACGCGACCTCCGCGTCTTGTAAGCCGCCGGCGCCGCCGGCATCCGCCAACGTGCCAATGACGAGGAGCCGTCGGTTGTTGCTATCCGGCGCCGCGCCGATCGAGAAACCGGCGCCGCAACCGGCGCCGCGGCCGGCGTTGCCGCAGCCCAAACTCAAGACGCCGCCAACTCGGCCGGACCGGCGAATGGTCCGCGGCTACCGGCGCGGCGACTCCGGCGCGCCCGTCGCCGCCGTCGACCGCGAGAAGACCACCTTCATGACGCGGCTGGGGCTGGCGCCGGCCGCGGGCCCGCCCGGGCAGCCGGCGGGCGAGCCGGGCGCGCCAGCTCGCGGCCTCGACCCGGTCATCTCGCTGATGGCGCAGCAGCAGCTGACGCTGGCGCGCGCCGACGGTGCCGCCGGCCCGGACGAGCGGCCCGCGCCGAGCGGGCGGCCGAGACGCAGCTGCCAGCGCAGGTCGGCGGCTCCGGCCGGCGGCGAGGCCGCCGTCGCGTCGCCGCCGACGCCGGCTCCGGCCCAGCTGCTGCCCCCTCCGGCGAAGCGCGCCAGGAGCGGGGGGGCCGCGGCCACGGCCGCGATGGTCAAGGAGTGCCTGGACTGCGGGCGGGTGTTCGAGACGCGCCAGCGGCTGCTGCGGCACGTGCGCACGCACACGCGCGCCAGCTCCGGCGCCGGCGTCCCGTCGCCGGCGGAAGCGGAGGCCGTCGCGGTCAAGGAGGAAGCCGCGCGCCCGGCGATCGCGACGGCGGGACCGGCGCCAGCGGCGAAGGAGGACCCGGAGCCGTCGGTCGCAGCGGCCATGGCGCCGATAGTGGCGCGGGCGATGGCGGCGCTGGCCGGTTTGCCGTGCGCGGCCTCGCCGGCGCCGCCCGCGCCGGCGGGCGGCGCCGGCGAATCGGAGCCGATCCGCGGCCCGCCGGCGCCGGTGAAGGAGGAGGCTGCGGCGGCGGCGAAGGAGGAGCGGCGCCAGCACCCGGTGGCAGAGCAGCTGGTGCAGCAGAGGAGCGCGTCGCTTGACGGCGTGCCGGTGCAGGTGGCGGCGACGGCGAGGGGCGGCGGAGTGGATGCGACGGCGACGGCGCCGGCGGGCAGGAAGCCGGTGACGTTGCCGCGGCCGCCGTCGGCCTATGGCTCGTCCGGTGAGTGTGTGTCAGTGAGTGTGTGAGCTTTGTCTTTGTTGAGCGTGCGAGTGTGCGACCTTCATAGGTGCTCGCTAACGGCACTTGCCCCAACAGTCTGTCAAGGCTATACGGGGGATCTTTGTCTTGTCTTTGTGCGCGCGTCAGTGTGTGTGCTTGTGGGGAGCGGTAGCCCAGTGGTTAGCGCGCTGGGCTACGAATCTGGCGACCCGAGTTCGAATCCCGCTCACGGCCAACACCCGGTGACGATTTTCTGAACCGGTCCTGGGCCTCCCCTAGGTCGACTCAGCCTCAAATGAGTACCTAGTGCAGTGTGTAAACATTGCCACTAGGGAGACAAAGGCGGCCGGGCGTGGTGCTGGTCACCCACCCCCTCGTGTGCCGTTTCGACCTGCATAGGTGCTCGCTAACGGCACTTGCCACAACAGTCTGTTAAGGCTATACGGGGGATCTTTGTCTTGTGTGCGTGAGTGTCGTTGTGTGTGTGGTGTTGGCCACCCACCCTCTTGTGTGCCATGTCAGTCTTCACAGGTGCTACTCGCTAACATCACTTGACCCTACAGTCTGCTAAAGCTACACGGGGGAGATCTTTGTCTGTGTGTGTGTGCGCGTGTAGGGAGCTTGCTGAGTGATTGGGAGCAGAGCTATGGAGGAGTCGGCGGGGCACCGGTGAGGGGCGCGGTGGGGGGCATGCCGAGGCTGGGTGGGCGCGCCCACCACGAGTGCGGGCAGTGCCACCAGTCGTTCAGCGGCGCCCGTCACCTGCGCACCCACATGCGGGTCCACTCGGGTGAGTCGGCGCCCTCAAGCATGGGTTCGAGAACTGGGTCTGGCTGTTTAGACAGCGTCAGAGACAAGATCCAGCCTGAGAGACAGGAGCCAGTTTTAGAGACAGGAGCCAGTGCTAGAGACAGGTGCCATTGTTAGAGACAGGAGCAAGCATAAAAAAAACACTCATTGCATAAAAAAAAACCATAATATATGGGAAGCTTTGTGACCCTCGGGTGAAAGGCGCTATATAAATGCTATTATTATTATTAATATGGCGCCGGCAACACTGCCTGGCTGCCTCCTCCGCCTCTCTGCGCTTTCCTCGCTACGCCTCCGAGTCCTTCTCTCGTCGAATTAATATCGCCGACATTGAATGAATATGTGCCACGCAGCGTTGCACGGGGCCGTGTAAGAAAATGGGAAACTGTAATTTAACCATCGCGCTTCGAAGAATCGCAAAAAGGAAGCGTTAGAAATGTAAAATCATTATTATTTTTCCCGCTCCCCACCCCCGTCCCGTGTCCTCCAGACGAACACCCGTACCGCTGCCCTCGCTGTGACTTTGTGTCGGGCCGCAAGGGAGCGCTGACCCGCCACCTCCGCTGCGCTCACCCTGACCCGGACAGCGGTCTTTCGTCGGCCTCCGGAAGTCCGGCCGAAGATCCCGTACTACCTCCCCCACCTCCTCCTCCTTCTCCGTTGCCACCCAACAGACGCATCAACAACATCAACAATTACAACAACAACAACAACAACAGCAGCAGCAGCAACCCGCTCGGCGCCAACACCACCGCCCGCAGCGTCATCGTTTCGACGCTGGAGGCCGAACGCAGCCTGTCGGGTCGCGACTCCGAACCGCCCGGCCGATTCGCGGCGCCCAGCCGGCTCCCGGATCCGGCGAGGCGTTGGGCGGAATCGCCGGCCGGTTTCTCCGACAGCCGGGATTACCGCCACCTTCCTCCTCCTCCTCCTCCTCCTCCGGCTCCGGCTCCGGCTCCGGCTCCGCGACCTTCGTACAACCGGCCGACGGCCGTGGCGGCGGCACCGCCGCCGCCGCCGCCGCCGAGCGTCTCGACGTCGGCCGCCGCGTTCGACCCACGGCTCGCGTCGACGCGCCGGGCCTCCGATCCGGCGAGCTCGTCCGCGCCGGGGTCGGCGGCGCCGGCGTCGCGGCCGGCGCCGCAGCTTCACGGCAAGCGGCCCTCGCCGGCGCTTTCGTGGCTGCTCTCGCGTTGCTACGGCGACGCCGAGGTCCCCCCCGGGCCCGCCGCGGCCGTTCGGACGTACTTCCAGGCCGGCGCCGCCGCCGCCGCGCAGGCTTTCCCGGTTGCGGAGGTGATGCTGGCATCGGGGTCCAGCGCCGGCAACGGCGGCTGTGGCGGCAACGCGGCCGGCGAGCAGCTTGAACCGCTCGATCTCTCGACGCGGCCGCGGCACGGGCCGGCCGGCGAGCGACGCGGGCCGGCGCCGGAAGGGCCGGGGCGCGCCGGTTTGCCGCCGCCACCGCCGAAGCACAGGAGTCTCGGTTCGCGGCCGCTCGGAGGAGACGCGGGAGGAGATGTTGATCGCGGTGGCGGCGGCGGTGGATGGAGGGTGGGCGAGACCGTGACGGTGGCGCAGCCGGCGGTTGCGGTGACGCTGCTGTGAATGCGGTGTCTTCGCGGTTCGTGGGTGGATTGTGGAGCGGATCGGGCCGGGCTGGGGGGTGACACCGGGGTTGACGGGCCGCGGATGGATCGTGAAGGCCGGACGCTGACTTTGGACGATGGGTGTGTCGGGGATGCGGTTGCGGCGTTTTAAGGGGGGAAAACCGCCGACAGCCGCTGAGTGGCGGTGATGTCGCCGTGACGACCGTGCCAGGCCGGGTGCACCCTTGAGGCTGTCGCGCTGAGTGTTGAAGGCTCGCCGACAGGAGGTCACGCGACAGACCCGGCTGCCGTTGGCTGACTGCTGTGCCAGGCTAGGTGCAGGAGGAGGTCACGGGACAGTCTCCAGGTCCCACCACCACCACCTAAGACTAAGATCCCTCGTGTAGCCTTAACAGACTGTAGGGGCAAGTGCCGTTAGCGAGTAGCAGCACCTATGAAGGCCGACACGGCACACACAGAGGGGGTGGGTGACCAGCACCACGCCCGGCCGCCTTTGTCTCCCGAGCGGCGACGCTCACGCACCGCACCGGGTACTCGTTTGCGGCTGAGTCGACCTAGGGGGGGCGGCGTCACCGCCACTCGGTGACGAACGGCGGTTTGTTGTTACGTAGATCGATAGACGTTTGTTATTACAGCAGAGGGGAAAAAACACCCAGTGTGAGCTTGCAAGCTCTTTACGGGATTTCCTCGCGACGCGGTGCAGATGGTGGGGGAGGTAACAACACAGGACACGAGGGTGGACTAGGAGAGGGCTTCATCCAGCAGTGGACTGAACACGATGTCGATGGTGGCATCTTACCGAACACGACCCAGGGCCCCCTGTTTACCCGGTGACGAGAAATTATCCCCCGGGGTGAATGGATTTGAACCGCCCCGTGGTTGAATCTGAACTTCCTTCAATGAACTTTCCTGCGAATGAACTCTGGACTCCAGACCTGTTCACCAGCCAAGGGAGACCCTGGCAGGAGTGCTAGACGTTCCTGTTAGCAACGAGCCTTCGACACCTCACCGTTACGGCCTCAAGGTGCACCCGGCCTGGCACAAGCGCCGTGGTGACGTCACCGCCGCTTCGTGTTTAACTGCGGTTGTTGTTATTGTGCGCGGCCTTAATTAAATGTTACCGTTTTTAGACAGTGGGGGGGCCGACTTGAAGCCTGTTAAGCATCGAAATGACAAGACATGACTATCCCAAAAGAGCAATACATTAAAATATCATTCAGGGCTGTACCCTGGATTGGACGCCAGTCCATGGCAGGGCATCGCAGGTGATTTAGTCAGCTAGGCGACTAATTCAAAATTCAAAAACCTTTATTTGTCAACTCTACCATGTGTACAGGACATACAGAGGATCGAAATACCGTTTCTCTCAGACCCCGGCATCAGCAGCAGCAGCAGCCTGCGTTTGGACTGTGGGAGGAAACTGGAGTTCCCGCTGGGTGGGTGAGTGAGTGGGTCGGTGGACGATTGAGCGGGTGAGTGATTGGGTAGCTGAGTGAGCGAGTGAGTTTGTGAGTGGGTGGATGAGTGAGTGGGTGGGTGGCTGAGTGAGCGAGTGAGTGTGTGAGTGAGCGAACGAGTGGGTGGGTGGGTGATTGAGCGAGTGAGTGGGTGGATGAGTGAATGGGTGGGTGAGTGAGCGAATGGGTGGCTGAGTGAGCGAGAGAGTTAGCGAGCGAATGACTGGGTGGGTGGGTGAGTGTATTGGTGGTTCAGCCCAGTGGTTGAGTGAGCGAACGAGTGGCAACAGCAGCAGCAACTGCGTGTCTTCAAACCGTGCGATGAAACCGGAGTACCCGGTGAAAACCCACACAGACGGCTGGCGGCACCCGAGATTGGAATCGAACCCGGGTCCTTCTCGCTGTGAGGCGGCAGCGCCACTCACCTCACAGCCACCGTGTCGCCCATCAAGAAACTTTTAAGCCACTCGGTCGGAAGAAGCATCTAT
Source organism: Geotria australis (assembly GCA_036362915.1). Taxonomy (NCBI): domain Eukaryota; kingdom Metazoa; phylum Chordata; class Hyperoartia; order Petromyzontiformes; family Geotriidae; genus Geotria; species Geotria australis. The sequence continues at coordinate 8,935,678 of JAZEWU010000003.1, read as the reverse complement.
GCAAAGCCTTAAAGCAGGGCCATCGAAGACGTTAACAATTTGTACTGTGACAAATTTCACTTAATATTTTTCATTTCAAACGCCTTTGTGTTCACGTTGTTAATTTTGAAGTTCATAATGTGTCGCTTGTTGCCGGTTGGGTATGAAGCAGTAAGGAATCTTCACGTTTTGTTCAGGCGACATACGTTACCGGGGCGGCACGGTGGCGTAGTGGGTAGCGCTGCCGCCTCACACCAAGAAGGTCCCGGGTTCGAATCTCGGCTCGGGGGGCGCCTTTCTGTGTGGAGTTTGCGTGTTCTCCCCGTGTCCGCGTGGGTTTTCGCCGGGCGCTCCGGTTTCATCCCAGCGTCCAAAAGACACGCCGCCAGGTTAATTGGCGTACAAGACTGAAAATTTCCCCTGGCGTCCCATCCTCGGGTGTTCCCCTGCCTTGCGCCCTGTGCCTGCCGGGATAGGCTGCGGCTCACCGCGGACCCTGTACAGGATTAAGCGGTTTCTGAAAATGGATGGATGGACAAACCTTACAGATTGGCCATGTCAGGTGGAGGCCATTTTGCAAAACTAAATTTCTTTACGCGACCCAGCCTGTAACAAGGGACAACTTTATAGACCCCATTGATCACAAAAGCCTTCATGTTAAATTATAAAGTCGTTCGCTGTCGATATGTAAACCTTTTAACGGTGCGGCGGTGGTGGTGGTGGTGGTGGCGTTTCAGGTCAAAGCGTTGTTTTAAGGACATTGGGAAAATTGTGGGAGGAAATCAATGCTGCCAGTAGGCTGACCGCGCCACGGTTTTAAACTCCTAAGCATTTGAGTAATAAATAATATTTTTTGTGTGGGTAGCTCTGTCGGTTTTTGGGTTAATAGGTGAGGCGATGGGGCTATATTGTGGGTCAGTGGGTCTCTGTGTGTATCTGTGGGTCTTTGTGTGTGAGGCGATGGGTCTCTGTGAGTCGATGGGTCTCAGTGTTGGTCCGTGGGTCACTGTGTCAGTCGATATGTGAGTCGATGGGACTTTGGAGTCTCGATGTGGGTCGATGGGTCTCTTTGTGAGTCGATGGGTTACTGGGTGGGTCTCTGTGTAAGTCGATGGATCTCTATGTGGGTCAATGGGTCTGTTTGTGAGTCCATGGCTTAGTGTGTGGATCGGTGAGTCTTTGAATCTACAGATAGCTGTGTGAGTGTAATGGGTCTCTGTGTGTCGATGGCTCTAAATGCGAGTCTGTGGGTCTCTGTGTGAGTGTATCAATTACTCTGTGGCTAAATCACCTACTCACCTACCTTACCCACCCGCTCGGTCACCCACTCACGGACTTGTGGAACCTTCGACTGTATCAGGTCATCGCGACCCAAATGCTGTTCGACACCACATCTATGAATTAGGATGTGTGGCCACGCATCAAGACCCATAGAGATACAGAGCGACCCATAGAGATAGTGTGGAGACCAATAGATACATGGAAACATTCAGAGATATGTGGAGACAGGGATACGTGGAAACAGATACCCCATAGAGATACATATAAGCATTTAGAGATGCATAGATACCCTTGAGATACGTTGAGACCCGTAGAAATACATATGAATATATAGAGCTACGTACAGTGTACAAATATTTTACATTATTTTGTACTCTGGCAAAAAGGTGCCCATAGAGATTAGTGGAGACTCATAGGGATACAGAGATCCGTATAAATAATAATAATTGTACGTTTATAAATATTTGTAGACTGTAGATACAAGGAGTCCCATAGAGATGGATGGAGACCCATAGAGATGTTTATAAGCATAGACATACGTGGAGATACATAGTGACTGAGAGGTTAATAGAGATACATAGATACAAGGAGACCCGTAGAGACCCATAGAGACACATGGAGACTCCAAGAGCTACATAGACACAAGGAGACAAGTAGAGACCCATAGAGAGATACATGGAGACCCATACAGACACATGGAGACCCATAGAGACACATGGAAACTCAGAGACAGACACATGGAGACCTATAGAGAGACATCGGGACACATAGAGATAGACTCCCAGTGTCTGTGACCGAGTGTCTCCGGTTTGAGACGGTTTAGCTGTAAGGCCTTTTTTTTTAGTTTTGAGAGATGTGTGATGAGAATCGCTGTCGAGAGCTGCTCTTTGGAGATAGCCGTGTCGAGCGTTCCTCCTCTGTACCTACGCGACGTTTCGCCTCCCATTGTAAAGCATTCACTGTGTGTGGAGACAATAAAATTTCTACCTCACTTCCGCGTGGCTATGATGTCTTTATCTGTGGTGTGTTCGTCCAATAATAATAATTTTACATTTATAACACCGCACATATTCATTCACTGTCGAAGGTATTCATTCGACGAGAGAACGACTCAGAGGCGTAGCGAGGAAAGCGCAGAGAGGCGGAGGAGGAGGCAGCCAGGCGGTTTTGCCGGCGCCATATTGCCACACACTGCTTCCGGTATATTATGATGTTATCGGCCAAATAATTAATGAGTGTTTTTTTAAAGTCCTGGGAGGAAACTGGTGAACCCGGAGGAACCCCACGCAGAACAGGGGGAGAATAACACAAACTCCACACAGAAAGGCGCCCGAGCCGAGATTCGAACCCGGTCCCTTCTTGCTGTGAGGCGCAGATGTTACCACTGCGCCACCCTGCCGCCCACTCACTCAACCAACCATACAACCTGGTCACCCACTCAACCATCCATCCACTCAATCACTCAACCCATCCACTCACTCACTCAGCCACCCATTGACTCAATCACACAGCCGCTCACTCAACCACCCATACCTGATCACTCACTCACTCAATCACCCAGCCACTCATCCACTCACCTGATCCATCCAACCACCCAGTAACCATCCACTCACGTCACCACTCAACCAAGCACCCATCCATTGTCAGAAATCGCTGAATCCTGTATAGGGTTGCGGTGAGCCGGAGCCTATCCCGGCAGACACAGGGCGCAAGGCACGGCTAGATCCAGGACGGGACGCCAGTCCATCACAGGGCACCGGGGGACGATTTAGTCAGCAGGCCAAATTATCCTATGCAGCAGCAGCGTATCTTTGGACTGTGGGAGGAAACCGGAGTGCCCGACGAAAACTCACGCGGACAAGGGGAGAGAACATGCAAACTCCACACAGAAAGGCACCCGAGCCGGGATTCAAACCCGGATAATTCTTGGTGTGAGGCGGCAGCGCTACTCACCGCTAGGCCACCGTGCCGCCCACACCTGTATATAATCTTCATATAATGTGGTTAAGTGTTTGTACCTGTGTATATTGTATCCGCACTGGGTACGAGGTTCCAATCCTTCAACGTTCTATAAACCAGACTTAAGACTGTGTGGACTGTAATCTAGGTGATTACGACTGTCCGACTGGACCAATAAAATTGACTGATGATTTGTAAGATCCTATTAAGAATCTAAGACATTCTGCTGCGTAGGTTAATTAGCCTGCTGGCGTCCTATCGTTGGTATGGCCCTGCCTTGCGCCCTGTGTCCGCCAAGATAGGATCTGGCTCACCGTAACCCTGTACAGGATTTAACGGTTTCTGACAAAGAATGAATGAAAAAAACTAAATTGCCCCTGGTGCCCTGTGATGGACTGGCGTCGTATCGCGGGTGTAGCCCTGCCTTGCGCCCTGTGTCTGCCGGGATAGGCTCCGACTCACCGCGACCCTGTACAGGATTAAGCGGGTTTCTGACAAATGGATGGAAGGGTGATATAATCCTGAATCGATGGCGAACGCTGGACCAACGGTTTTGAAACATAAGCTTGTATCGTTTAGTGGCAATTTTAAAATCGAGCGTTGAGTCCTCTCTCATTTATCCTCAGCCTAATTAAGATTGACGTCCGTTATTTAATCATTGGGATTTAATCATGTAGGCACGGGCGTCTATGGAGTGGTAACATCTGTGCCTCATAAGAGTATGTATAGAACAATTAGGGTTTATATGACTAATGGTAAATAAACATGACATTCCGTATTTAAACATTTACGATTAACTAACCCCTCAGTGGCTTAGCTCGGTACGGTAATAACATGTTATTTTAAATAATTATCACAATTTAACGGGAGTGGAACTGGGGCGTTACCATTCGGAACCACGATAATTTGACATGTTAATTAACCAGTCAAACAGGTTAACATTGTCGATAAGTGTTACTAATCAGTGTGAGGTAAGTTGTGAGGGAAGTTTTAAAAAGGCGGGAAAGCCATCCTCAGACGTGGCCGGGCCTAGTCGAAACTGTTCCCGCCAGAATTTTTCCCGTGTGCTTAATAGAGTTGAAGGTCTTTATTGTTAACTTTTGTGACTTATTTAAGCTTAAATGTGAATGTTTAGTAAAGATACGAGGTGATAAGTTATTTCGCGTTTAAGATTAATGATGGTTAATCTGAAGAAAATGTTGGATTCTAGAGACCTGCTATCTCCAAAGCACGTAAGTTCGTGTGATAATAAAGTTGGACATTATTGCGTTATTAGCAATTCGGTTATTTACGTAGAAATGTTAATGTCTAATAAGAGTACGAGGAGCCAAAATGTTTAATATTTGACGTTTAAGCTGAGGGCAATGTTGCATCTACAAAACGCAAGTGTTTACATTATTGTGTTGGTAATAAAGGTATAATTTGATTTTGTAAGGATAACCGCTTCTGCTAAATGACTTAATAACAAATGTTGCTGATGATGGTCCATCCATCCATTCATTGTTAGAAACCGCTTAATCCTGTACAGGGTCGCGGTAAGCCGGAGCCTATCCCGGCAGCCACAGGGCGCAAGGCAGGGCTACACCCAGGATGGGACGCCAGGCCATCACAGGACAATTTTAGTCTGCAGGCCAATTACGCTGATGGATGCTGCCGATACTGCTGTTGCTGCTGATGATCCCGTTGGTCATGATGATGATACTGCTGTTGATGGCAATAATAATAATAGCATTTTATAGAGCGCCTTTCACCCGAGGGTCACAAAGCGCTGCACAAGGGCATCGGTGAGAACAGCGTGTCAACAACGACAGGAAAAACAAAACTGCGAATAAAAACCAAAGCAACGAAAATTAAATGATTAAGGCTGCTTCGAATACACCGAACGGTCGTGAAACTGGTAATCTTAAAAGCGGCAACAATCTGCCAGCGTCCCCTAAGATGGCCGTCACTTCCTTAAGGACAAACACGGAGGGAGACGTGGAGGGAGGGTGAGCAATCTGCCGTTGTTGATGATTATGCTGCTGCTGATACTGATATTTCTGCCGCTGCTGCTGATGATGCTGCTGATGACGATGTTTTCCACAGATGGGACTGCGTGTGCTCCACGGAGCCCGCTTGACACACCGGACATGCATCAATATCATCAGCAGCATCATCATCATCAGCGCCTCTATGGCGTCTGCTACCCTGGCCTCCCAAAACGGTGATTGCTTTTAACACTTGCTTCAGAGCCACAGACCTTGACACCTGGATTCAAATCCATCGGTCTGGGTGTCTCAGTGTGTTCATAATGGCCATGTCTAAGACACTGATGGTGGTGGTGGTGGTGATGCTGATGATATTGATGTAGGTTTTCACGGATCGATTTACGATGCTTGCTTCTCAGAGCCGCTCTTTAGGGATAGCAACCGTGTCGGCCTTCTCCTTTTGCGACGTTTGGCCTCCCACGTTGGAGGCATCTTCAGGCTTCTGAGGAGGAACGCTCTCGACTGCTATCTCAAAAGGGTGGCGCTTAAGACGACGATACTGATTGAAACACGTTGACCCTATTCAGGATGTGAACCCAACCCGTGCGACCCAAGGCTTCTCTGTGTGGCCCAGGGGGCTAAGTTCACCTGCCTGTGTCCCATCGCCCCCTTCAATAGAAATTGCACAGGTGGGTGGATGGGTGGATGGGTGGGTGTGAGGGAATTGGTGGGTGGCTGTGTTGGTGGGTGCATCGGCCTTCTCTTCTTGCTCCAGACTTGAGGGGCTTCTGGCATCTGTTGAGCTTCTGGACATCGTTGTCTTTCAGCTCCTCGGCCTCGAAGTGTTTGGTAGAATTTGCAGGTAATACCGAGTATTACTTGACGGGGATCGCGACGTGAACGCTTCTACCTTGATCTCCCCCAACTCCCCCAGACTCGAGGCTGTGGCTGGACTGCGGCTCCGCACGGGTGACCCTCCTGATATCGGCTGATCTGCTGGCCGCCTGGTTCCCCCTGTCGGTGGCGCGGGGGCCCCCTCGCATCCCGCGGGGGGCGACCTCCGGAGTCGAGGAGGGCCCGAGGCTGGCACACACCGGGTGCGGTGCCCGGCGCGAGGACATGGGTGGCGCGTCGTTTGTCGGCTTCCGATACAACGCCAGCTACGGCTGTGGCACCGAGATACGGGTGAGGGAAATGGACAGATTCCATCCATCCGTCCGTTTTTAGAAACCGCTTAATCCTGTACAGCAGGGGTGGGGAACGTCCGGCCCGCGGGCCGTATGAGGCCCGAGGGTCACAATGCGCTGCACAAGGCTGTGGAGAGAACGACATGTCAACAACGACAGGGAACGGAAAATCGGCAACAATTTTTTTTTGGGCTCTGCAAGCCACTCACCCACTCACCAACCCATCCACCCACTCTCTCCCACCCACTATCTCTCACTTAATCGCCCACTCGCATACCTACTCACTCACCTGCCCACCCAATAATGTATCCACTCATTCACCCAACCCACTCATTCATCCACCCACCCACTCACCCACCCACCAACTCAGCCTCCAACTCAAATCCAGTATTGCAACATTCACTGGGGATGGATCCAGTGCTTGTTAATCAGCGTGCACGCGCGCGTGTGTGTAGTGCAGTGATCGTCATTGAATTTGACCAGGGGCCCCGGAATCACGCTGAGCGGCCGCGTGTCTCTCGCAGGACAACGGGACTCACCTGTGGTACGTCAACAAGGTTGCAGCTGGAGAAGGAGATGCGGCAGATGGTGGCGCCTCCATCCACTTCGCGTGCCCTTACCCGCGCTCCTCCGCGGCACAAGCCACCTATCCCATCCTCGTCCCAGCCAGGTGATGGTGGTGGGGGTGAGCGGTAGCCCAGTGGTTAGCGCACTGGGCTACAAATCTAGCGTCACGGCCAACACCAGTGACGATTTTCTGAACCGGTCCTGGCACTCCCCTAGGGTGACTCGGCCCCAAATGAGTACGTAGCGCGGTGTGTAAACATCGCCACTAGGGGAAACAAAGGCGGCCAGGCGTGGTGCTGGTCACCCACCCCCTCGTGTGCCGTGTCGACCTTCACAGGTGCTCGCTAACGGCACTTTCCCCAACAGTCTGTTCAGGCTATAAGGGGGTCTTCCCCGCCTCGCGCCTTTCACCCGAGGGTCACAAAGCGCTGCACAAGGGCCGCGAAGAGGACGGCATGTCAACAACGAAAGAAAAAAACAATAAAAAACCGAAGCAACAGAAAATAAATAATTAAGGCTACTTGGAATACACTGAAAGGTCGTGAAACTGGCAATCTTAAGAGCGGCAAAAATCTGCCAGCGTCCCCTAAGATGGCCGTCACTTCCTTGAAGACAAACATGG
>JAZEWU010000003.1:8917100-8927681 GCA_036362915.1 Geotria australis | reverse complement strand
TAGTCTATACATAAACTCTATAGCCGTGTCACTGAGGAATCTCCCCCACGACCATTTGTCTGATGATGCTTCCAACGTGGGAGGCGAAATGTCGCGAGGGAGAGAGAGGGAGATCGCTCAGTGACACGGACATCCCGACAGAACAGCTGTGGAGATTATTCGTCTCGATCTCCAGGTTACGCATCTTCACAGTCTCCATTGGGGGTCAAGGTAGAAGCGTTCACGTCGCTGTCAGGTAGTACTTGGTATTGCCTGCGAATTCTACCAAACGCTTCGAGGCCGAGCTGAAAGACAGCGATGTCCAGAGGCTGACCATCGTGCTTCGAAGAATCGCAAAGAAGAAGAACAGTCTCCATTCACAGGTGCTGGACCCTCTCTCTTTGGGTGGTGAAAAAATTCCACCCACACCTCCACATCAACAAACTTCTGGGGGTCGCCTCGCTATCCCTCAGCGTCTGAACTCCCCTCCTGCTTCACGCTGCCTCCATCCACCAGGGGGTCGGGTCCTGGAGTCGAAGCTGCTTCATCGTGTCTTTCCACTTTCATTTCCTCAAATTCCAGCTTCAAGTCTTCACGCTTCACCAGATGGGGACAGTGGGAAATCTCGTTCATCCATTCATGCGCGTCACTAATTAGATAACGAGGCATTTGGCTATTTGTTTATAATTCCACGATTGGTGTTAGGGTTGGGGTACCCATAGGTTTGGTTTATTTCGTAGCGCTAAGGAGTACACCCCTAGCTATCTGTGTCGCGAAGTTCACCAAGCAGATTGCGACTAGGCAAGTAGGCTATCCTTATAATACACAAGAAACCTAAGCCTCATTTATCATTTATTCCAGAGGCGCCATATTCTTAAGGATCCCTCCAGGACCTTGATCAGGGCAATCCTAATCCATGCTTTGGACATGCAGTCTTCTTCGCGGCCCTTGTGCAGCGCTTTGTGACCCTCGGGTGAAAGACGCTCTATTAAATGCTGTTATTATTTTTTATACTATATCGTTGTTTTGTGAGCACCAGCCCCACCCCCGTGCCGACATTATTAACGCTTCTGTTCTAATTGATTTATGGGGATACATTTCTCAGCATCGTTTTATCGGTAGCGTATTTCTTTACTTTAAATTAATACGAATATGTTAGTGATGTGAACTCGTAGGCTTTCATGACCAATGTTATTCATAGTGAGGCTCTGTTTATGAGTTTAGGTCATGTGACTAGAGTTGTGTAAGTGAAGTGCACCCGTCGATATGTTGGAGCAAACGAGCGAGCACATGCATCACTTGCCTCAAAAGATGGCACCGACGTTTCGCTTTATCCAGGGCACGGCTACATCTATAATGAGGACTTCTATTTCTTTTAGCAGGATCAAATCAGGTTTTGCTTTCTTAGTGTCGCTTGGCAAGACCGGCTCTATAATAACATTCCAGTCTTTACTTTTCGGACCCTCTGCCAGAAATTGGGTGAGTCATGTCTTGCAATTCTTGTATTGTGGCTCTGGTGGCATTTCTGTAAGACGTGGAGCAAGGGTCTCCTGAGCGATTTTATTATCGGTGTATATTTACATTTGAATCGGCATGGCTTATTTTCTGAAGACCCTCTGTTACCGGGGGTCTGGTTGGCGGCACGTTTATCCGATGTAATTGTAAGATTTGATTGTTTTACAGTTTCTTAAGATCCAGGAGTGGTGATCAGCTTTAGATTGGCAATGGATGAAACCTTTTCCATCTGTAGTGTTGTACAGTTTTGTTGAAATTTTTCCTGGAAGGCAAATTTTGACGGGTAATTGGTAGATCGCATAGAACGTGAAGCTATGTTTATGAGTTTAGGTCATGTGAAATAATGTGTAAGTGTTGTGCACCCGTCGATATGTTGGAGAAAACGAGCGAGCGCACACAGCACTTACCTTCAAAGATGGTACAGACGTTTCGCTGAGACTTCCACTCAGCTTCATCAGGGTTTGGATAAAGCATAGAACGTGCTTTCTGGATTGTTTTTAAGGTGTGAGGTTGCTTAAAGAGCTCATGGATTACTGGATCACGTGTGGTGGCCATATTATTGTATCTATTAATTAATGAAAATGGAACCAAGTCGCAAAGATTTTTGAGGCCCCATTCCACCGCGAGCAATAGGCGTGTAAAACAACGCTATCTGGGTTGTCATGGGGGAGTTTGAGTATAGTCTTTACTGGTTTACTAATGGTTGCATCTACGCTTGTAAGTAAGCCTTTTGTAATTCTGCCTAAGACTGATTAATGAATAATACGAGGTCTACTTCTTTGAGATTCTTTGAAGTGCGATGGTTAAATTACAGTTTCCCATTTCTTTACACAGTTCTTTGCATTTTTATTGAACTCTGCAAGGTCTTTTGAGCTGCAGAGGTTGGGTAGTAGAGCGCAGACAAGGCAGTGTTCCATAGTTATTGTCTGCTTCTCCACATTCACAGGTGGTTGGGTCGGTCTTGTAGCTCTGTCTGATCAAAGCAGCATCTTTTGATCGTCCCGTTCTAGTTCTCAGGCGGTTGAGTGTCTTCCACTGAATCAATGGTGCTTCTGAGCCAGGAGGGAGGTCTTCAGCAGGGGGGTATAAGATGATTGTTTAATAAGCAGACTTTGCTTTCCGGTTTAAGAGGCGCTTTAATTAGTCTGGTTATCCATATATGAAGGAGATCAAGGTTTAAAGATGTCTTACCTCTGGGGTCAAATTGGACCCCCAAGTACTTGAATGTTTTGAGATAGGAGACGACAGGGAATCGGTTCGTTAATTATAAAAAAAAAATGACGGTTTTGCTGCTACGCTAAATGTTTTCGCCTTGCCGTGTTTGATGAATCTAAGTGAGTTACAATTTGTCGGTGTTTATTTGTAAGGTGTCTGCCGTTAAGGAAATCAACAGTAACCTGAATGAGGTTCCGTACGTTGTTTCTGAAAGCAAAATTATGTCCTCTGCAAAAGACATGGCGTTTAAGCTCTTAGTGCCTATGTTAATTCCTATGTGTGGAGGAAGATTGTAGAGTAACTCATCCATCACCATGTTAAAAATTACGGGGGACAATGGTGGTTACCCTGTCTAACCCCTCTAACGTTACATTATCTATTATTGTATTGCCGCAATGAATATTGGTATCGTTGTTTATATATATATATATATATTCGAAATGTATACTGGAGTCTGATGTCAGGTTAAATCTCTGCAGCGCTGTCGTAATTGAGTGATGGCTAATTGAGTCAAACGCTTTGGCTAGATCGATTGAAACTATCTGTGCTTTTGAGCAAGTTTGTCTGGCATTGTATATTATGAATTCCAGGAGGGCACTATGCTCAAAGTAGCCATCAACAGGCACAAAAGCTTTTTGCCTACAATTAAGGTTTAGTTGAGAGCTGAGTCTATTAGTTAAGATTTTGTGTAGCAATCTGACCACTATGGGTGGAATAGTAATCGGTTGCCATTTTGACGGATTTTGTCTTTCCTCGTTTGTTTTGGGTAGAAGAATTGTTTTATTTTGTTTCCAGATTGTTGGAAAATCTTGTAAGGCAAGTATTAGGTTAAGAGTGTCCCTTAGTTGCTCTGTAGGCCAACTTTTTATATTCTAAAGTGCAATGCCATCTGCCCCCAGGGAGGACTCCTTCATTTTACTAAGACTTATCTTGTAACTCCTTGTCTGTAATGGTATTAGCTATGTTTATGGAATGTTGGTTATCGTTGGGTGTAACAGGGGAGGAGTCAACAGGTGACTTAGTTTGAAACAATTCTACAAATGTTGATTGAATACTATCCTCAGTGGGGAAGACATAACTTTGTGATTTTTGAGAAATAATTTCGTCTGAAATGAATTTCTTGTTCATTCTGTAAAGATGTTTACACCTTCTGTGCTGCTGTTGCTTAGTCTTTCTTTGGTTATTACGTCTATCAGTATGCTTTTTATAATATGGTATACGTTTAGATGTGTATTGCCAGGGCTTACAAACCTAAATCGTTTTATGTGGTCATTGAGACGATGCAGAGCTACGCGTCTCGCGATTTTCTGCATGTGAGGTCTGGTGGACCGGTTCTGGCTCCAGTTATCATGAGGGGTGGACAGTCCTCCACTCGGGGCAGGAAACTGCCAGACAACAGGGAGTGGCTCTTCTTCTGAATAAAAGAATGAAGGCGGCGTGGGTTTAACCAGGCTGGATTGTGTGGGGAACTCACAAATATTAGAAAAATCTGGACAGTCCCATTTGTGAGCTCCTCTGGCAGGCGAGGCGAAGGTGGCTGGGCCATGTAGCCCGCATGCCCAGCCATCGCATGCCCAAGCAACTGCCGTTTGGCCGGATAGAGGGGGCTAAACGGGCGCGGCACGGGCTAGAGAAGAGATGGACCGATGCGGCACAGGACGATCTGGAGCTGGGTGGACTTGCTGAAAACTGGTACCGGCGGTGTCAAGATCGACCTCTGTGGAGGAGGTTCGTAAAGGACGCTACTGGGCAGGTGGAGGCAGTCGCCCTTCAGCAACAAAGGAGCGACGCTCAGAACAGCGAGCCGAGCGCCGAGCGGCCAAAAAACAGCAAGTTGGCACAGTAGGGAGCTCAGGTGGTGCATCTGCCAGTCATCTCGGTCAGGCAGCCCATGACACCTGGGTCTGTCCTGTGACGTCCTGTCAACGAGCCTTTGAAACTTCACGTGGCCTCAAGGTCCATATGGCCTGGCACAGGCGACGTGGTGACGCCACCGCCACTTAGTGGCGAATGGCGGCGGTTGTTGTTGGTGGTGGTGGTGATGGTGACGATAATTTCCCACGCTCTCTCTTTTTCAGCAATACAAGCAGCATCACTCTGGGCAACACCACAGTGAGTCATCGTCATCATCATCATTATAATTATAAGTTTTTGTTCCAGATCTGCGCCTTGTTATTGTACCCCCCCTCGACCCCCCCCAGCTTATAGCCATCCATTTTCCAAACCGCTTGTCCTGGTGAGGGTCGTGGTGGCAGCAGTCCAAGGAGAGTGCACCAGACATCCCTTTCCTCAGCAACACATTCCAGCTCTTCCTGGGGGGGGGGGATTCCCAGGCGTTCCCAGGCCAGCCGAAAGATATAATCCCTCCAGCGTGTTCTGGAATACCTCCCAAGGGATCCTTCCGGGGGGCATTATCCATCCATTATCCAGTCGTGTGTCGGTGTTTGGTGCATATCCACGTGTGTGTCTGTGTCTCTCTGTCCCCGTGTCTCCGTGTCCCCGTGCCACCGTGTGTGTCTCTCCGCGTCTCTCCGTCTCCTAGGTCCGCCTGCAGGTGTCTCGCGAAAACGCCACTTTATCCGTCCGTCTCTTCTTGAGCGGGAGATCCGGCTATAACAACACCTCCTCCTCGTCATTCTCAACCTCATCTTCGCCGTTGTTACTGCTCGCGAGAGACTGCTGGCTCGGATCCCACAACATCAGCCAGGCCAACGTCTACGTGATCCGCCACGGGTGAGTACTGATCCGCTCGCTTGATTCAATTCAACTTTATTGTCAGTTCTGCCATGTGTACAGGACATACAGTAATACCCCTGTGAAGGATGCAGCGCTTTGTGACCTTCGGGTGAAAGGCGCTATATACACTTAGAATATTATTACTGGGCAGTTGGAGGCAATCGCCCTCCAGCAACAACGGAGGGCGGAGGAGCGACGCTCACAACAGCGAGCCGAGCGGCCAAAGCACGGCAAGCTGGCACAGTAGGGAGCGCAGGTGGTGCATCTGCCGGTCATCTCGGTCAGGCAGCCCATCGTGACACCCGGGTCTATCCCGTGACCTCCTGTCGGCGAGCCTCTGACACTTCACGTGTCCTCGAGGTGCACCTGGCTTGGCACAGACGCCGTGGAGACGTCACCGCCACTTAGTGGCGAATGGCGGCTGTTGTTGTTGTTGTTATAAAGTGTGTCACACAAGCGCTGTGTGTGTGTGTTCGTCAGCTGCGTATCCGGGCCGTCTGTGCGCCTGGCGGAGCCGAATGGCCGTGGCCCCACGGTGGAGCTCCGCGTGGGGGCCGACGAGCTCCTCCGTGCGACTGGTGGGGGGCGCCCCCCGCAGACTCTGTTCTGCCTCGTGCGGGTCTGTCGCACGGTGGGGGCGCGTGGGGCCTGCGAGGCGGTGAGTCGCTTACCGCTGTTCACTCACTCGCTCGCACTCACTCATACACCCACTGACCAATCGCTCGCTCACACACCCGCTCGCTCACTGACCCGCCTGGTCACTCGCACAACCGCATGCTTGCCCACCCGCTCGTAGCTCGCTCACCCACCCACTGGCTCGCTCACCCACCCACACACTCGTTCACTGATCGGTCATTCGCCCGCTTGCTCACTCTGTTGTGTCCCAGGAGGTCCCGTTAAGCGCTCGCATGCTCACTGGGTATTTTTTCTGCCGTAATAACAAACAGCTGTCCATCCATACCCACCCGCTCTCTCGCTCAGCGCTGGCTCACTCACTCACTCGCTCACTCACTCGCGGCACGTGCATTACACAGCCGCCCCCCTCCCTGCACACTCACTCACCCACCCACTCACTCGCCTACCAACTTGCCCAGCAGCCTGCGTGGGCTACACGGGAGGGGGGGGGAATCTTTACCTGTGTGTGTGCGCGCGTTCCAGGATTGCCCCAATTCCAAAGATCCTGGCATTACGGTGCGGAGGGAGGGCACAGACGATGGCATCCTGGTGTCGCCACCGGTGACCGAACAAGATGGGAGCTTCTCCGGTGAGAAGACCCCGGCAAGATGCCGACCCCTTGACCCCGAGTCTCCGACCACTGACCCCGAGTCTCCGACCCCTGACCCCGAGGCGTTCCCAGGCCGGCCGAAGGATATAATCCCTCTAGCGTGTCCTGGGTCAGCCCTGTGGGCCGTGCCTGGTAGACTTCCCGGGGGAGCCTTCCAGGGGGCATCCTTACCAGATTCCCAAACCACCTCAACTGGCTCCTCTCAATCCGAAGAAGCAGCGACTCTACTCCGAGGTTGTCCCGGATTTCTGTGCTCCTCACTTTGTCACGGAGAGTGAGCCCAGAAACCCTGCGGAGAAGAAACCTAATTTCTACCGCTTGTATCCGCGATCTCGTTCCTTCGGTCATGACCCAAAGTTCGTGACCTCCTGTTTGAGTGAAATGTTTGACACTGCAGGCGCTCCGATAAAAAATGTTTACGCGTATGTTTTCTCCGCAGGGGATTCCGATTCCAAAGTCCGCGATCCCACGGGAATCCCGAAGGAGACTGAGCAAAGCCCGCGTGCCGGGATCCCGGATTCCGATCCCACGGGAATGCCCGGGATGAGGTCGACTTTCCCTGCCACGCGTGACCAACGGAAGGTTGAGATTCCGCAGCCGACTTCAAATCCTTTGGGAAGTTCGGAAGGAGCCGACAAACGTCGGAAAACCGAAATTCCAAACGTGACCACGACTCTTCTTCCGGTTACCACAGGAATTTCCATGGGAATATCGGCAAGGAAGATGTTCACTTCCCGTAGCACACTTAACTACCGGGAAAATATTGGACTTCCACGTAAGTTGACTCCTATTCCTCCAGTTACCGCAGGAATTCCCATGGGAATGACAGAAAGACCAGTGTCCACTTATCATAGCACGTCTGACCACCAGGAGCCGATCAGAATTCCACAGTTGAGTCCAAATCCTACGGGAATTTCAGAAGGATCCGACAAACATCGGACGGTCGAAATTCCTACCTTGACTCCCCCTATTCCTCAAGTTCCCATGGGAATTTCTGAAAATCCCATTTTCACTTCCCACAGCACATCTGACCGCTGGGAAAATATGGGAATTCCACCTAAATTGACTCCCCTTCCTCTAGTTACCACAGAAATTCCCATGGGAATATCGGAAAGTCCCAAGTCCACTTATAATGGTACACCTGACCACTGGGAAAATATTGGAATTCTACGTAAATTGTCTCCTATTCCTCAAGTTATCACTGAAGTTCCCATGGGAATATCGGACGGACCAACTGCTTCCTCCGGGGTGCCGGAGCACCACAAGGATGAGTTGGGAATTCCCGACTTGACCCCGAATCCACCAGGAATTTCACCGGAGACCGACGAACGCCAGGGCGGTATCAGAATTCCAGAATTTTCAACTCCAATTCCCGCGGGAATTTTGAAGGAGATTGCCGAACGCCAGGATGAAGTCGCAATTGCGGATTCAAATCCCGTCAGGATTCCCGAAGGAAGGGGGAAACGACAGAACTCTCAATTATCCGACCTCCAGGAAGGGAGCGATATTCCCGACCCGGGTCCGAATCCCACCGGAATTTCGGACGAGGCCGATCCGTTGCCCGTCGACGACGACGACGAACGGCCGTTCGGAATTCCGGAACGGGATCGAAATCCCGTGGGAATGTCGGAGGAACCGGGCCGCTCCTGGGAAGTTGAAGGCGGCGATGACGAAACTGGGATTCCGACGGAAGCGGGCGGTGACGCCGGCGTTGCCGCGGAGACGGACGGGAGCCGTTCGGAGAGTCCCGATCCCGAGGGAACGGTGGCGTGGAGCGAGGGTACAGAGGATTCTCGGAGCGCTGGAGGGGATGGGTCTGCGCTTGGTGCTGGTGAGTGGGGGTGGGTGAGTCGGCGGGTGAGTCTGTGGGTGGATGCGGGTGGGTGAGGGTGAGTGTGGGTGACTGGGTGAGTGGGTGGATGGTTGAGCGTGCGTCTGTGTGGGTGGATGGGTAAGTTTGTGTGTGGGTGGATACATGAGTGTGTGTGTGTGTGGGTGGATGAGTGCGTGGGTGAGTGCATGAGCGAACGTCTCTGCTGGCCACCCACCCCCTCGTGTGCCGTGCCGGCCTTCATATGCTCTGCCCACTAACAGCACTTAACCCCTCAATGTGTTGACTAAATTCAATTGTGATTTGCCCACAGATAATGGCTCTGGGATGGGTAACGAACTTGTTCCAGACCAGTCGGAGACCGGGAGTATACCAGCTCAATCAGCCAAGGTAGGGTTAACATTCTCACAATGATAATACGACTGGTAATTAATAGTATTTGTATTGTTATAATGGGGGACATGCAGTGGTGGGTGCCAGTCACCCACCCATCCATTCGCCCACCTACTCACCTTTACAATCACCTGATAATAATAATAATAATGAATAATAATAATTTTACATTAATAACGCGCACATTTTCATTCACTGTCGAAGGTACTCATTTGACGAGAGAACGACTCGGAGGCACGAGGAAAGCGCAGAGAGGCGGATGAGGCAGCTAGGCGGTTTCCCGGCGCCATATTGCCACACACTGCTTCCTATATATTATGATATCAGCCAACTAATTAATGAGTTTTTTTTTTAAGTTGTGGGAGGAAACCGGAGAACCTGGAGGAAACCCATACAGAAAGGTGCCCGAGCCGAGATTCGAACCCGGACCCTTCTTGCTGTAAGGCGCAGATGTTACCACTGCACTACCCTGATCACTAAATTGATACGAAATTAGCCACTCACGCACGTAGAGAGAAGGTCCTGCCCGAGGCGATTTGATTCCCACCTCGGGCGCCTTTCTGTGTAGAGTTTGTGTGTTCTCTCCCCCTGTTCCGCGTGGGTTTCCTCCGGGTTCGCCAATTTCCTCCCACAACTTAAAAAAACCCTATTAATTAATCGGCCGATAACATAACGTACAGGACGCAGTGTCTGACAAATGTTGGCGCCGGCTGACCGCGTGGCTGCCTTCACCCCTCTCTGCCTCTCGCGGGTGGCAATATGAGTTGTACCGATCATAACGACTAATCTCAAGCGTTCCGTTGTTACTTTTATTCTGCAGGAGACCGGGAGTGGATTTGAAAGCCGGCTCAGGGCCAGCATTGGCAATGCAGGTACGGCTGGGTGGGTGGCCCCTATCGCAAACACTAGCCCAGTGGTTAGCGCGCTGGGCTACACATCTGGCGACCCAAGATCGAATCCCGCTCACGGCCAACACCAGTGACTATTTTCTTAACCGGTCCTGGACCTCCCGTAGGTCGACTCAGCCTCAAATGAGTACCTAGTGCGGCGTGTAAATATCGCCACTAGGGAGACAAAGGCGGCCGGGCGTGGTGCTGGTCACCTACCCCCTCTGTGTGTGCCGTGTCGACCTTCGTAGGTGCTCGCTAACGGCACTTGCCCCAACAGTCTGTTAAGGCTATACGGGGGATCTTTGTTTTTTCTTAATTGTGCGCTCGCTCCAGGACCCCAGCAGCGTGAGGGTCCCGGGTTTGTGGTGCCCGGCTGCGAGCCTCCCTGTCCGGACCCCCAGCGCTGTGAGGGGGGGCCCCACGGCCCCCGGTGTGTGTGCCCCCACGGGCTCCGAAAACCCCTCTGTGAAGGTGAGGCACCCCAAACTAGCCCCCCTTTCACCCCACTCTCTGTGTGTGAGTGTAGGGGTTATTAAGTCGGAACAGTTACGTACACTTCGCATCTAGCGTCAGTTAGTCAAATGTTTGTATTAGTATACATTTTATAATAATAAAAAATGGTTGCTGATTTTCCGTTCTCTGTTGTCGTTGACATGTCGTTCTCTCCGCGGCCTTGTGCAGCGCTTTGAGACCCTCTGGTGAAAGGCGCTCTGTAAATGCTATTATTATTACGAACC
>JAZEWU010000003.1:8890079-8915277 GCA_036362915.1 Geotria australis | reverse complement strand
CCCGGGCGAGGAGGAGGTCGCGACCCCGGGCGAGGAGGAGGTCGCGACCCCGGGCGAGGAGGAGGTCGTGACGAGGTGAGCGATGGCGGCAGTGGAGATTCGTGGGCGGTTTGAAGTCCGTCCATCCATTATCAGAAACCGCTTAATCCTGTGCAGGGTCGCGGTGATCCAGAGCCTATCCCGGTAGACACAGGGTGCAAGGCCATCACAGTGGTTTGAAGTCGTGGTGTTTATTTCTCGTGCCCGCTCACGCGCTCTCTCTCTCTCCCGCCAGGCCCGGCGATTACCCCGAAGCTTTATCCACCACGGCCAGCGGTGATGGTGGTGATGATGATGATGATGGTGGCGGTGAGGGTGACTCTGGACAACAGCCCGAACATACTTCACCGGTCCAGGACGCAGCACGGGAGCTGGCCGAACCGCCGCGACCTTCCCCGGCGCCGCGCCGAGACGGAGACGCCGACGATGACGGAGATTCCTCGGATTCATCCCGCGGGAATACCGGCGGAGATCTGGGAAGGAGGAGAAGGTGGAAGAGGGTGGAGGAGGTGGTGACGGGCGAGCAGGAGGCGGAGGTGGTGGAAAATGGGGGTGAGGTGGTGAAGGTGGTGGTGGATGTTGAGGAGGCCAAGGGGGCAGATGACACAGTTTTTGAGAATGAAGTGAAGGTGGACAGAGGAGTGGCCAAGTTGGAGGTGGAGGTCGACGGAGGGCTGGCCGAGGAGGTTCCTGACAAGAGCCTTGAGGTGGTCGAGAAGGTGGAGAACGTGGAGGTGGTGGTGGTGGAGGAGGTTGTTGACAAGGGTGAGGTGCTTGCCACGCAGGAGCCGGAGACGGTTGAGGCGGTGAAAGTGGTGGGTGAGGTGCTTGAGGAGGAGGTGGAAGCTGTGAAGGAGGAGGTTGTGACGGAGGAGGTGGTTGACGGTGAGGAAGGAGATCGTCCGGGCGGTTGGAGGTTCCGCGTGGCGGCGCGCGGCTGCTGGGCGACTCCGACACCCGACATGGCCGACAACGTCTCCCACGTGTTCATCGAGCGCGGGTAAAAAAACCGCCCGGCGGCCAGCGACAATCGGCACTCACTGTTAGGTTGGCGGCGGCCGCGGTGGTGGTGTTGTGGTGGTTAAGGTAAATCTTGTTTGTGTGACGTCTTTGTCTTTGTCTTGTCTCCCTCTGTTTTTCGAATTCGATTCGATTCTCCGAAGCGTGATGGTTAAATGACAGTTTCCCCATTGCAACAGGTTCTTCTTTAGTTTGCAGGCAGCCCTTCGACATTTCGAGATATAATAGTCAGTGCTGGCCTTAAAGGCGGCGGGCATTGGCCTCTCCTTCTTGCTCCAGACCGAGGGGGCTTCTGACATCTCTTGAGCTTCTGGACATCGTTGTCGTTCAGCATGTTTGTTCTGTCGCAGGAATCCCGTAAAATCACTGGGTAGTTTTCTGCTGTAATAATAAATATTTATCTATCTATAGGGGGTCAAGGTAGAAGCGTCGAGGCCGAGCTGAAAGACAACGATGTCCAGAGGCTGACCATCGTGCTTCGAAGAATCGCAACGAAACTCTATCTATAGTATAGCTGCTTTTTTATGAGTTTAGGTCACGTGAAAATGTATGCAAGTGTTGTGTACCCGGTCGATATGTTGGAAATAGCGAGTGAGCATACAGCAAAAAACAAGAGCTATACTATGGATTACATCGGTCATGAAAACCTTCGAACTAAATTTATAATAATAGCAGCATTTATAGAGCGCTTTTCACCCGAGGGTCACAAAGCGCTGCACAGGGCTGCGACGAGAACGACATATCAACAACAGAGAACGAAAAATCAACAATTTTTTTTTTTTGGGGTGAGATGGAGAGATAGAGATCGCTTGACACGGCTATCCCGAAAGAACAGCTCCGAAGAGCAACCTTCAAAATCATGATAATGACACATTTTTGTGACCCTCGGGTGAAAGGCGCTATATAAATTTACATTATTATTTTTACTTGGCCAACTGTGTGTGAGTCCAAAATGTCTCTGTCCGTCTCTCCGTGTCTCTGCAGGTGTCCGTCTGACGGCACGCTGCGGTTCCGCTCGTCCAACGGGAACTCGTCGGTGGTTCTGTTTGAGCTGGTGGTGTTCCGCTTTGTGCCACCGACGCTCGCTCTGCTCTACCTGCACTGCCGCGTGCGTGTCTGCGCCGCGCCCAGCGCCGGCTGCAGCCAGGTACCCCGCTCACTCACGCTTACACACACACAGACTCGCTCACTCACTGACACGCAGACTCACTCACTCATTCACTCACACGCAGACTCACCTCACTCATTCACTCACACGCAGACTCACCTCACTCATTCACTGTCACTCACACGCAGACTCACTGATTCACTCACTCACACGAAGACTCACCTCACTCACTCACTCATTCCTAAGTGTTCCGCACCCAGCGCCGGCTGCCACCAGGTACCCGCTCACTCACTCACATGCCGACTCACTCCCGTGCGAGTCTGCTGGACGAGATGTCACTCGCACCTCGTCACACCGTGTTAGGGATGTATGGCAGGGGAATCCCGCTCTGTCTCTCTACCTCCGTCTCCACACTGTCTCCCCGTCTCTCTGTCTGCGCAGACGTGCGAGTCTCCAGGTCGCGGTGCAAGGTCCGCGGGCGACTACGAGGGCGTGGTGACGTTCGGTCCCATCGCCCGACGGCCCCCGTCACTCACCGTGCTCATCCACCAACCCCGCCGTGAGCCCCTGCGCCGCACACTGCCCCACCAACCTCAGCTTCACCCACTGCCCTGTCATCCTCAACCATCCATCCATCCATTTTCTAAACCGCTTGTCAGACAAATATAATACAAAGATCTCCCGTATAGCCTTAACAAACTGTAGGGGCAAGTGCCGTTAGCGAGCACCCTATGAAGGTCGACACGGCACACACGAGGGGGTGGGTGACCAGCACCACGCCCGGCCGCCTTTGTCTCCCTAGTGGCAATGTTTACACACCGCAGCAGGTACTCATTTGAGGCTGAGAATCGATTCGATTCTTCGAAGCGTGGTGGTTATATGACAGTTTCCCATTGCAACAAGTTCTTCTTTAGTTGCAGACAGCCCTTCAACATTTAGAGATATAAATAGTCACCGCTGGCCTTAAAGGCGGCGGGCATTGGCCTCTCTTCTTGCTTCAGACTGAGGGGCTTCTGGCATCTGTTGAGCTTCTGGACATCGTTATCTTTCAGCTCCTCGGCTTCGAAGTGATTGGTAGAATTCGCAGGTAATACCAAGTATTACTTGACAGGTATCGCGACGTGGCGGTTCGGTGAATTCAGCGTTTTGGTCGACTCGACGTCTCTGTGAATTCTGCGCGTCTTGTTTCCCGCAGGCCGCGTCGCCACGGAGCTGTGGTTCTCCCTCCTCGGGGTCGCTCTGTTCGGGCTCGTCGCCGCGACGGCCGCCGTCCTCAAGTGGCGGGGAATCCTCTCGGAGCCGGGAGCCCGGCGGCAGCGGCAGGAGCCGGCGTGCTGATGAGCGGCAACACGCCCGACTGCCCTCACTAATTTGCGCACCACCGCAGGTTTTGGGGGAACTGAGTTGGTTAGTGTTTGGCTGTGGTGCTGGTGCCGTGTGTGTGTGTGGGTCTGTGTGCGAGTGTGAATGTGGTGCTGGTCACCCACCCCCTCGTGTCCCGTGTCGACCTTCATAGGTGCTCGCTAACGGCACTTGCCCCTACAGTCTGTTAAGGCTATACGGGGGTATCTTTGTTTATCTTTGTCTTGTGGGTCTCTGTGTGAGTGTGTGGCGAGTGGTGGCCCAGCGGTTAACGCACTGGGCTACAAATCCTGGCGGCCCGAGTTCGAATCCCGCTCGCGGCCACCAACACCAGTGATGGTTTTCCGAACCGGTCCCGACGCTGCCTCAAATTAGTACCTAGTGTGGTGTGTAAACATTGACCACTAGGGAGACAAAGGCGGCCGGGCGTGGTGCTGGTCACCCACCCCCTATTGCCGTTCCAGCCTTCATAGGTGCTGCTCGCTAACAGTACTTGACCCTACAGTGTTAAGGCTGTATGGGGGGAGAGCTATTAAGGAAGTCATTTGAGGCCGAGTCGACCTAGGGGAGGCTCAGGACCGGTTCAGAAAAAAGTCACCGTTGGTGGTGGGGCCGCGAGTGGGAGTCGAAGCCGTGGCGAGTGTTCCGCCTCCGCGTTCTTGGGAGTCTGTGGGTCTCAGAGAGAGCCTGTGGGCCTCTCTTGAGAGAATCTGGGTCTATCAATCCATGGGTCTTCTCTGTGAGTTGCCTGTGGGTCGCAAAGCGTTTTGATACAAATGTCAACATCTTAAACGGTAAATTTGTAACTTGGCCGCGGAAATACGAGTGTTCCTCCTGCGCCCCTCGTCTCTCCGAAGGCGAGAGGAGGTACGCTCGACGACGCGGCTATTCCGACAGAGCAGCTGTCGAGAACATTTTTGCGTGGGATGGATATTTCAATTAAATTCAACTTTATTTGTCAACTACCAATATGTACAGGACATAGAGGATCGAAATACCGTTTCTCTCAGCTACCCCGGCGTTGTTTAATATCGTTCTGAAAATTACTCGCAGAGACGGCTTGTACTTGTTACTTGATGAAGACGTAGACAAAAACACGAACATGAAACCGTGAAGACACCGCACCGTTTGGTCGGAGAGTAGCCGCTGCGTTGGAACGCGCTGCCATTCTCTCAGACCCCAGCGTCGGCACACACACGGAAGGACTTGGCTATTTTTAGCTATTATTATATTTAAAACGACGGTGACAATATGATTGAGGCTTGTGAAATTAGATTACTTCAAAGGAAACGTTAAAAAAAATATATCCCTGTAACTTTATTGTAATACGTTTTGTGACCTTTTTGTGTCCAGAAAATAAATCTACGTTTTGCCTCCTGATGCGGGTTTCCGCCAAATGTTTATTATTTGTTGACATGTCGTTCTCTTCGCGCCCCTTGTGCAGCGCTTTGTGACCCCCGGGTGAAAGGCGCTATATAAAATGCTATTATTATTCGGTTTGAGGCGAGTTACGTGGTTTAGACGCTGGTACGATTTGCAGTGTGTGGCAATATGGTGCCGGCAAAACCGCCTGGCTGCCTCCTCCACCTCTGCGCTTTCCTCGCTACGCCTCCGAGTCGTTCTCTCGTCGAATGAGTACCTTCGACAGTGCATGATTATGTGCGCGTTAGAAATGTGAAATTATTATTAGTAACAGCACGGGGTGACGGATAGAGGCGCAGCCCCGCAAGGTCTCGCTTTGACCGCCGCCGGTGGGGAAAGGGTGAGAGGGGCACAACTCGAGCAGAGACTCATAGATGGCTGATAAATGGATGTTTTTATTATAACAGCAGAAAATACCTGGTGAGCTTGCAAGCTCTGGCAGCGGGATTCCTGATCCTAGAACAAACGTGCGAATTAACCAACGTAATGGAGACTCGCACAATCTCGGATTCACTCACACAGACAGACCCATATACTCCCACAGACCCATAGAGTTCCATAGACCTATAAGGACTTCTCTTTGAGAGCTTGTGGGTCTCCGAGAGTCTACTGTTACGACTTGTAAACAAATTCGACTCGTACAGACAGACTGAAAAACGGAACGCGTTCGTAACCCGGGGACTGCCTGTATAGATCGACAGATGTTGTTTATTACAGCTGAAAAATACCCCGTGAGCTTGCAAGCTAATTTACGGTATTCTCGCATTGACACAACAAACGCGAGAATTGACGAAAATAATAAAAATATATATAATTGAAAATAAATAAATAAAAATACTGAAACAATAAATTAACCAAAAAACATTTAACTCGAAGGCTTTCAATGCCGAGCTGAACGACAACGATGTCCAGACACTGACCATCGTGCTTCGAAGAATCGCAAAGAAGATGACCAATGTTATCCATGACCTAAACTCATAAAGAGAGCTTTCACTATCAAAAAAACATTTACACACGGCAGCAGCAGCGTTGCACAAATCTAGCAACGCTAAACCTGCGACTGCCTGTATCTCGGTTGGGGTCTACTTCACGGCTGTGTGTGAGGAGAGGGATTCAATCTTTGCTGCTGCAAGCGAGCATTCTGCTGATGGCCATGCTGGCTCTGACGGTGTTGGTGAGCGCCGACTGCAAACGCTCGTCGATCAGAGCCTCGATTCCCTCGCTGCCCTCAGCCCCCGGTCTGTGTAAGGGTGGGACCACCGTAGGTTAAGAGACGAGACGGTGAGCGGATTAACGGTCCGGCGGGCATCGGGCGTGTTGGTCGCGTCGCACGCGTTGCCGTGAAAGAGCTCGCAAGCCCGCTCGGTACATTTCTCTGCTAGACCCGAGCTACTAATTCGAATTCGATTCTTCGAAGCGTGATGGTTATATGACGGTTTCCCCAGTGCAACAAGTTCTTCTTGAGTTGCAGACAGCCCTTCGACATTTAGAGATATAATAGTCAGTGCTGGCCTTAAGTTGTGGGAGGAAACCGGAGAGGCCTGAGGAAGGCCGTGTCGGCCTTCATAGGCGCTACTCGCTAACGGCACTTGACCCTGGAACCTGCGTGAGGCTACACGGGGGAGCTTTGTCTCTGTGTTGTAAGGACACTCACGCTGTCAGGGGTTGTTGGTCGTTGTAGGCGGCAGCATCGCTGTTCATCGCCGCTCCCGGTCCCACGTTTAGACCTTGCAGGGGAGTTCGTGATGAGGGTCACTCACCCACCCAGCCACCCAGCCACTCACTAACTTCGACTCACCCACTCATTCACTAACCCACCCACTCACAGACTAATTCATTTATTGCGAGGGTCCCACACTTAAGAGATTCATTCACTCACTCATAGAACCTCATTCACCCACTCTCACTCATTCATACACTCACCCACTTTAAAAAAAACACTCATTAATTATTTGGCCGATAACATCCTAATCTATAGGAAGCAGTCTGTGGCAATATGGCGCCGGCAAAACCGCCTGGCTGCCTCCTCCGCCTCTCTGCGCTTTCCTCATGCCTCTGAGTCCTTCTCTCGTCGAATGAATATCTTCGACATTGAATGAATATGTGCGCGTTATAAATGTAAAATTATTATTCATTCATTCACTCACCCACTCACAACACCGACTCACTCGTTCACTCACCCAGCCACTCACTCGTCTGTAACCCGGGGAACCGCCTGTGAGCGATATTCAATCCGTACCTGGGTTTGCATTTGGAGGCAAACTGTTACAATCCATGTCATCCGAAGGACCATCCTCCTACGGAAACACAGTGAACAGTGTCACTCACCAGTCCCAATATCACCAGTGTCACCAAGTGTCGAACCCAGTGTCACCAGTGTCAGACCCAGTGTCAGACCCAGTCGATCGATTCGATTCTTCGAAGCGTGATGGTTATATGACAGTTTCCCATTGCAACAAGTTATTCTTTAGTTGCAGACAGCCCTTCAACATTTAGAGATATAATAGTCAGTGCTGGCCTTAAAGGCGGGCATTGGCCTCTCTTCTTGCTCCAGACCGAGGGGCGTCTGCCATCTGTTGAGCTTCTGGACATCGTTGTCTTTCAGCTCCTTGGCTTCGAAGTGTTTGGTAGAATGTGCAGGTAATACCAAGTATTACTTGACAGGGATCGCGACGTGAACGCTTCTACCTTGATCCCCTCAGACCCAGTGCAAACCACAAAATGAGTATTTTTTTTTCAAGTTGTGTGAGGAAACCGGAGAACCCGGAGGAAACCCACGCAGAACAGGCGGGGGGGAGAACACACAAACTCCACACAGAAAGGCACCCGAGCCGGGATCCTTCTTGCCGTGAGGCGGCAGCGCTACTCACCGCTTGGTTTGCGTCAGGAGAGAGCGTATGGCCTTCCAGAATGTTCTTAACGTGTTTCACGTGGCCTCTCAATTGGGCCTGCAGGAAGTTGCACGAGGCCTGCATCGACAGGCTCAGCATGGAAAAAAGATCCTCATCTGCGGAGCACATGACGCGGAGACGGATAAAGGTGTTCGTTACGACGTCGGTAAAAAATCCCCGGTGAGCTTGCAAGCTCACAAGGGACGCGCGAGTTCCGCAGTATGACGCTGGGCTGTTCCCGTCTCTAACGCTGGCTCCCGTCTCTAACGCTGGCTCATATCTCTAACGCTGGAATCTGTCTCGAATGCTGGCTGCGGCCTCTAACGCTGGCTCATATCTCAAACGCTGGCTCGCGTCTCTAACGCGGGCTCCCGTCTCTAACACTGGCTCCCGTTTCTAACGCTGGAATCTGTCTCGAATGCTGGCTGTGGTCTCTAACGCTGGCTCATATCTCAAACGCTGGCTCCCGTCTCTAACGCCGGCTCCCGTCTCCAACGCCGGCTCCGATCTCCAACGCCGGCTCGCGTCTCTAACGCCGGCTCGCGTCTCTAACGCCGGCTCCCGTCTCTAACGCTGGAATCTGTCTCGAATGCTGGCTCGCTTCTCTAACGCCGGCTCACGTCTCTAACGCTCGGGTCTCCCTTGGTGGTGAACAGGTGTGTAGTCCTGCTGTAGTGTGCCGTGCTATGGGTACCCAAAAGGCGAATGGCTTCGTCACGGGGGTCAACTCCACTTGCGTGTTCATGCGGCGGGTTACGCATTGCGTTCTGTAACGAGTCACCAGCATACATCAGCGTCGCTGTGTCCAGCCGGGGAGACTGATTTTCAACAGCGATTCGAATTCGATTCTTCGAAGCGTGATGGTTATATGACAGTTTTCCCCATTGCAACAGGTTCTTCTTTAGTTGCAGACAGCCCTTCAACATTTAGAGATATAATAGTCAGTGCTGGCCTTAAAGGCGGCAGGCATTGGCCTCTCTTCTTGCTCCAGACTGAGGGGCTTCTGGCATCTGTTGAGCTTCTGGACATCGTTGTCTTTCAGCTCCTCGGCTTCGAAGTGTTTGGTAGAATTTGCAGGTAATACCAAGTATTACTTGACAGGGATCGCGACGTGAACGCTTCTACCTTGATCACCATTTTTCAAGCAACAGGTTAGATTAAGGCTGTGCATTGCGAGGGAAGAGTGCAACATTTTTGTACATTTAGAACACGAATTAAGATTAGCAAGCACAACTAGGCAGAAATTTCAATTCGAACTGGGATCTAAGTTTAGTAAATGGACGGTAGTGACTGTAGCTTCAAGCTCATGACAAGATTGTTCCAGAAACGTGGCGAAGCTGCCTCAAAATATTTTTTTCTCCAGTGCGGCTGCATTGAACACCATACCTCATTATCTTCAATGTCGTTTGCATCCGATTGCCTCCACCCTACACAGACAAAGATCCCCCGTGTAATAATAATAGCATTTTATAGAGCGCCTTTCACCCGAGGGTCACAAAGTGCTGCACAAGGGCATCGGAGAGAACAGCGTGTCAACAACGACAGGAAAAAAAAACCAGCTGATAAAAATCAAAGCAACGAAACTTAAATGATTAAGGCTGCTTCGAATATACTGAAAGGTCGTGAAACTGGCAATCTTAAGAGCGGCAAAAATCTGCCAGCGTCCCCTAAGATAACCCCTACGGCATTAACAAGCCGTAGGGGTCAAGTGCTGTTAGTGAGTAGCACCTATGAAGGCCGGCACGGCACACGCGGGGGTGGGTGGTCAGCACCACGCCCACTCACTTACTCACTCGCTCACCCACCCACCCATTCCGGTTTCCTCCCACAGTCCAAACACACAATGACTGGGTTAATCACCCTGCTGACTAAATCACCCCCCGGTGCCCTGCGATGGACTGCCGTCCCATCAATAGTAATAATAAAATTACATTTATAACGCGCACATATTCCTTCACTGTCGAAGGTACTCTTTCGACGAGAGAACGACTCAGGGGCGTAGCGAGGAAAGCACAGAGAGGCAGAGGGAGGCAGCCAGGCGGTTTGCCGGCGCCATATTGCCACACACTGCTTCCTATAAATTAGGATATTATCGGTCAATTAATTAATGAGTATTTTTTCAGTTGTGGGGGGGGAAACCGGAGAGCCCGGAGGAAACCCACGCAGAACAAGGGGAGAGAACACACAAACTCCACACAGAAAGGCGCCCAAGGCGGGGATCGAACCTGCTCGGGTAAGACCATTCTTTCTGTGAGGCAGGGTACCATGTGTCTGCCGGGATAGGCTCCGGCTCACCGCGACCCTCGACAGGACTAAGTAGGGGGAGCGAGAATGAATTAATAAATGAACGAACCATCTGGGCGGCTGTTGTCGTCACGTTTTCCTGAGCCCGAGGGCATGTTGGCGCCGCCTGATGCCATGCTGTCCTTCCCCCAACGTCACTGCTGCCTTGCACAGCAGCCGTGGGAATAGAGGCAGCACAACAGCGAGCCGATGAACAGAACGGATTAGTTGAACATAGGACACAGGTTTTGAAACTTAAATCCGGCTTTCAAGTGTCCCAGACCTGGCCATTATGAACCCCTAGTGTTGGAGATGGGAGTCGCGGTGTTAGAGATGGGAGTCACGGTGTTAGAGATGGGCGCCTTGGTGTTAGAGACAGGAGCCAGCGTTAGAGGTAGGAGCCAGTGTTAGAGGTAGGCGCCAGCGTTAGGTGTAAATTCGCGGAGAGAGGAACACTCGACACGACTATCCCAAAAGAGCAACTTACGACATTGATTCTCATCACACATCGAGCTTATAGGAACCCCAAACGCCCATTAACCAGAGTGGTGAAGTACAGTCAAATCACCACAGGTTAACGTTTTAGACATTAAAACTTTGGTAAACGCGTTATTAATTAATAACGATTACTTATTTTTAAAAGTTACTTTTATCTAAGAAAAATACGTTATAATTTTCAACCCCCCCCTCAGGCTGAAATCTTAACAAGGCCTCAGGCTAATATTTAACAAAATAAGAAATATATAAACATATAATAATTTACACAACCTATTAACGGCAACAGTCGCATAGTTTATCACTCGATTTATTGTAGAATTATTTGTCTTAAATTAAAAACAATTTAAAGAAATTGCTGCTAATTCAGATTGTGAGGAGCTAGTTTGAGGTGGTTCGGGATAAGTCTACCAGGCACGGCCCACTGGGCGAGAGACCTAGAGGCCGACCCAGGACACGCTGGAAACGCCTGGGAATCTCCGCAGGAAGAGGTGCAATTTGTTGTTGAGGAAAGGAATAGATGTTTAGTCTTACAGCTGAAAAATACCCAGAAACCTTGCAAGCGCTTTACGGGATTTCTGCGACACAGCAAACATGTGCTCGATTTTTCCCGCGTAAATCTCAACCCTGACGTAATTTTTTTATGTAACTACGAAGGATTAATGTTATTACAATAACGTTATCACATCAACACTACAATGTGTTATATTATCAACAGTCGATTGATATTATAATATTAATGAATTAATACAATTTCTAAACCTGGGTGAAGCTGGTCTAAACGCACAGGTGAAGAAAATTAATACTTTAATTTGCTCGATTTTTCCCGCGTAAATCTCAAACCCGAGGTGAATTATCGATGTAACTACGAATAATTCATTGAATAATTTTATTACAATAACGTTATCACGTCAACACTACAATGTGTAAAATTAAGAACAAGTCGATCGATGTTATATATTACAATATTCAATTGTAAACTAATTGTCCGATTGGTTTATATTTGCTACCACGTTTAAGCATAGCCCTTCCCGACCCGGGCACGTGGTCTATGCTTATACGCACTACGGAATTTAATTGAGTCAGCGGTTCCCGCTCTGGAACTACGGAAGGCGACAACGACAGGGCCACGGCGAAAAGGCGATCGGAATATAAACAAATAAATACTTCTACATTTCGTAATCGTTTATCTTCTGGGTAAGTTTACATCACCGTGCGATTCGCGATTGCCATATGTTCGAGAAAGAATGTTAAAGAATTGAAGGGGATTTTTTTAAATCCGTAGCTGATAGTATTTTTATTTTTCTAACATTGCCCTACGGAAAGCCGCGTGGTTTTGACCAAAAATAAAATCGCATCTGAACACTTAAGCTCACGGGTTCCTAATAGACGAACACTTGTGTCTTTAGCACCGTTTTCGAGTTTATCTGACAATGTTTTGCCGCAGTGTGAGCAACAACGGCAAAGATGTTTAAACTTTAATAGTAAAACATTGCCACACCTAGGCCTTGAGGCCTTGACGCATCGAGTCCTCGGTCTGGCCTAGTTTATTCTCCGGGTTTCCCACACCCGCGACCCGCCTGACGGATCAGGAAACACCGTAGGCGCGACGAATTAACTAGGCCTCGCCTTATAAACCATTTTAAATAACTAACAATTGTAAGGTCACACGGTACGGCAGCAGATTGATCTTGAACGATAATAATGCTTATTATTGTTACTAGAGAGTTATATATGTAATGACGTTTTGCTTTACAGGAATTTGGATCGTAACACTGAAATGCATTAACGTCAATCACGTAATTATATTTGGCCGTGGTCTAACTTGAAGACACATGAGAGACTCATAGACTCACACAGACCCACACACACCCACAGAGACCCACACTCGCACACACATAATTCTCAGGACTCTTAGTGAGGTTCTGTTTGTGAGTTTAGGTCATGTGAAGGTGTGTACGTGAAGTGCACCCGTCGATATGCCGGAGCAAACGAGCGAGCACATGCATCACTTACCTCAAGAGATGGCACCGACGTTTCGCTGGCATTACAGCTAGCATGCTCCGGCATATCGACGGGTGCACTTCACTTACACACCTTCTTCACATGACCTAAACTCACAAACAGAACCTCACTATGAATAACATTGGTCATGAAAGCCTTCGAGTTAATCCCAGGACTCTCTTGCTCGTTAGCATCTTCACAATTACAGAAGCAGTCTTCTTGATTCTGGGGCCCCAGGCATAATTCATTGATGCCCCCCGCACTGATTAAAAACCACAGTATCCTGGCAATGCATGTTGCAGTAATGGACTTCAATTTCAATCCTAGATTTTATAGATTTATTTTAACAGATCGCCGAGCAGAAAACAAGCATTCTGGTATACACGACTTATTGTTATTTTTCAAAGCAATGTAAAACGCGTGGCACATATTGATTCAATTTCGAATGTGTTGCTTACAAGAGAGAACAAGTTCTTATTTAGTTGCAGATGGGGCTATAAGACCGGCCCAACCACCTGTGAATGTGGAGAAGCAGACCATACTATGGCGCACTGCCTTGTCTGCCCTCTACTACCCAACCTCTGCAGCTCAAAAGACCTTGCAGAGTTCAATAAAAATGCAAATAACTCGGTAAAGAAATGGGAAACTGTCATATAACCATTACGCTTCGAAGAATCGAAAAGAAGGAGAATACAAGACAGAACGAACGACTGTTGTGAAACTTGTGGAATTGTCTGTACGAAAGGCCAGACAGCCGGGTTACCCCGTGGTTAATAGCGCTAGCGGCTAAACCCAGAATCTTAGTGTCTGTGAACCGGCCATTATGAACCCCCCGAGACAGAGCCAGGGCTTGAATCCATAACCAGGCGGTTCGATTCCCGTCTGGGGCGCCTTTCTGTGTGGAGTTTGTGTGTTCTCTCTCCCTGTTCTGCGTGGGTTTCCTCCGGGTTCGCCGGTTTCCTCCCACAACATAAAAAAACACTCATTACTTAGTTGGCCGATGACATCGTAATATATAGGAAGCAGTGTGTGGCAATATGGCGCCGGCAAACCGCCTGGCTGCCTCCTCCTCCGCCTCTCTGCGCTTTCCTCGCTACGCCTCTGAGTCGTTCTCTCGTCGAATGAATACCTTTGACATTGAATTAATATGCCCGCGTTATAAATGTAAAATTATTATATTGTTATTACAGACGGAGCCCGTTGCTCCGATGGATTACGACGATGCTACTGCCGGTGGTGGTGGTGGCGGCGCCGGTGACATCCACCTGTGCCTCAAATGCCAAGTGACAATCCCCGGCCTGGACCGATACATTCGGCACTGCCGGGTGGAGTGCGTCCATTCGGTGAGTGCGGCGACGGCGTTGTGTTTGCGGACGCCGCTCCTGCTGACTGCTCACTCACTCAACCACTGGCCTACTGGCTCAGTCACCTGCTCAGTCACTCAGTCGCTCGCTCGCTCGTTCGCCCGCTCACCCACCCACCCACCGGATACCTCGGTTTCCTCCCATAGTCCAAAGACACAGTTGTTGCCACTCACCCACCCACCCAAAGACACCTCGCGTTGCACCCGTTGATTCGGAGGCGCGGAGCCTGGCTCCGTCGGTTTGTCGCGAGTCGATGAAGAGGTGATTTTTTTAAAGTTTTTTGAAGATTGTGGGGGACTGTGTTCGGCCTAATAGATGTGGCTACAGGCTGTTCCAGGTGCCGCGACCGAGAATCGGCATTGTGCGAAGGTTGTGCTGTGAGCGCGGTGTGCGGAGTAGGTGCCGCGATGAGCCGCGTAGAGTGCGGGATTGTGTCGGGGCGAGTAGCCGGAGTAGCGATGCGAGGTATTTAGGGTGTCCTGTGTGGATAGCGCGGTTGGCATATTATTTCTGTTTTGTAAGCGATGCCGTTGCTGGATGGGTAGCCAGTGTAGAGTCTCCATGCATTTTGTGGTTGGTTGGTCGGTCACATCTTTCTATCTATGTAGGCCGCGGCGGCCGCTCCTCTGCCGTCCCCTGCACGGCCCCCTGGGACGGAGCCGGCTAACCGAGGCGGCGACTGTGCCAGCGACGGTGCAAGCGGAGGTGCTCATGAAGGTGACGGTGATGTTCCGAGTTAGATTCAACACGAGTTAGACCTTGCTGTGATTGGACTTGGGCGGCGTGGGGTGCGAGGACTGGCGTCTCATCCATCCATCCATTTTCTAAACCGCTTGTCCCGGTGAGGGTCGGGATTAGGCAGGTGTTGTCGCGTGAACAAAAAGTGACAATTATTTACTGCTTCAGCATCACACCGCCTCTGTGTCGGAGAGCGAAACCCACGACATTTAATAATAATAATAATAGCGTTTTATATAGTGCCTTTCACCCGAGGGTCACAAAGCGCTGCACAATGGCCGCGAAGAGAACAGCATGTCAACCATGAAAAGTAAATAAATAAAAAACCAAAGGGACAATTTTTTTGTTAATGATTAAGGCTGCTTCGAAACACGACGTTTCGCTGATAGATAGATATGATAGATGTTTATTATTACAGCATTGACACAACAAACATGCGAATTGCTGACAATTGAAATAATATGCAAGATTATAAATAACCAAAAAAATGTTAAATCAACCAAGCAAAAAACATTTACACATATCATTGCACGCAATTTTACAAATAAAAACAGTCCAAAATACACAGCATTGCACACATTTTTCAAGTAACAGGTAAGATTAAGGCTGTGCATTGCGATAGTCTTATTCTTTGCGATTCTTCGAAGCACGATGGTCAGCTTCTGGACATCAGCTCAGCCTCGAAGTGTTTGTGAAAACAACGAAAGCATGTTTAGGGTAACATAATCAACTTTAAGAGGGAAGAGTGCAAAAATTAGAACACGAATCAAGATTAGCAATCTAAACTAGGCAGACATTTCAATTCTAACTGGGATCTAAGTTTAGTAATGGACGGTAGTGACCGTAGCTTCAATAATAACAACAATAATTTTACATTCCCCCGCTTCCCCGCAGCTTGCGCCGCCGAGGAGGCGGCGGCGGAGAAGTTCTCCGCGCGACCCGGCGATCAAACCTCGGTCCTCGAGGAGGTGACGGAAGAGGTAACGGAGGAGGTGACGGAGGAGGAAGTCACGGAGGAGGTCATCGCCGCGCCGGGCGGGACGGAGACGCCCATCGATCCCGGCGACGATTCGAGAGCCGGCAACGACGGAGCGAGGTTGTCGATGGAGACCGTCGAAACGGTCTCGGACCTTGTGGAAGTTGAGGAGCCCGAGGAGACGGACGTTGCTGTTGGGGCAGGCGTGTCGGGGCCTTCCGGTGCGGGCGTCGATCGAACGAACGGCCTCGCGGGCAAACGACCGACCCGCCGGGCGAATTCCTCCGACCGACGCGAGGCGGCTAGCCGCGACCGCGAACAGCGGAGGGTTCCGGAAACGCGCGCCGTGACCGCCGCCGTGACCGCCGCTGCCTCCAGCCGAGCCTCGGCGCGGCTCCAAACCCGGCGGGAGAAGATCCGGAGCCGGTGCTTCTGCTGCTCGGGGAGAGAGGCTCACGGCCACGCCGGGCCGGCGACGGCGCCCGCAGGGAGGGCCGGGGATAAGGGGCCGGCAGGGAACGCCGGGGAGACGGGTGCCGGCAAACGGAGGGGGCGACCGCCCGCTGGTGTTGGAGCAGGTGGTGGTGGCGGAGATGGGGGAGGAGGTGGTGAAGGAGGAGATGGAGAAGATGGTGGTGGAGGAGGTGGAGGAGGTGGCGGTGGAAAACCAGGAGTTGATGCTGTTGGGGGTGACGGAGGAGGTGGTGGTGGTGGTGGTGGTGGTTGTGGTGGTGGTGGCGAAGCGGGCGGAGAACGAGACGGAGGAAGAGGAGGAAGAGGCGTCGGGAGAGGACGCGGCAGAGGAGCCGGGAGGCGCCGCGGGCGCGGCAAAGCCGTGCCGGATCGCAGCCGCGCCGCGGGCGACGGCAAACCGCGCGGTTACGACGACGCTAAGGAGGAGGAGGGGGGCGACGCCACGGAGACAGCGGCGTCGCGCGCGGCGAGCGACCGCACCGGACAAACCCCCGGTGGCGGCGATACCGGCGATCACGCGACGCAGAAACCGGTGCTATCACCGCGAGGCGGTTGCGGCCAACACCACGACGACGAACCGATGACGGAGGGATTTAGCAACGGTGGCGGTGGAATCGGCGACGCCGGTGGGATTGCCGGTGCCGGTAGCGGCCGATCCGATTTGGCGGGCAAACCGGTCGCCGCCGCCAAATCTGACAATGATAACGACGACGACGATGAGGAGGAGGAGGATGAGGAGGATTTTGGCGACGATTCGGAGACTTGGCAGCCGCGAGGCGGGGTCGCGGGTCGGAGGTCGAGGGTCGGCGCTCAGCAGGGGGGCGGCCGCAGCAAGAGGCGGCGCGTCGGTGCGGCGACGCCGCCAGAGCAACAACCGCAACGACAACCGCAAGAGGGCGCGGTTGGCGGCGGGCGGTTGAAGCGGTGGCACGGGGTTGAGACCGTCGCGGCAGTTGCTGCCGTCGACTCCGCGCCGCCGCCGCAACAACCGCAACAACCGCAGCAACCGCCGCGAGGCGCTGGCGGGCGACCCAAGCGCCGCCGCAGCTCCGACGCCGAACCGGTTCCAACAACCACAACAACTGCCGGCGACGCCGGCGTTACCACGACCACGACGATAACCACCGCCGTGACGCCGCAACCGCGAGTCGCGCAACAAGCGCTACGAGCCGACGCCGGCGGCACCGCAACAACCGCAACAACCGCGACCGAAACCGAGACCGCGCCGCCCCCGAAGCGCCGCAAGGGCCGCCCGCGGCAGGACCGGTCGCGGACGTGCGCCGAGTGCGGCTACGTGGCGGCCACGCACACCAACCTGGAGATTCACGAGCGCAGGCGGCACCGGCGCGCCTACAGCTACCTGTGCCGCGCCTGCCACTACTACACCGTCACCAAGGGCGACATGGACCGGCACTGCGCCACCTGGAAGCACCGGCGGCGCACCGAGGCCGGCGCCGAGCCCGGCGCGGCGACCGACGGCGCGCCGGCGGCGACGACCGCGGTGGTGGCGATGGTCGGCGAAGCGGCCGATCCGGCGGGCGATTCGGTGACGGAGGGCGGCGGAGGCGGCGGCGCAAAGCGGGCCTTCCAGTGCCGATCGTGCCCCAGGTCGGTGTCGACGGCGCAAGCCCTGGAGGCCCACGTGAGGCGCAAGCACCGCGGCGAGTTTAAGTTCGAGTGCACGGCCTGCGGCTACCGGGCCCTGACCCGGGCCGAGATGGCGCGGCACGCCGCCACGGGGAAACACCGCACGCGGAGCCGAGCGCTGCTGCTGAGGCAGGGGATCGAGGCCGGTGGTGGCGGTGACGGTGGTGGGGGTGGTGGTGGTGGGAATGATGAGGCGGTCGGGATGGTGGAGGTGTTGTGTGACGGTAGCGGCGGTGCTGATGCTGGTGGGAAGGAGAAGGTGGTTGTGACGGTGAATGTTTTGGGTGGCGGTGGTGACGGTGGTGGTGGCGGTAGGAAGGAGGTGGTTGAGATGGTGCAAGTCTTGGGTGGTGATTGTGACGGTGGTGGTGCCGTGAAGGTGGTTGGGGTGGTGACAGTGTTGGGTGATGGTGGTGGTGGTGGTGTTGGAGGCAGCGTTAATGGTGACACCAGTACCACCGGCAGCGGTGGTGGTGGTGGTGCCAAGGAAGATACTGCGGCTGCGGCAGCGGAGATTTTGTGCGATTCTGGTGTCGTAGCCGTGGCCGACAAACCGCTCGGCACCGTAGCGATTTTCTCCGACGTTGGTGGCACAGACGATCCAAAACACCGGCCACTCATCGTCGCTCAAGGCGCGCATCCGTACGAACCGACTTCGACACCATCGTCGTCTCTCCGTCCTCCCGCCGATCGCAGCGGCGGCGACGCGCAGAGCGCCGGCGACATTCTGACGAGCCTGTGCCGGGCGCTGAGCGCGGAGCCGGTGCCGGGAGATTGCGGCGGCGGCGGCAGCGGTGGCGGCGCCGAAAAACCGGAAGACGCGACTGAGCAGGACGACGACGAGGAGGAGGAGGAGGAGAGGCGGCGGCAGTCGGCGCTCGCCGCCAGGGTCCGTGACGGAGGCGGCGACCTCCTGCAGGCGCTTTGCGACACGATGGTGGGGCGGCCTGGCGACGAGGTCGCGGGCGAGGAGGTGGCGGGCGACGAGGTGGAGGTTGTGACCAGCAGCCACCACCAGCGCCGGCGGGAGGAGGAGGAGGAGGAGGTGGTGGTGATGGTGACGGTGGAGGATTGTCGGACAGATGCTTCGCCCGGTTTCGCCGCGCCGGCTCAGGACCGACCAGGAGATGGAGGTGGTGGAGGAGGAGGTGGAGGAACGGACGAGGTGGTGGTGGAAGCGGAGGAGGCGGCGCTGACGATGGAACGGATGTGCCGAGCGATGATGTTGCGATGGAACCCGGGCGATGGTGCGGATGGTGGTGGTGGTGGTGGCGGTGGGTACACCGCGGTGACGGAGGTGCCTGGCGAGCAGCCACAAGAGGCCGCTGTCGAGCACGGTGGTGGTGAAGGAGGAGGAGGTGAGTGGGGGTGGTGAGTGAGTGACTGGGTGGGTGAGTGTGTGGGTGAGTGAGGCATCTCGGTCAGGCAGCCCACCGTGACACCTGAGTCTGTCCCGTGACCTCCTGTCGGCGAGCCTTCGACACTTCACGTGATAACCTCAGGGTGCATACGGCCTGGCACGGTCGCCGTGCTGACGTCACCGCCACTTAGTGGCGAATGGCGGTCGTTGTTGTGTGAGTAAGTGAGTGAGTGTTCTTCTTTTCGATTCTTCGAAGCGTGATGGTTATATGACAGTTTCCCATTTCTTTACACAGTCCTTTGCATTTTTATTGAACTCTGCAAGTGAGTGGCGAGTGAGTTGTGTGAGTGGTTGAGCGAGCGAGTGGGTGAGCGGTGACTAAACCACACTTCTCTCCCTTCCCCGCTCCACCCCACCCACCCAGCTGTCTACACCGTGGCCGCAACCGCCGCCGCAACCGCCGCCACAACCGCCGCCACAACAACCGCCTCAACCGCTCCGGACCAACATCAGGAGACGGAGGTCGCGACGCTCATCGCTGCGGCGCGGGCGGCGCAAACCCTCGATGGCGCCGGTGGCGGCGGTGGTGGTGGTGGCGGTGGTGGTGGCGGTGCGGTTGTTTCACCGCGCCGCCGGCAGGAAGAGGAGTTTGACTCCACAATCGTGAGAGTGCGGAAGCCGATCGGCTCGGTGGCGGAGTTGGTGGCGCCGGGAAAGACTGGCGCTGTGGTATACACGGAGTGGAGGCATTGGTCCACTCGGAATCACCCATTCACGAATTCAATCATTCAGTCGTTCACTCATTCCACTCACCCAATCTTTCATTCAGAGAGGGAGACATTGGTCCACTTGGAAGCACCCATTCACCCACCCAATCATTCACTCAGAGAGAGAAGGAGGGAGTCATTGGCCAACGCATTCACTCATTCACTCACCTAATCATTCACTCATTCGTAGAGGTGGGAGTCATTGGTCCACTCAGAATCACCCATTCACGAATTCAATCATTTAGTCGTTCACTCAGGGAGGGTGGGAGGGAGGGAGTCATTGGTCCACGCATTTGCTCATTCACTCACTCATTCACTCTCCCAATCATTCACTCGGAAAGGCGCTATATAAATGCTATTATTATTATTATCGTCATGTTCCCGTTATATTACTGTCATATTGTTGCCATGTTGTCGCCATGTTGCTGTCATGTTGTTGTCATGTTGCCGGCGTGTTTACGTGTCTCCATGTGGTTGCCGCGGTGACCGCTGGTCAGGCTGGCGACGCCGACCGCGACGCGAGTGTGGTGAAGCTGGTGCCGGGCACCGTCTCTCCTCCGCAGCTGCTGCCGGTGAGGAGCAGGGCGGGGGGTGTGTGTGTGTGTGAGTATGTGAGTCTGTGTATGACTCGGCCTCAAATGAGTACCTTGTGCGGTGTGTAAACAATGCCACTTTGGGAGACAAAGGCGGCCGGGCATGGTGCTGGTCACCTACCCACTCGTGTGTGCAATGCTATGTGTAAATGTTTTTTGTTGTTGGTTGATTTAAATTTGGCTACGTATGAGTCTTGTATATATTTTAATTATTGTCAGCAATTCGTGTGCTTGTTGTGTCAATGTCCCGTAAAGCGTTTGCAAGCTCACTGGGTATTTTTCTGCTGTAATAATAAACATCTATCTCTCCACCACCTCCTATCCACCACCACCTCCTCCACCACCACATCCACCACCACCACCTCCTCCACCACCACCACCACCTCCTCCACCTTTCTGCTGTAATAATAAACATCCATTCATCCATCCTCCTCATCCACCTCCTCCACCACCTCCTCATCCACCCACCCCACCCCCAGTCCACAGCTACCGCCGCACCCACCAGCTCCTCCACCTCCTCGACGGCGACACCACACCCGCACGCAACCACGGGCGACGACGACGACGACGATGATGGGGGGGACGCCGGCGCGGAGCGGCCCTTCCTGTGCGTGCCGTGCAGCCGGGCCTTCCCCACGGAGGAAGCGGTGCACCGGCACTGCGCCGGCGCGCGCCACCAGGCTGCCCAGCAGGCCCTGGCGGGCACCGCACACACGGTACGGCTCGTAATAATGACAGTAATAATTTAACATTTATAACGCGCGGCACATATTCATTTAATGTCGAAGGTGCTCGTTCGACGAGAGAACGACTCGGAGGCGCGGCGAGGAAAGCGCAGAGAGGCGGAGGAGGCGTCCAGGCGGTTTTGCCGGCGCCATATTGCCACTAGACACTGCTTCCTATATATGAATACCTTCGACGTCGAATGAATATGTGCCGCGCGGCGTTACAAACGTGAAATTATCATCATTGATAAACATCTCTAATAGTAATAATAATAACAACGGGGATCAAGGTAGAAGCGTTCACGTCGCGATCCCTGTCAAGTAATACTTGGTATTACCTGCAAATTCTACCAAACACTTCGAAGCCGAGGAGCTGAAAGACAACGATGTCCAGAAGCTCAACAGATGCCAGAAGCCCCCTCGGTCTGGAAGCAAGAGAGGCCAATGCCCACCGTCAGGACTGACTAATTATATCTCGAAATGTTGAAGGGATGTCTGCGACTAAAGAAGAACTTGTTGCAAATGGGAAACTGTCATATAACCATCACGCTTCGAAGAATCGAATCGAATTCGTAGTAATAACAGCAAACATCTATCCATCTTTCTCTCGTTACGAAACCAGGAGGCGCCGGCGACCGCCTGCAAGTGCTACCGCTGCAGCCTGGAGTACCCGTCTTTCTCCGACCTGCTGTCCCACGTGCGGCGGGCGCACCGCGGCAGCGTGCGGGACCTGTCGGTGTTCGTCCGCGAGGACTGCGCCACCGTGGAGCGGGAGCGGCGCCAGCTCGTCGGCCTGGCCACGTGCCCGCACTGCCCGCGGGAGTTCCGCGGAGGAAGGGTGCCCGCGTTCCTCGCTCACCTGCGCACACACACCGGTGGGTGGGTCAATGAGTGTGGATGAATGAATGCATGGGTGGATGGGTGAGTGGGTGGGTAAGTGACTAAGTGGATTAATTAATGCATGGGTGGGTGGAGTGTGGGTGAGCTGCACTTGGCCCCACTACCGCCTGGCGAGGCTACACGGGTCACCTTTGTCTCTGTGTTGGCGCACACACACACAGGCTCCAAGCCGTTCCACTGTCAGATCTGCGGCTTCGCGAGCGCTCAGCGCGGAGACCTCAGGAACCACGTCAAGAGGCATCTGGGAGTGAAGGACCACAGCTGCAGCCTGTGCGGGTGAGTGTGTGAGCGTGCCACAACGCGGTGGGGCCTTACCATCAGCCCCACCGAGACTAAGCACCTGCCTGGGTATTTTAAAACACCGGACACTCGACCATCCCAGCTCTCCATGAGGTAGTGGTGGAGAGAGTGGAGAAGTTCCCATATCTAGGCAGTGCGCTTACGGCTGGCTCCGGTTTAGCAGCGGAGGTCTCGCTCCGAATCAGTCGAGCGGCATTATCATTCCATCGGCTGCGTAACTCTGTGTGGAAGCTGCCCGGCCTGTCGCTCCGCACGAAGCTCCGGGTCTTCTCAGCCGTGGTCATGCCGTCTCTTCTCTACGCCAGCGAAACGTGGACCCCCCTGGCGGAACATCTACCCCAATTGGAAACATTCCTGGGTTTAACCAGGCTGGATTACTGTGTGACGAGCTCAAAAATATTAGAAAGGTCTGGACAAAGTACCATTTGTGAGCTCCTCCGGCAGGCGAGGCTGAGGTGGCTGGGCCATGTAGCCCGCATGGCCAGCC
Organism: Geotria australis; assembly: GCA_036362915.1. Classification (NCBI taxonomy): domain Eukaryota; kingdom Metazoa; phylum Chordata; class Hyperoartia; order Petromyzontiformes; family Geotriidae; genus Geotria; species Geotria australis. The sequence goes on along the minus strand of JAZEWU010000003.1, from coordinate 8,892,322 downwards.
ATCGCATGGCCAGCCATCGCATGGCCAGCCATCGCATGGCCAGCCATCGCTGCCTCCTCCGCCTCTCTGTGCTTTCCTCGCTACGCCTCCGAGTCGTTCTCTCGGCGAATGAATTACCTCCGACATTGAATAAATATGTGCCACGCCGCGTTACAAATGTAAACTCTATCTGTCTATCTTTGTCTCTGTGTGCAGGTGGAGTTTTGTGATGAAGAAACACCTGAAGTCGCACATGCTCGGAAAACACGGAGTCGGGATTCGCAAGGAGAGGTGAGGACACCGCTAGCAGTAAGGGCAGCAGCATCATCATCAGCAGCAATATCATCAGCATAAATATCTTTGTCATGAATATCAGCAGCAGCATCATCTAGTGATGATGATGGCGATGATTAAAATGATGTTGACTACGATTATGATGAAGATATATAGATGTTTATTATTACAGCAGAAAAATACCCAGTGAGCTTGCAAGCTCTTTACGGGATTCCTGCGATTTGACTAACAAAAATTAAACAAGAAAATTAACCATCCATCCATTAACCAAGCCAAAAAAATACATTTACACACAGCATTGCACAAATGTATCAAATAAACAAGTAGAAATACAGTTATGCATTGCGATGGGAAAAACGAAAACCTATTATAGGTAGCGTATTCAACATTGAGAGGAAATAGTGCAACATTTTTGCAACATTTCAAACACAAATCAAGATTTGCGGTAATCACTACTAGGCAGAAATTAAAATTCTAACTGGGATCTAAGGTTAGTCTTTGACGATATTGACTAGCTTCGAGCTCACGGCAATGTTGTTCCGAAAACGTGGGGCAGCCGCTACAAGACGATGACGTTAACGATTTTGATGATGACAATAATAATAATAGCGTTTTATATAGCGCCTTTCACCCGAGGGTCACAAAGCGCTGCACAAGGGCCGCGAAGAGAACGTCATGTCAACAATGATTTTTTTTTGTTTTTATGTTAACGATGATGTTAACGCCGATGACCACGGTGACGATGATGATGTTAACGATGGTGACCGCGGTGACGACGACGCAGGAAGTACCACTGCCACATCTGTGCGCGCGGCTTCCTGGAGCGCTGGGTTCTGAGGAACCACCTGAAACTGCACCTGGGAGTCAAACCATTCCCGTGCAGCTGGGGCGGATGTCACTACACGTTCCCCACTCAGTCGGCCATGCGGGACCACTACCGCACGCACACAGGTACGCACAGAGATACACACACTCAATCACTCACTCATACAGAGATACATACACTCATATACTACGCAGTCCGCCACGTGAAACCACTATCTCACACACACAGGTACGCACACTGATACACACTGATGCAGAGATGGGGATCAAGGTAGAAGCGTTCACGTCGCGATCCCTGTCAAGTAATACTTGGTATTACCTGCAAATTCTACCAAACACTTCGAAGCCGAGGAGCCGAAAGACAACGATGTCCAGAAGCTCAACAGACGCCAGAAGCCCCTCAGTCTGGAGCAAGAAGAGAGGCCAATGCCTGCCGCCTTTAAGGCCAGCACTGACTATCATATCTCTAAATGTTGGAGGGCTGTCTACAACTAAAGAAGAACCATCACGCTTCGAAGAATCGAATCGAATTCGAATGCAGAGATACACACACACACTGTCACTCATACAGACATATACATGTTCTTACATGATGTTTCTCTTTTTAATGACCTATCTGTCTCTGTGTCTCGCTGTCTGCCTCTCTCTCTGTCTCTCTGTCTCTGTGTCTTCCTCTCTCTGTCTCTCTCTGTGTCTCTGAAGGAGAGAAGAAGTATCTGTGCGACCTGTGCGGTTTTGCCGGAGGCACCAAACACGCACTCACCAAACACAAACGCCAGCACACCGGTGAGACCCACATCGCCACCACATCACCACCATCATCATCATCACCGCCATCACCACCATCACCATCATCTCCACCAGCTCCACCACCACCACCTGACCCTAACCCTGACTCTAACCCTAACCCTGACTCTAACCCTCAATCTAACCCTGACTCTAACCCTAACCCTGACTCTAACCCTAACCCTGACTCTAACCCTCAATCTAACCCTGACTCTAACCCTGACTCTAAACCTAACCCTCGATCTAACCCTGACTCTAACCCTGACCCTAACTCTGACCCCTGACTCTAACCCTGACTCTAATCCTAACCCTGACCCTAACGTGACCTGGGTTCTAACCGTGACCTCCACAGGCGACAA
>JAZEWU010000003.1:8814283-8834724 GCA_036362915.1 Geotria australis | reverse complement strand
TATTAATGGATGGATGGATGGATTAATATCCATCCATTCATTTTTAATGGATGGATATTATTATTAATGGATGGATCAAGGTTGCTCCAACCACGTTTGCTGTACCTACCCGCCCGGCCCCCAACTTTCAGCAGAACTTCGAGGACCTTCATCGGTCATCGTCGCTGCCGCTGCCGCCGCCGCGTCATCCCGTCTGCGGCATCTTCTCGCCCCGACCCGTCTCGGGCGGCACCGTGGGCGGTAGCGGCCGAGGTCTCATGGCTGCGGCCTGCCATCCCGGCGTACGATTGGCCGTCAAGCGCGAGCCCTCCGACGACAAGCTCGGAACCAGGCCGCGTGTCGCCGGATCGACCGCGGGATTTGCCGCGAGCCCGTTTCACGGACACCCGACGCCTCCGTCGACTCCCGTGCCCAGCCCGCTGTACCTCGGAGGTCACCATCATCATCATCATCAGCAGCAGCATCATCAGCAACAGCATCAGCAGCAGCATCATCAGCAGAATAGGGCGGTTGAGAGTGTTGAGCAGAACGCGATGCATTCAAACGCTCATCAGCATCACCTCGTGAATCATCATCATCATCATCAGCAGCAGCAGCAGCAGCTTCACCAACACCATCATCATCAGCAGATGCACCAGCCGCATGCGCATGACGAAGATGAAGAGCTCTATAATCATCATCATCGTCATCAGCAGCATCAGCAGCAGCATCATCAGCAGTCTGAGCAGCAGCACCACCACCACGCTCTTCAGCAGCAACCGTCTCAACAACACCCGCAGCAGCTGCATCAGCACCCTCAGTACCAGGAGCAGGAACAGCTCCACCAAACGGCACATTGTCAACCTCAACAACCTCCTCCTCAACCTCCTCCTCAGCATCCTCAACATCATCCTCAACCATCTCAACCATCTCCCCACCACCAGCACCACCACCAGCACCAGCACCAACAACACCACAGCGGAAGAACGAGGTCCAGCAAGAAGTCTGTGGACAGGTCGACGGAGGACTACCGGGCGCGGCGCGAGCGCAACAACGTGGCCGTCCGCAAGAGCCGCGACAAGGCCAAGCTGAGGTCCATGGAGACGGCCTCCAGGGTGCTGGAGCTCACGGCCGACAACGAGAGGCTGAGGGCCCGCGGCGAGCAGCTGGCCCTCGAGCTGAGGGCCCTGAAGGCCCTGCTCGGGCGGGTGCCGGATGCGGCCTTGATGGCGGCGTCCGGTGGAGGAGGAGGAGGAGGAGGTGGTGGTGGTGGAGGAGTGTTGATGGGGTTGAGTGGGCGACAGGATAAGGGAGGGAGGTGATTGTGTCGGTGGAGGTGGTGGTGGAGATTCTGTGATGTTTGGTGGAGGAGGTGGTTGAGGAGGTTGAGGAGGTGGAGGAGGAGGAGTGTTGATGGGATTGAATGGACGACAGGAGAAGGGAGGGAGATGATTGTGTTACAGGTGGTGGTGGTGCTGGTCACCCACCTCTTCACGTGCCGTGTTGACCTTCGTAGGTGCTGCTCGCTAACGGCACTTGACCCTACAGTCTGGTTAAGGCTATACGGGGGATCTTTGTCTTCGTCTTGGTGGAGGTGGTGGTGGAGATTCTGTGATGTTTCGTGGAGGAGGTGGTTGAGGAGGTGGTGGTGGAGGAGTGTTGATGAGGTTGAATGGACGACAGGATAAGGGAGGGAGATGTTTCTGCAGGTGTCGGTGGAGGTTCTTTAATGTTTGGTGGAGGAGGTGGTGGAGGTGATGGTTGACGGTGGTGGTGGTGATGGCTCCTATCTCTAACACTGGCTCCTACCTCTAACACCGCCTCCTATCTCTAACACTTACAAGCTCTGGAAGCGTAGACTCCTGCTACACACCAAACGTGCGGATTAACCAACACAAACAATACGTACGATTTACAGCATTAAACCGTGCAGAGATTTTTTTTTTTAAACTTAAGCCATAATCATAATGATTGCTTGACTCTCAGTTTATCTGTCCTGATGTTACTGACATGCCGTTCTTCTCCACAGCCTTGTGCAGCGCTTTGTGACCATCGGGTGAAAGGCGCTCTATATAAATGCTATTATTCTTATTATTAATACAGAATGTTGCCACAAGACAAAAAGTGAGAATCATTCCAATATTAATTTTTTTCAAGGGACAGAGCAGTGCAAGAGTGTAACGGTGGAATAAGTTGAACAACCGTTGGATCTGTTTTGCCGTTGTACAGACTGGGCTACAGAGAAAGCCGTCTGGGTGTTGGGTCAATACGTTTGAAGGACAATGCACCATCATAGCATCAATTTGCATGGTTTTGCCACAAGCATATGTGGCTGCCTGCAAACTGGAGCCTTTGCAAAAAGGTGTCCACTTAGTGTTTAAACATCTTAACACGGTTTTCTCATTGCCGGAAAGGTTAAAACCTCGTATTTTCTACATTATTTGAAGAACCGTGTTGTGAATACAATGAGACCGCATGTGCCGCCATTGAATCCACCTATGAGTGCCTTTCTCTATGAGACTCTATGTATCTCTATGATACTCTGTGTATCTCTGAGACTCTATGTATCTCTATGAGACTCTATGTATCTCTGTGAGACTCTATGTATCTCTGTGAGTTTTTGTGTATCTCTATGAGTCTCTGTGTGTCTCTATGAGTCTCTGTGTATCTCTATGAGTTTATATGGGTCTGTGTGTCTCTATGAGCCTTATGGAGCTCTATGAGTCTATATGTATCTCTATAAGGCTCTGTGTGTCTCTATGAGTCTCTATGCGTCTATGTGTCTCTATGAGCCTCCTTGTATCTCTCTGAGTCTCTGTGCGTCTCTTGATGTACACCTAGGACCCCCAATATTAACGCCCAATGACCTTCGGTGACCTCTGATGACCCCAAATGACCCCTGATGTTTACATTACAAGCCGCGCTAGGTACTCATTCAAGGCTGAGTCGACCCAGGGGAGGCCCACCACTGGGTTCTGATAATCACCGTCCCAACCGCCCCCAACCACCGCAGTTGAGTGGTGGGGTAAAATGTGGGTAACACTTTACAGTTTTAGTATAACCAAGTACACCTCTCTGTGGGTCTCCACGTGAGTATGTGGGTCTCTGTGTGAGTGGATGGGTCTCTATGTAAGTCTGTGAGTCTCTATGTGATTCTATGCATCTTTGTGCAAGTCTATGCATCTCTGTGCAAGTCTATGCATCTCTGTGTGAGTCTATGGGTCTTCTACGTGACTCTATGGGTCTCTACGTGAGCCTATGGGTCTCTATGTGAGTCTACGTATCTCTATGTAAATCTATGCATCTCTGTGTGAGTATATCGGTCTCTACGAGAGTCTACGGATCTCTATGAGAGTCTATGGGGTCTCTGTGCGAGGCTACGGACACGTGTAGACCTTCATAGGTGCTGCTCGTTAACGGCACTTGCCCGTACAGTCTGCTAAGGCTATACGGGGGATCTTTGTCTTTGTAGACGTTGCTTCGCACAGGTGGGGTAACAAGTGGGTATACTCTCCGCTCTCCACCGGCAACCAAACCCGCTATAGCGGCATCTAGTGGGCGATTCTTCCACCGGCAGTGCCTTGATTCGTGGCGTTACAGGGGTTGCGCCTTTGTCCCTAGTCTGAACCCTATTAACCCCGTGTCTGTGTGTGCGTGCACCTAGCCTGGCACGGGCGCCGTGGTGGCATCACCGCCGCTCAGTGGCGGTGCAGAAAGACAAAGGCGGCGGAGATAATCACGAAATTGACTTAAGAGGAAAGGGTGGGGTCTCACAGAAAGGATGGTCTTGCCCGAGCAGGTTCGATCCCCGCCTTGGGCGCCTTTCTGTGTGGAGTTTGTGTGTCCTCTACCCCCTGTTCTGCGTGGGTTTCCTCCGGGCTCTCCGGTTTCCTCCCTCAACTTAAAAAAAAACACTCATTAATTATTTGGCCGATAACATCATAATATATAGGAAGCAGTGTCTAGTGGCAATATGGCGCCGGCAAACCGCCTGGCTGCCTCCTCCGCCTCTCTGCGCTTTCCTCGCTACGCCTCTGAGTCGTTCTCTCGTCGAATGAATACCTTCGATATTGAATGAATATGTGCCACGCGTTATAAATGTAAAATTATTATTATTAAAGGGGAAGGAGTGAGGGGATCTTAAGAGTTTGTGCTTCTAAAGTCATTTTGGACACGTTTATGATTGTGAAGATAGAGAAAGATTACGATTTTAGTTTTTTTACATTTGATAAAATATTCCGCTAAACTATAACCTTGTACTTTATTAAATAGTCGTTAAAATGCCTTCGTTGTCAATTGTGATAAAGAATACCGTTGTGTATGGAGTTAGTGGAAGGCTGGTTTTTAAAAGCCCCCTTATTATATGATCAAATATGTTACATGTTAAGCCGGTGTATTATTGAGAATATTAAAGTTGTTACCGTGTAACCGCTGTGGGTTGTGCTTGTGTTTGTGTGTAGGGCGAGTGGTTGTGGCGAGTGTGGTGGGAGCGTGTGGTCCAGTGGTTAGCGCGCTGGGCCAATATCAGTGACGATTATCTGAACCAGTCCCGGGCCTCCCCTAGGTCGACTCAGCCTCAAATGAGTACCTGGTGCGGTGTGTGTAAACATCGCCACTAGGGAGACAAAGGCGGCCGGGCGTGATGCTGGTCACCCACCCCCTCGTGTGCCGTGTTGACCTTCATAGGTGCTCGCTAACGGCACTTGCCCCTACAGTCTGTTAATGCTATACGGGGGATCTTTGTCTTTGTTTTGGGTGTATGTGGTGGTTGTGGTGATCTGCCAGTCATTTCAGTCAGGCAGCCCATGACACCTGGGTCTGTCCTGTGACCTCCTGTCGACGAGCCTTCGACACTTCACGTGACGGCCTCAAGGTGCACATGGCCTGGCACAGGCGACGTGGTGACGTCACCGCCACTTAGTGGCGAAAGGCGGTTGATGTTGTTGCGGTGAGTTGGGGGGAGCGGTGGCCCAGTGGTTAGCGCTACGCTGGGCTACAAATCTGGCGACCCGAGATTGAATCCCGCTCACACCACTGACGATTTTCCAAACCGTTCCTGGGCCTCCCCCAGGTCGACTCAGCCTCAAATGAGTACCTGGTGCGAGGTGTAAATATCTCCACCAGGGAAAGACAAAGGCGACCGGGCGTGGCGCTGGCCACCCACCCCCTCGTGTGCCGTGTAAGACTTCATAGGTGCACTAGGTACTCATTTTGAGGCTGAGTCGACCTAGGGGAGACCCGGGACCGGTTCAAAAAATCCTCACTTGGTGTTGGTGGCCGTGAGCCAGGTTTGTATCCCACTGAGCCACTGAGCCACCGCTCCCCACACACAGACTCACGAACTATCTTACTCACGCGCAGAGAGACTCAGGGAGAGAGGGAGGGAGAGAAAGAGAGGTCATGAGAGTTTACAATGTCCTTGGCACTAACATCCAACCGAGTCTCTCCACAGACTCACTCACCCCCTCTACACTCACACACAGACAAAGCTCCCCCGTGTAGCCTCACACAGGCTGCTAGGGTCAAGTGTTGTTAGCGAGTAGCAACTATGAAGGCTGGCACGGCACACGAGGGGGTGGGTGGCCAGCACCACGCCCGGCCGCCTTTGTCTCCCTAGTGGCAATGTTTACACACCGCACTAGGTACTCATTTGATGCCCAGGACCGGTTCGGAAAATCGTCACCGGTGTTGGTGGCCGTGAGTGGGATTCGAACTCGGGTCGCCAGAGTCGTAGTCCAGCGCGCTAACCACTGGGCTACCGCTCCCCACACACAGACAGACACACATACAAAGACAAAGACAAAGATCCCCTATATAGCCTTAACAGACTGTTGGGGCAAGTGTCGTTAGCGAGCACCTATTCACACACAGAGCCACATACATAATAATAATAGCATTTATATAGCGCCTTTCACCCGAGGGTCACAAAGCGCTGCACAAATCCGCGGAGAGAACGACATGTCAACAACGACAGAGCACGGAAAATCAGCCACACAAACACACAGACAAAGATCCCCCGTATAGCCTTAACAGACTCTAGGGACATAACATAATAACATAACCCACATACGTACACACGGACTCACACACAAACACACACACACAGAGACCCACATACATAGAGAGGCCACGGTGACCCGGGTCAAACTCGTCACGTGGGCCCCAGCACCACCATCATCAACACGAGACGTCACGCGGCCACTCACGCACGCGGCACGGGCTGGAGAAGAGACGGACCGACGCGGCCACAGGAGGCACCCGGAGCTGGGGTGGACTTGGCTGGAAAACTTGTGGTACCAGCGGGGTGTCAGGATCGACCTCCGTGGAGGAGGTTCGTGAAGGACGCTAACTGGGGGCAGTTGCAGGCAGTCGCCCTCCGGCAACAGCAACAACGGAGGGCGGAGGAGCGACGCTCACAGCAGCGAGCCGAGCGCCGGGCGGATAAAACACAGCGAGTTGGCACGGTGGGGAGCACACACAGGTGGTGGTGCCCCGGCCAGTCATCTCGGCCAGGCAGCCCATGGCACCCGGGTCTGTTCCGTGACCTGCTGTCAGCGAGCCTTCGACGCTGCACGTGGCCTCAAAGTGCACCTGGCCTGGCACGGGCGCCGTAGTGACGTCACCGCCGCTTAGTGGCGAACGGCGGTTGTTCTTGTTGTTGTGTGTTTGTGTCTGTGTGTATCTCTGCGTCGTTAACCCCACTTAAAAAAAAACCACACTCATTAATTATTTGGCCGATAACATCATAATATATAGGAAGCAGCGTGTGGCAATATGGCGCCGGCAACACCGCCTGGCTGCCTCCTCCTCCGCCTCTCTGCGCTTTCCTCGCAGAGAGGCGTTCTCTCGTCGAATAGAGTACCTTCGACAGTGAATGAATATGTGCCACGCAGCGTTCTAAATGTAAAATTATGATTATGGCTTGACCCTACGGTCTGTAGAGGCTACACGGGGGAGCTTTGTCTTTGTACACGTTCTCTCGTCACGGTTAATCTAACCGGGCAGGTTGATGGCAGCACCACGGGCCGCCCGCGTGGTTCCGTCCAAGTTATGGGAGTGGAGCCGCGTAAACATGTCCACAGTCAACAGGGTTCATTAGACTCAGGGTCTCAGTGTTTAGAGAGCGAGTCTCAGTGTCTAGAGACCGGGTCTATGTTTAGAGACCGGGTCTCAGTGTTTAGAGACCGGGTCCCAGTGTCTAGAGACCTGGTCCCAGTGTCGAGAGACCGGGTCCCAGTGTCGAGAGACCGGGTCCCAGTGTCTAGAGACCGGGTCCCAGTGTCTTAGTCTCTAGACACCGTGTGTCTCAGTGTCTAGAGACCGGGTCTCCACAGAACTCTCCCTCCCTCCCCGTCTTTCCGTCTCTCCCCTCGGCTCCCTCTCTCCCCCGCCCTCTCCCCCATCTCTCCCTAAAATAACCAAGGTACTCTCTGTGATTTAGAATTTTCCAAATGTTATTTCTTCAGGGAAATAAAGAAATATACACTTATAATTTTATATATATATAACGGAGCCAGTGTTTGCACGTGTGTGTGTGTAGCACTTGCCCCTATAGTCTGTTAAGGCTATACGGGGGATCTTTATCTTTGTAGCACTGAGGGTACCGGGTTTCACTCCTTCATCTATACACAGTCTGTCCTCGACTTACGACGGGGTTACGCTACGATGACCCAGTCGTAAAGTCGATTTGGTCGTAAGTCGAATATAGCCCTTAGAACGGTTTGTAAACAAAACACAACCTGCCGCGAGACACCCAAACGCAGACCGAGACCCCGGACAATAACAAATATGGCCGCCTTGTGGCAACGGTCGGGACTCGACAATAATATAATAGGGTTACTGTAGTCTATACTGACAGTATATAGTCTATACACACAGCCTATAATCTAAACACGCAGCCTATAGTCTATACACACAGTCTATAATATAATAGGGTTACTGGGACGGCCGTCGTAAGTCCAGGTGGTCGTAGGTCGCATATGTTGTAAGTCGAGGAGAGACTGTATAATCTATGTAAAATGGAGCAAATGTTTGCAGCTGTGTATTCCGAACTGAGGGTACCAGGTTCCAATCCATCATCTGTATGTAATCTTTATATATTAGGAAACCAGGACTCACCTACTCACCCATTCACTCACCCACTAGCTTCACCTACTCACTAATTCCACCAACTCACCCATCCACCCATTCGCTCACCCACCCACTCACCCTCCCATTCAGTCACCCACTCACCAATTCACTCACCCACATAATCACCTCCTCACTCGTTCACCCACTCACTCATCTATTCACTCACCCACCCATTCAATCACCCACCCACCCACTCACCCACCAACACCCGTGACGATTTTCTGAACCGGCCCTGGGCCTCCCCTAGGTCGACTCAGCCTCAAGTAAGCATCTGGCGCGGTGTGTAAACATCGCCACTTTGTAGACAAAGGTGGCCGGGCGTGTTGCTGGCCACCCACCCCCCTCGTGTACCGTACCGGCCTTCATAGGTGCTACTCTCACACAGCACTTGACCCTACAGCATGTGTGAGCCTACACGGGGGAGCTTTGTCTGTGTCCCGTAGGCTCTGCTAACGGCACTTGACCCTACAGCCTGTGTGAGGCTACACGGGGGAGCTTTGTCTGCATCCGTGTGACCCACAGCCTATTGGGTCACAGTGACCTGGGTCAAGGTGACCCCGCAGGGGGAAGGTGGAGGGAGCGTGGGTGGGGAGGGGAAATGGGGGGAGTATGATTGGCTGGGTGAGTTACTGGGTGGGAGGGAGAGTGGGAGGGTGGGTGGGTAGGTGAGTAGGTGGGATAGTTGGTGGGAGGGAGAGTAGGAGGGTGGGTTAAGGGGTGGGAGGGAAAGTAGATCAGTGAGTGGGTGGGTGAGCCTTCGACACTGCACGTGGCCTCGAGGTGCATGTGGCCTGGCACAGGCGCCGTGGTGACGTCACCGCCACTTAGTGGCGAATGGCGGTTGTTGTTGTTGGGAGGAGGTTGGGTGGGTGAGTGCGTGGGTGAGTTGTTCGCTTGAGTAGGTGGGTGGATAGGTGAGTGGCTCTAAGAGTTTGAGTGTGTTGTATGTCCGCTGATGATAATAATAATAGCATTTTATAGACCGCCTTTCACCCGAGGGTCACACGATGCGAAAGTGACAGGAGGAACGCTTTATGACATGCACCAAGTTACGCCCCGTTTATAATATATGCAGTGAGGTCACGGAGCGTCAAAGTGCTGTTATTTTTTTTAACGCATTTAATATTAACAAATCGCGCATTATTCGCGCGTCCTTATCTCTCGCAAGCGCCGAGTATACAACTTAAACGATTTAAATCCGATTTATTTTGTAAAATAATATACGATATTTGTACAGTACATATTTGGGTGACGTCACTAAACAATATATATTTGTAAAAGCTTTATTTTAACACATCGTGCATTGTCCGTGGACCCTCATGTTCAACAACAGCCAAATATACAACTTACAATAATTTTTGAAACTTGTATTTGCTCTAACTAATACGAAATTACGTATTGTGATAATGTAGCACTGTACTTTTTTTTTCTTCTGTAATAATAAACGTCCATCTCTCTATGTAGCGCTTTGTGACCCTCGGGTGAAAGGCGCTATATAAATTTAATTATTATTTATTATTATTATTATTATGTACTGTATTGCTATGGCAACGGGAGCAGTGACGTTCCAAAGGTGGGACCTGAATAAATTAACATAACCGTCCAATGCAATAGCACTAATTAACATAAATTGCCGCACACTGTTGTCGATTAACATACTCGTCTAGCGCTTTTGCCTGTAATTAGCATATATCAATATTAATTAGATATATTCGCGCTCTCGATTGGTTAATGGACAGTTGTCGTGGGCGTGGCGTATCGGTTCGTACAATCAGCGCCGAGGTGGGAGTGACCGACTCATCGCTTCTCTCGATCAATTTAAAAACATCAGCCATTGCTTGAGGAACTTTAAAGTCTTTTACATTTTGTCTTAAACTTCAACTTTAGAGTGTCAGTTGTTGTCAATAGACGAAATGTTACGTTTCGTGAACCAACGAGCGCCAGGTCTAGTTTGTTCATAACTGCTGAGGAAGGTTGGTTGCCTCAAACGTCGCGTATTTAACATTGTGTGTGTGTGTGAACGATCCGCGCGTGGTGCTGGTCACCCACCCCCCTCGTGTGCCGTGCCGGCCTTCATAGGTGCTACTCGCTAACAGCACTAGACCCTACAGTCTGTTGAGGCTACACGGGGGAGCTTTGTGTTATCTTTGTTAATGATACGTACTTGTGTTGTGGTGGCGATGGTATGAGGTTGCCTCTGCCTCAAATGAGTACCTGGTGCGGTGTATAAGCATTGCCACTAGGGAGACAAATGCGGCCGGCGGCGTGGTGTTGGTCACCCACCCCCTCGTGTGCCGTGCCGACCTTCAAAGGTGCTCGCTAACGGCACTTGCCCCTACAGTCTGTTAAGGCTTTACGGGGGATCTTTGTCTTTGATGGTATGAGATGTTTATTGATAAAAAGGTGGCCGTGGTTGGGAGTCGAAATTATACGGCGCTTGTTTGTGAAAGTTTTAAGTGTTACTCCTAACACCCTACTGTACTAGCTGCACCCTACCGTACCTCCACCGTCATCACCCTACTGTTCCACCACCCTACTATACCTAGCCGTCACTACCCTACTGTACGGGCACCCTATTGTACCTCCTCCGCCAGCACCCTACTGTACCACCACCCTACTGTACCTCCTCCATCAGCACCTACTATACCAGCACCCTACTGTACCTCCTCCTTCACTACCCTACCGTACCAGCACCCTATTGTACCTTGCCGTCATCACTCTACTGTTGTAACTTGCTTACCCCTGCTCGCTGGACAACGGTTACAAAAAGCTGCACAGCTCCACACCGTGACTCCCATCTCTAACACTGTGACTCCTATCTCTAACACTGCGACTCCCATCTCTAACATTGTGACTTCCATCTCTAACATTGTGACTCCCATCTCTAAACACTGTGACTCCCATCTCTAAACACTGTGACTCCCATCTCTAAACACTGTGACTCCCATCTCTAACACCGTGACTCCCAGCTTGAAGACAAACTGACCAATACCACCACCACCACATCACCTTAACCACGCCATCCTCTGTGGTTTCAGGCCGCCGTCAAGATGCAAATGGACCGGGCCTCCAACCACCAAACCACAACTCCCGCCAACCACAACGGTGGTGGTGCTAGGTTCAGTGATAGTGGTGGCGTTAGAGGTGGTGTTAGTGGTGGCGGCGTTAGAAATAGTGGCGACGGTAGTGACGGTAGCTTTAGTGGTGGTAGTAGCAGCGGTGGTAGCTTTAGTGACGGTGGTGATATTGGCGGCGGCGGTAGTGACGTTAGAACTGGTGTTAGTGACAGTGTTAGTAGCGGTGGTGGCGGTGGTTTTACTAGTGGCGGTGGACGGGTTGGCAAAGGCGGTGGCAGTAGCACCACCACCGACGGCACCGACATTACCCCCAGCCTTCCTGCCGGCGGCACCTTCACCGCCACCACCACCACCGCCGCCGTCACCACCTCGCCGCCGGCTGCGACAATCGGCGACTTCCTGCGCGCCTGCGAGCTCGGCGACGCGGCCCTCGCGCTGTCGCTGCTCGACTCGTCGGAGCTGCAGGTCGACTGCACCGCGGGCCCCGGGGCCCCGGCTTACGGCGACGACGGGGGGCCGGGCGGCCGCGGCCGCGGCCGGGGGGACGACTTGGCCAACACGGCGCTGCACCTGGCGGCCGCCGGGGACCACGGGGCCCTCGTCAAACAGCTGCTGCGGCGCGGGGCTACGATAGACGCGCGCAACGCGGCAGGGTGGACGCCGCTCATGCAGGTGGGTCGCTGGGATGGGTGGTGGGGTGAATGTGATGCTGGTGTTGATACATTGATGTTTTATTATGACGGGTTCCTGCCACGCACAATACTGGCTCCTGTCTCTAACACTGGCTGGAATCCCGCATCCAGAGCTCGCAAGCTCACCGCGTATTTTCTTATGTAATAATTACAAACATCTATCTATCTCCCACCTTTCCCCCCCTCCCCACCCACCTACCCCACACCTTTTGTCAGCACCTCGGCATGTTGTGTCAACGCAGGAGTCCCGTAAAGAGCTTGCAAGCTTCACCTGGTATGTTTCCGCCGTAATAATAAACACATCCGTCCGTCCGGCCATCCATCCACCCACCATCGTGCATCCCACCTGAGCAGGCGAGCCGTGAGGGCCACACGTCGGTGTGCCGCGTGCTGGTGGCGGCGGGAGCCGACGCGACGGCTCGCGGTTGCTACGGCTGCACCGCCCTGGCGCTGGCTGCCGGCGCCGGCCACACCGCGACCGCGCGAGCCCTGCTGGAGGCCGGGGCGTCGCCCCGACGGCCGCAACGCGGGGATGGCGGCGGTGGTGGCGGTGGTGGAGGGTGGAGTTGCGAGGAGGGCACGGCGCCGCCGCCGCTGGCGCTGGCCGCGTACGGGCAGCACGAGGCGGTGGTGAGGGTGCTGCTCGATTGGGGGGCGCAGGTGAGAGGGTCAGGGAGGGTCGCGGGGAGTGTGCGGGTCTCTGTGTGAGTGTATGGGTCTCTGTATAAGTGAATGCGTGAATGTTATGAGTCTATGGGTCTCTGTGTGAGCGTGTGGGTGTCTGTGTTGACTCTGTGCGTCTCTGTGTGAGTCTATGTGTGTGTCTTTACGTGTGAGTGTGTGGGTTTCTATGTGAGTATGAGTGTGTGAGTGTCTCAGTGCGAGTCTCTGTGTCCGTGTGTGGTTCTCTGTGTGAGTGAATGGGTGTATGGATGAGTGTGCGGGTCTCTGTGTGAGTGCATGGGCCTCTGTGTGAGTGCGTGTGTCTCTATCTGAATGTATGGGACGGCACTTGACCCTACAGTCTGTTAAGGCTATACGGGGGATCTTTGTCTTTGGGTCTCTGTGTGAGAGCACGCCCCCAATCCCCCTCACCCCCCCGCCCCCACCCCACAGGTGGACGAGTCCATCTCCGTGACGGGCTGGACCCCGCTGAGCCTGTCCGCCGGCGGGGGTTGTGGGAGCCCCGCGGTGGCGCAGCTGCTGGTGTCGCGGGGGGCCGACCCCAACGCGCGCGACGCGGGGGGGCGCACGCCGCTCAGCGTCGCCACCGCGCTCGGCAACACGCAGGCGCAGCGCTGGCTGCACACCCGCACCACAACCACACCCGGTGGGTGGGCGGGTGGGTCGGTTGGTTGGTGGGTGGGTTGGGCGCGTTGTTCTGGCCACCCACTACCCTCGTGTGCCGTGTCGACCTTCATAGGTGCTCGCTAACGGCACTTGATCCCACAGCCTGTTCAGCTATACAGGGGTTCTTTGTCTTTGTGGATGTGTGTGCTTGTGTGGGTGGGTGGGTAAGTAGTTGGGTGAGTGGGTGGGTGAATGGGTAACTTTTTGCTCGGGTGAATGGTTGGGTGAACGGTGGGTAGGGAGATGAGTGGGTGGGTGTGTGGACGGTTGTTGTTGTTGGATGGGCGAGTTGGTGGGTGGATGAGTGGGTGGTGAATGGGTCGATTCGAATTCGATTCTTGGAAGCGTGATGGTTATATGACAGTTTTCCATTGCAACAAGTTCTTCTTTAGTTGCAGACAGCCCTTCAACATTTAGAGATATAATTTCCAATGCTGGCCTTAAAGGCGGTGGGCATTGGCCTCTCTTCTTGCTCCAGACTGAGGGGCTTCTGGCATCTGTTGAGCTTCTGGACATCGTTGTCTTTCAGCTCCTTGGCTTCGAAGTGTTTGGTAGAATTTGCAGGTAATACCAAGTATTACTTGACAGGGATCGCGACGTGAACTCTTCTACCTTGATCCCCGGTGAATGGGTGACTAGGTTTGTGTATGGGTGGATGATTAACGGGTGAGTGGGTCGCTGGGTGAGTAGGTGTCTCTTGCCCGGCCGTTATGAACTCGTGAAGAGCACGCATCATGGTCTAGTTGTTGTCATGTGTCCAAACATTCCTGTCTCCCCATGTCTCCCCCGTTTCTCTCCCGCGTCTCCCTGTCTCCTCCCGTCTCCCTGTCTCCCCGTGTCTCTGTGCAGACGACGGACAAAAGAAGAAAGACCTTCTCTATGCCCTGAAGCTCGGTAAGCAGAGACACACAGAGACACGGAGAGAGACAGAGCAGTTCAAGGAGAGTGGACCAGACATCCCTTTCCTCAGCAACAAATTTCAGCTCTTCCTGGGGAATAATAATAATAGTAATATTTTCACATTTATAACGCGCACATTCATTCAATGTCGACGATATTTATTCGACGAGAGAACGACTCGGAGGCGTAGCAAGGAAAGCGCAGAGAGGCGGAGGAGGCAGCCAGGCGGTTTGCCGGTGCCATATTGCCACACACTGATTCCTATGTTTTATGATGTTATCGGCCAAATAATTAATGAGTGGGTTTTTTTAATTTCTGGAAGCAAACCGGAGAACCCGGAGGAAACCCACGCAGAACAGGGGGAGAACACACAAACGCCACACAGAAAGGCGCCCGAGCCGAGATTCGAACCCGGGACCTTCTTGTTGTGGGAGAGACGTTGAATTGAATTAACCGCAGCGCTAACCGCCGCGCAGGTGACGTGGCGCTGGCTCGGCGGTTGCTGGAGGAGGAGGGCGGCTGGGCGCAAGCGGGCAGGGAGCGGGCCGACGGGGCCACGCCGCTCATGCTGGCCTCCGTGTTGGGCCACGCGGGCCTGGTGCGGGCCCTGGCGGAGGCTGCGCCCGCATCGCTGGACAAGCAGGACCGCACCAACGGATGGACCGCACTCATGCAGGCCGTATACCACGGGTGGGTGTGCGTGGGTGGGTGTGCGTGCGTGGTGTGCGATGGCCCAGCCATCGCATGACCAAGCAGCTGCTGTTTGGCCGGATAGAGGAGGGGGCTAAACGGGCGCGGCACGGGCTAGAGAAGAGACGGACCGATGCGGCACAGGAGGACCTGGAGCTGGGTGGACTTGCTGAGAAATGGTACCGGCGGTGTCAAGATCGACCTCTGTGGAGGAGGTTCGTGAAGGACACGACTTGGCAGTTGGAGGCGGTCGCCCTCCGGCAACAACGGAGGGCGGAGGAGTGACGCTCACAGCGGCGAGCCGAGCGCCGAGCGGCCAAAGCACGGCAAGTTGGCACAGTAGGGAGCTCAGGTGGTGCGTCTGCCAGTCATCTCGGTCAGGCAGCCCATTACACCTGGGTCTGTCCTGTGACCTGTCGACGGGCCTTCGACACTTCACGTGGCCTCAGGGTGCATGTGGCCTGGCACAGGAGCCGTGGTGACGTCACCTCCACCTAGTGGCGAACGACGGTTGTTGTTGTTGATGTTTGTTGTTGTTTTGTTGTTGTTGTTGTAGACACACGGCGGTGGTGCGTCTGCTGGTTCAGCTGGGTGCCGACCCTAGCGTTCAGGCTCACAACGGCTGTACGGCATTCAACCTGGTCACCCTGCTCAACCACGAAGGTGGGTGTGTTGTGGTTGTGTGGGTGGGTGGGGCGCGGTGGTTGCTGTGGATGGGTCGCGGTTGTGTGGGCAGGCGGGCGGGCGAGCGAGCGATCGAGTGAGTGGGTTAATGAGTTGCGGTGGCAGCAGACCAAGGAGAGTGGACCAGACATCCCTTTCCTCAGCAACAGATTCCAGCTCTTCCTGGGGGGGGATTCCCAGGCGTTCCCAGGCCAGCCGAAGGATATAAGTTGAATATGTTACCTTTTAATATGCTTTGTTTTTTTTCACTATCGCAATGCACAACCTTAATCTTACCTATTACTTGAAAAATGTGTGCAATGACCCGAGTTCTAATCCTGCTCATGGCCACCAACACCCAGTGACGTTTTCTGAACCGGTCCTGGGCTAACCCCTAGGTCGACTCAGCCTCAAACGAGTACCTGGCACGGTGTGTAAACATCACCACTGGGGAGACAAAGGCAACCGGGTGTGGTGCTGGTCACCCACCCCCTCGTGTGCCGTGTCGACCTTCATAGGTGCTACTTGCTAATGGCACCGTGTTCCCCGCGTGTCCCCGTCACCCCCCCGTGTCTCCCTGCACCTCCCCCCCACGTCTCCCCCATCTCTCCGTGTCTCCCCGCCGCGTCTCCCCGCCGCGTCTCCCCGCGTGGCCCACAGACACGGATCTCGTCCGCTTTCTCGGCTCCATCTCGACGCGGCCCGACCTGGGCCGAAGCCTCGGGCCCAAGCCCAGGGGCCTCCTGCTGAGCCCAGCGCGCAGCAAGCTCTCGCTCAACGGGGATAGCAAGCCGTCGCTCAACGGCGATAGCAGGCTGTCTCTCAACGTGGACGCGGATGGGGTGCCCACGGCTTCGCAGCGGCATGGCGGGCTCAAGGTGGTTCATTCAATTCATCATCATCATTGTCAGAAACCGCTTAATCCTGTACAGGTTCGTGCTGAGCCGGAGCCTATCCCGGCAGACACGGGCGCAAGGCAGGACTATACCCAGGATGGGACGCCAGTCAATCATAAGCGGTGTCTAGTGGCAATATGTTGTCGCTGGCAAAACCGCCTGGCTGCTTCCTCCGCCTCTCTACGCTTCCCTCACTACGCCTCCGAGTCGTTCTCTCGTCGAATGAATACCTTTGACGTTGAATGAAAATGTGCCACGCGTTATAAAATGTAAAATTATTATTTTTATAAAATTATCGGCATTATCATCACCATCATCAGTATCGTCACCATCACCGTCATCATCATCAGTATTGTCATCATTGTAGATGTTTAGATATTTATTATTACAGCAGAAAAATACCCAGTGAGCTTGCAAGCTCTTTGCGGGATCCGACATTGAATGAATGTGTGCCACGCGGCGTTATAAACTTAAAATTATCCATCCATCCATTTTCTAAACTGCTTGTCCCGGTGATGGTTGTCTTGGTGATGGTTGTGGTTGTGCGTGTCTGCCACCCCCAGCTGTGGTGGAACCGCATGTCCAACCGCTTTCGGAACCTCAAGCTCTCGAGAACGTTACGACGCGGCGTTTCCACCGGCCGCCTCGCACCCTTTCCCGGGGAACCAGAAGGAGGTGGTGGAGGTGGTGGAGGTGGTGGAGGTGGTGGAGGAGCAGGTGGTGGAGCAGGAGGGAGAAGATGGTCGACGGAGGGAGACCCGCTGGGAGGAGGGGAGAGGGGTGGAACTGTCATGACCGCCTGGGCTGCGGAGGGCGGCGGAGGAGGTACACAGGCAAAGCTCACCCGTGTAGCCTCACACAGGCTGTGGGGTCAAGTGCTGTTAGCAGAAGCTGTGACACACAGACTGACAGGTGTGTGTGTGTGTGATTCCAGGTTCCACGGAGGCACCAGACCCTCTACTGACCACAATGGTGAGTTGAGTTGAACTCATGCAGAGCCAAGTGACAGGTCAGGAGGTCAGTGGTTTGAACCCGACGAGCAACCCCTAGTTAATGCTGCTGCGTGTGTGTGGGGAGCGGTGGCGCAGTGGCTATGAACCCGGCTACGACCCGAGTTCGATTCCCGCTCACGGCCACCGACACCGGTGACGATTTTCCAAACCGGTCCTGGGCCTCTCCTAGGTCGACTCAGCCTCACATGAGTACAGGCAGTCCCCGGGTTACGAACGAGTTCCGTTTTTAAGTCTGTAAGTCGAATTTGTATGCAAGTCGGAACAGTTACGTACGGTTCACATCTAGCGTCAATCAGTCAAATGTTTGTCTTAGTATACAGTATATATCCATCCATCCATCCATTTTCTAAACCGCTTGTCCTGGTGAGGGTCGCGGTGGCAGCAGTCCAAGGAGAGTGGACCAGACATCACTTTCCTCGGCAACAGATTTCAATTAAATAAAGTTGAATTGAATTGAATTTCAATTGAATCTATGGGGGTCAAGGTAGAAGCGTTCACGTCGCGATCCCTGTCAGGTAGTACTTGGTATTGCTTGCGAATTCTACCAAACACTTCGAAGCCAAGCTGAAAGACGACCATGTCCAGAGGCTGGCCATCGTGCTTCGAAGAATCGCAAAGAAGAAGATTGAATCTATCTCTCTGTCTCTCGTGCGGCAGTTACAGAGCGGGACCCCATCGGCACGCCTGCCCACCGAGCAGCTGCGAGCCATCATCCCTCCGTTCCTTCCGCCGACCAAGCTGGAGCTTCGCAACGCCGACCGGCTTCGACGCCCCGGCCACCGCCTCGCCAGGCTCGGAGGAGGTGGAGAGTCTGGAGAAAATGCGGAGTTCAGAGGTGCTTTGCGGGTCGGACCCGTACGACCCATGGCTTCGTTTGCCGGAGGCGGTGGTGGAGGCGGTGGTGGAGGAGGAGGTGGTGGAGGAGGTGGCGGTGGAGCGGCGTCTGATGTGGTGAGAGTCGAACGTAAATGTTTTAATGCAATTCAGTTCAACTTTATTTGTCAATTCTGCCATATGTACAGGACATGGAGAGGGATCGAAATGCCGTTTCTCTCAGACACCCCGGTGTTGGCATATACATGGACTGGAACACAACAACAAGGGTTTAAAAATACTAGGATTTAAAAAAAACTAAAT
Organism: Geotria australis; assembly: GCA_036362915.1. Taxonomy (NCBI): domain Eukaryota; kingdom Metazoa; phylum Chordata; class Hyperoartia; order Petromyzontiformes; family Geotriidae; genus Geotria; species Geotria australis. The sequence continues at coordinate 8,816,197 of JAZEWU010000003.1, read as the reverse complement.
ACTAACAACTTTTTAATATTTACAAATTAAGCTAAGCTGGGGGTCGGGGGGGGACAATAACAAGGCACAGATCTAGAACGAAAACTATAATTACAACAAATATAGTGCAAATAGAACTAATATAGTGCAGATATACATAAAAAGAAGATGGTGGTGGTGGTGCTGGCCACCCACCCCCTCGTGTGCCCTGTCGACCTTCATAGGTGTTGCTTGATAACAGTACTTGACCCTACAGTCTGTTAAGGCAATACGGGAGGTTCTTTTTCTTTGTAGCTAACAGCACTTGCCCTACAGCCTGTGTGAGCTACACGGGGGACCTTTGTCTGTGTGTTGCAGACGTCCGTGAGCCGGGTGGTGAAGCCCGGGCGATACCAAGTGACGTCCCGGGGCGGGGGGGTCCCCCCCTCGGGCTCCCTGCAGTCCACCACCCTCACACTCACCCATTCAGGTGGGTTATCAACAACAACAAACAGCAACAACAAAACAAACAACAACAGGGTGACAGGGTGGCGCAGTGGTAACATCTGCGCCTCACAGCAAGAAGCCCCCGGGTTCGAATCTCGGCTCGGGCGCCTTTCTGTGTGGAGTTTGTGTGTTCTCCCCCTGTTTCTGCGTGGGTTTCCTCCGGGTTCTCCGGTTTCCTCCCACGACTTAAAAAAAAAAACACTCATTAATTATATGGCCGATAACATCATAATTTATAGGAAGCAGTGTGTGGCAATATGGCGCCGGCAAAACCGCCTGGCTGCCTCCTCTACCTCTGCGGTTTCCTCGCGCCTCTGAGTCGTTCTCTCGTCGAATGAGTACCTTCGACAGTGAGTGAATATGTGCGCGTTATAAATGTAAAATTATTACCGTATTATTATATTCAAGATGTTTGAGGTAAAATATTTACTATGTACCGAGACAAACATTTGACTGATTGACGCTAGGTGTGAACCGCACGTAACTGTTCCGACTTACGTACAAATTCGACTTACAGACAAGACTTAAAAACGGAAGTCGTTCGTAACCCGGAGACTGCCTGTAATATAAGTGACCAATACGGGAATTTTTAGGGATCTATTCATCCAGCAGTGGATAAATCATTCCTGCCCCCCCCCCTACAGGAGTGAGTGGAACAGAGGGCATCCTATCCCAGATGGCTGCGCAGAGGAAGAGGGGAGAGGAGAGAGAGGCGGGTGGGCCCCCCAGGAATGCCGCCGCTCAGCGGCCCCCCTCTGCCAACGGCGGGCCCCCCCCCAATCCCCGCAGCCAGGTGATGGCATCAGCAGCATCATCAGCAGCGTCAGTATTAGTATCAGCGTCATCAGCGTTAGTAGTGTCATCAGTATTAGTAGCGTCATCATCATCAGTAGCATCATCGGTCGCAGCAGCAGCAGTATTAGTTGCGTCATCATCACCATCATCAGCGTTAGTAGTATCATCAGTATTAGTGGTATCATCATCAGCAGCATCAGCAGAAGTAGTAGTAGTAGCATCAGTATTAGTGATGAGCGAGTGATTCTCTGAGTGGGTGAGTGGATGAGTGAGTGAGTGAACGAGTGGGTGGGTGAGTGAGTGGATGAGTGAACGACTCTGTGATTTGATGATCTGGCGGGTGGGCGACTGACTCCCTCCCTCCCTCGCCTCCCTCCGTCTCCCAGTCGGCCGCCCGCTCGGAACTGTCCACCAGTAGCACCACGTCCAAGAGCACATCACCCACGCTCACCCCGTCACCCTCACCCACCCCCCGCACGGGGGGAAGCCCCCCCCAGCTCGCCCACGGCCCGGCGGGGAAACGCGGCAGGTGAGGCAAAGACAAAGCTCCCCCGTGTAGCCTCGCACGGGCTGGGGGGTCAAGTGCCGTTAGTGGCGAGTAGCGACACAAACAACAAACAACCGTCTTTCGCCACTAAGTGGCGGTGACGTCAC